>OV816023.1:108585523-109185523 GCA_929113105.1 Agrypnus murinus | reverse complement strand
ATCCTCATAGACGTCTTTTAATAGTTGAAGGCATTCAGTCGGAGTTTATTTAAGTTTCACTAGAAACTTCAAGTTGATTCGCTGTTGATCGTTCTGCGGTTTTCAAGAAGGCCTCAAATCATCGGCCGACTTCATTGATCATACAGGAGCCTATGACACAGTATGGAGGCATGGCCTAATATACGATCATTCTACCGACGAAAAAATCGAACTTTGAAAAATAAACATTGTATTTTTTTGACTATTTCTATTTATTTATAACAAATATGGCGAAATAAATGACAAAAAACATATTGTTGTGCTCATATTCAAACAACGCAAATACCAGAAAAAGATGCAAACAGAAATGAGTGTAGTGCACACAGAAATGAGGAAATTAGACAACTGAGAAAAAAGATAAGTAAACTTTCAAAAAAAATAAATAAATACTATAAAGCATTTTGTTTATTAAACAGAACACCTAATTAAGTGAAAAACTAATTAAAGTTAAGTGAATTTACATGTTGCCGATATATTTCAAATGAGATTTAACGTTTAATACATAAGATTGCGCGCAGAAATTGTGGAGTAAACAGAAGTGACGCAAATATAAGTAACAAACTAAAAACGACGAATGCAACCTTTTCTGTTAGGTGTAATTTTGTATTATTCATAATTATAAAAAAGTGAATGTAGGAATTATGTAAACGTAATCTTGTAAAAATCTATGGGTCATTTTATTTAATACACACATTGGGAAGTAAACAACTCAGTAAAGTGACAGTTAAACTTATGACAGTTCTTCAAAGAATTCTTTTTTTTTATTAAAACTTGGAACTCTTGATTGTTTTTTAATTTTTGTTTTAAAACTTTAAAAGCAATTATCTCGGAAATTTCTTAATACAGTAGCATACTTTTTTAGCATATTTGGTCTTAGCATTGCATTATATTTCCAAATCCATCATAAAAAACTGGGGTTTCCAAATTTCGTTATCGCCATAACTCGGAAACAAAAGAAGATCTACAAATAATGATTACACTAAAATATGTGTCCTTTAAGATAAAAATCGACGTGTTCGAGCATTTTTCTCAAAAATATTTAATAAAAGATTTATTTAGTTAGTTCCAGACTTTATACGCATACAATCTGATTAATCTTAGTCAATCTACTATTTATTACTTACATCTAAACAATCATACGTATGTACTCGTTTTCAAAATGTAATTTTTTATAAACAATCACAATTGAATTGTCAAGATTATTAACCCCATTGCCGCGAAATGTAAAACACATTCTGGCAATCCAGGTATTGTAAGTGGCAAGGAAAGTGCTTTAAGTGTATACATCGCGCTTGCACTTGAATGCACGTGAATTATGTAGCAAATTATAAAAGCTTTCATTGTTTTTATAGTAATTTAGCAATAATAATGAATACTATTATATTAACAATTATATAATAACGTAAAAAATTGATCAATTTTAATAATTAATAATTATAATAAGCACCTCGGTATAAACCTTAAATAACTTAACCTTTATCTAATATTTATAACTTTCATATTTCAAATAATTAATAATATTGCATGTGCTGACATCTATGGCGTTTTAATAGTCATTACCATTCAGTTTAGAGATTGTGAGCAATGAGTCATTTTCATGGTTACTAACTAGATTGTGCGTTATGTGTAACTTTCTATAGTGGTCGTAAATAAAAACTATTTTCAGCCCACTTTGATCTTTATCAACATCAACCACATATTTAGTAGTTGTAGAGCCTGAAGCTAATCTAATAACGTATACCTTTAAGGCGCTTACAGTTCCTATGATTTAATTGTAACGATTAGTCAAACTATTTTTATTTCCAATGTCGCGACATTTTACTCTAGCACCTCTGCTATGGTATCTATTTTTTTTAAACTTGGCGTATCTTACTTTGAGACCCTAAGAAAGATATATGAAGAAGATCGGAGATGGTCGAACCATATCTAAAACTGGTCCACTTGACATGGGATTATCCACTGGAATGTTTTTTCTTTTTCTAGTAATTATTGAAAAACTGTTCCTGCTACAAGTCTTGAATTTAGTACAGGGGTATACAGGGTGTCATGAGATATAAGGCATTAATTTTAAGGGGTGATAGAAGACATCAAAAGGAACAAAAAAGTCTTAATAATTTTTTTTCTATGTTAATAGGCTTTAGAGTGATTTAGAAAAAACCATTGTCATATCTGGCAACCTTGCTTAAGTATAATCGCATTCTGCAACTGAAGGTCTTGAACTTGTTTTAGAATTAAGATCGGTTAGTCTAAACAAACGTACGATGACTGCCGTTGTTTTGCTGAAAAAGCTAAATGAAGCACGTTTTATAGCTTTTTATTACAAAAGGTTTTTAAAAACAGTAAATAAGAAATCTAGGTCAGGATATGATCAACATCTGTGTAAATATGAGTTCAGATCAGATTACAAGCAGCACTTTTCTCTGGTGCTAATTTGAAATAAATAATAACGCCAGCGGCGGCGTTATACGAACGAATACTTACTCCCAAATAACGGGTTAATTAAAAATGCAATTGTTTTAAGTGTCATAGTGCAATGAAGCCATTTAAAGAAACGTTTGTAATTGCGTATTAAAAAACAGGGGGAATACAGAAATCAATTTAACGAAAACAATACCGCATCTGATTATGCAATTTGTTAATTACCATGTATTAAGTTATGGGAATTTTTAGGGCAATATTCAGTAAGCGCAATTAATAGTTTCCAATTAAGAATTTAGGTAATATTTTTAAGTCGGCATTTATCAACGAGATTACCATCCCTTAAGAAATAACAGTACTTATAACGTTTTACAATAATTGCCAATATTTCATTCGTAAATAATCTCCATTTTACTACAAGGTTTCAATCATGCTGTTTGTTATGAGTTATGATGCTTTCAGCTTTGTTAAATTTTTATTGCAGTTATTAGAAAACCCCATTCTGCGTACGTAGGGATCATGGTAACACTTAAAAAAGCCAACTTCTTTTAATGCAGACCCGATGACGTGATCCGAATGATTCACTACATGTTATATGATCGTATTACAGGACCATGTGTTGAAGAATAATAAAAGGCATTCTAGCTTACTCTTTTAAAGTGTAAAGTCGACATAGTTCTATTATTAATAAATATAAGTTGGTGAAGAGTGTTGATTTGTGTTATCTTCCCTCATCCGACTACATTAAGGCGTGGTATTTAGTTGTTTCTAACAGTTGATATAAAGGGTGCAAAAACACAATGTTGCATCATTAACAACTATGCCTGGAATAATACGAATAATACAGGTAAATATTTCATGCAGTGCCTACAATAACGGCTTTTAACTTTTTAAGTTGGTTCGAGTTGGATTTGGTTTTTGTATGAAAATAACCAGGATGCTTTGGCTCTTTCTTTAACAAAAATTTTAAAGCGGGGATATGCGGGCGTTTTTTTATAACTCCAGCAGAATTTCAAATTTAGCAAGAAAAAGCTCTTACAATTTAGGATTTTTAAAAATAAAAATAAAAAAAATAAAAAATAAAATATATTTTTTATTCTTTACACAAGTTGGATTTTTACCTCATTGCGCGGTTTTTGTTAAGGCTCGCCCACAGTGACCGGTTGCCATTGCAAAATTACTGATTCTGAAATTCGTTAAGTATTCTCCTCAAAAACATCAATTAATTTAATACGACATTCAGTTAATTCTATAAAATTATTATCACATTAATTAATTTAATCAGCCAAGATATACCGAACGCCTATGATTTAAAGAGCTTTTTGACAAAGTGTTTTATCTTATCTCGCTCTTAAATGGTACTAGAAACTGTTATTAAATAAACAAACTCGTGCATTGACAAATCATTCCAAGTTCAAAAACCTAAAACTAAGCATTATCGCACATTATAGCATTAAACGGGTATTATTTATGCAACAATCAGGCACTGACCCAAATAATCTTAAGCAAAACGTGCTTTTTTATGTTCAAGAAACATCCACGTCAGCATTTTGTGTAAACTGGAGCATATGGTTTACAATTCTTACAGGGTTGTCACGTTTCTTAATTGAGTAAAATAAATTTGTAATTGTAAAAAGAATTCAATTTTACGCGGAAACGACATACGATAGGATAAAACGTTATTAAGGTTTGTTGTTGTGATAGATGAGATACATCTGCCGACAAAGCCCCATACTTAAAGTGCTATTATTAACGCGGCAAAATGATGTTAAAGTTTCCAACTTTCTTATTTTTTTCTGAAAAAGTGGTACGTTCTAGAACAAAGTTGTATAAGACTTTTTTGTTCCTTTTGGTGTCTTCTATCACCCCTTAGAATTAATGCGTTCTATCTCCGGACACGCTGTATCTAAGTATAAGGTATAAGGAAACTTTTGGAAATTTTAGATTTTTCGAGTTTTACTCAAAAGCATTGATTGTAAACACACAATTTAATTATCGAATATATTACTGCTGTATATAAGCAATTGAATTGGTCAGTGGAAAAGCAATATAACCCCAGAAATGTTATTTTGAAATAGTTAAAGATATCTTTCAACTTGATTTGACAGCGTTTTGCTATATTGTAAAGTTATTGAGGTATTGATTGTCTATGAGATGATGAGTAAAGAGTAGTTAGATTTCCAACTTGCACAAAAGTGATAAATAAATAATTGAAATGATATATGTGGGGTTGTACTGGTTTTCACTCAATTGAAACATCAAACAAGGTAAATGCTTTTATTTGAAAGAAAATCAATATATGTAGGTACACTAGGAATATTATGTATTAAATATATTATGTTAATGTAAAAAATAAAACATTATTAATCCTCATCAGGGCCTTAATTTGTTGTTTCCTACTAGGTTATGTATTCACAATAATAAAACTCTAGATTTTCTCTGCGCATGCAATGTCCCGCAACAACTTTTTAATTTCAATTTGTTTTTTTTAATTGTCAAAGGTTGTGCTACAGGCTCGGGGGCCCAGGGGCAACAAATAATTATGAGACCCCCACGTTATCTTCCCTTTACATCACTTTCATTTAGCAAGCCTTTTTTAATACGGTTGCTATTTGGTGTTTTTTTTCTATTAAGATAGAAGAATGGGCATTTAAAACAAACATATTTACTTGTCACATTGAACTTAATATAAAGCTGTAGAAGCTTGCTAACCAGTTGGCTAAGGCGTTAGCCTTATACTGCAGTGTCCCCGGTTATTATTATTAATTTAGTGGTAGTCTTTAGGTCACGTAGAAGGCATCTATCGCGATGTAAAAACTTCTGCACCAGGTGGAGTACCACCCCTTATACGAAATGCAATCATGCATATAAAACTTACGAAGTTACAATATCCTAAGTTTACACAGGTTCAGTTTTAACTCAAAACAGGATTACATTAAATTCTGTTTCCTAACTTTTTTACAGCGATTTTTAAGACAGCGAGTGTAGGCTATTGCAGGCAAGATAGCAAAGGCGCTATTATTCATTATAAAATTTATAAGGCAAAACTGAAAAAAAAACGCTATTTATTTTTATGTTTCACTTGCATATTATTTGTTGTTCATACCTGTGATACGAACTATATTAAAAAATCTATAACAACCAGGCCATTATAAGCGGGCATATATAGTATATAACGCCCGCTCAGCGTTTACTTTGGAATCGGAGCCGGCCTTACGTTTAATTTAATCTTAACTAATTACAAAACACAATTAACGAACTTAATCTAACTTTATTTACAGGTTATTTATTTCACTACAATTTATATTACAAAAATATTTATTTATATGCTTATTACACCTTGAGCGCGTCTAATTAATTCGTTGTTAACTGCCTCTCGTTCCAAAACTTCTACACAGTCTGGAACATGACGGAATCTTCTCGTTTGTTCGCGGCCCGTGTATAGGGGTTCTGTTTAGGGGTCGATGCATCAATACAGTCTCTAATGTTCGACGACGGCATATAGGGGTTTTCCCCATTCATTACAGTAATTTGATACATTAGGCAAGAAACTATATGTTTGCGTACGAGTGTGTTGCAACTCAATAAATAAGATGAGTATCGTAACGTTATTTCTGGGTGATCCACGAATTCTTTTGTACCAACTTCTGCAGAAATTTCTTAGATAAAATTATCTTTTTCTATTTCGCGTCTATAATAAAGCTATTAAAGCAACCAAAACAGTGCGTTAATAGCTCATTTGAGTGCTTTAATAGCCCAACTTTTTCAAAGTTGGTAACATTGAAACACAATTTAAAAAAACAGAAAATTGACAAAAACTTCAGTCTAGAAAAATAACAAAAATAGCGTAAAAACGCGTTTCATAACTCATTATTGCACTCATTCTTAAGAAAACTAGCCGCAAGCAGCTCGTTTTCTAAATTTGGACTCGTGCAATAAATCTTGCCTTATGAAACTCGTTCTTTAATATACTATTAGATGACATGTGCTATTAGGATTTTTCTTTGTTTTTATATTGATAACAACCAACAATAAAAACATTTGAATTTAAAATTTCATATCTCTATTTGACTTTTGCAAATTTAGTAAAAGTTGTTACCGACAAACATTAAATTTCTAGTTTTAAAAATATTAGGTTGAGTCAAAAGTTTCCGCCACTTTGTGTCTAATTTTTTTTGAAGAGTTTAACATAGGAGCCATATTCAATTTGCATTGTTTACGGATGTCATTTTAAAGCTAATTTAATACTGATTTAGATTTTCTTATGTTTAAATATTATTTTTGTATTTGCTTAGAGGTGTTTTGGGCCACTGAATTCAAATATGATAACAAAACATTAAGATTCAATGTGGAGGTCTCGAACAAGAATTGACAGAAAAAAAATTGTTTCAATTAGTCATATTATCAATTTATGAATAGATTTTTGGGATCACTGGTTTAAGATGTTTAGGATGAATTAAATAACAACTAATCTTCGCTATTACATGTTATTTATTGACAACATCCACTACCAGTCCTAGATAGATAGATAGCCTTGATGTCGTCTTGGATTTCTTGTTTTCGATTCTTCATGGAAATCTTGTCATTACTGTCCTGCTGTATTTTATAAAAAAGTGTTGATCGAATTGAGATTCCGAAGTTTTCTTCAAAACTTCACAATTTCCATCTGTTAAATTAAATTTAACAAGATCAACAGAAGATAAACAATCACTTGTTCTTTGGCCCATACTTCCGATGAATTTTCGATTCTTCATGGAAATCTTGTCATTACTGTCCTGCTGTATTTTATAAAAAAGTGTTGATCGAATTGAGATTCCGAAGTTTTCTTCAAAACTTCACAATTTCCATCTGTTAAATTAAATTTAACAAGATCAACAGAAGATAAACAATCACTTGTTCTTTGGCCCATACTTCCGATGAATTTTCTAAAAATGTCCTGAAAATTTCAAGATCCGAAACTTGGTGTGAAGCCATTTTGAGTTGGCTGACAAATCATAAATAGATCGCTTTTATCTACCATCATACAAAAATACTTTTGTATGACGTTTTTATACTGATTTTCATGTAAAAAGTTAACGTTTAGTGAACTAGTGTTATAAAATTTTTATTATGCAGTAAATATCTATCATATCTACAAGAGATGTATGAATTTTAATGATTTATAAATATTTTACTAACTGGTTGCTAAACAACTAAGCACATAAAAATCTAAGCACGCTAATACATGTACACATGACATAAGTAACAAATTTAAAAAAATATCAAATACAATGAATACTTGAATAGTGTTATGATCGTAGATAAAACGTTGTAAGATATACGTGTAAAAAGTCTCTTCATTGCACTCACATCCTTTAAGACACTCGCTCGTACCTCGCTTGTGTGTTAAACCGTTCGCGCAATAAAGAATGGCTCTTTACACTTATATCTTAAATAACTACTTTCTATTTCACATTGATTTGGGTCTCTTTTCGAAACCGATAATAGAACGAAACAGAAATAGAACAGAACTTTTCGATACTATTTTAAGAATTTTTTATGTTTTGATTTTGAGATTGGTAAAACTTGAAGGTTATTATTTTGACATATGACACGTAATCATAAAGCTGTACATTTTATTAAATTAAATTAAAGTCATTAAAGTAAATTATTGCGAAATAAAAAAATAGTATAAAGAACTCGTGTCACAAGTACTTTTTATCGCACTCACCCAATTAAAAACTTTGTCTTCGTGCGACAAAAGCTTGCTTGTGGCAGTTTTTAATTTTTAAATTATATTTAAATGTATGGAAAATGCATTTTCATATTCATATTATAGATGAATAACTAAACAAAGTAATTAAAATAATCAACATTTAATAAAATTCTTAACACATGTGTTGGACTCGCAGGTTTGATCAACGCGTGCGTGCAGTAGATTTTATTAAATGAATCTAGCGAATCCGCAGCTTTCGCCAGCAGTCTTATAGCTCAAAATAATCTATATTTTTCCTGTCAACTCGCCAGGCTAAAATACATATCGCGTAGGTATCACTTTACATTGTTTTGGTCATCTCATTGTTTGACCATTTTTAATTTACTACAAAATATAACAGAGCCATATTAGATAGCAAAAAGTATTCCAAGGAATTTCTTAAAATTAACAAAAAATTTTTACAAGCTAGAATTTTTTCTTCGGTTTTAGATTATATTTCTATATGTTTGAGACACCCTGTAGAAACTATTAATGCAAAAATGTAAACTATTAATAATAAACAATAAATATAAACCATTAATAATAAATATTATTTGAATAGTACTAGTAATAATATTAAATTAACTAATATTTGACGTATTTTAGAATATATTTCAGAAAGTCTTTATGTGTTAAATTAATCACAGACAAATGACCGACTAGAGAAAAAATAGAGATTTGATCAGAATGATATGTTTTTTAATCTACAACCTACGTTTATTAAGTATGCGTATATCTTGTCTAGTTAGATTATTGAAAAGTGACACTTTTACCTGAATGTCGCAGTTGTGCGACATTCAGTGCAATGTGCGAATCTGTCGAATGTGCACAGTATGTCTCTTACCATCTAATACAAAAAACATTTAGTTGACGGTTGCATATTGCATATAAGTAATGGCTTGGTGACAGCTAAATGCAGTTAAATGGAATATTATTTATGTTATTTATTCTATATAATTACTGTCATAGTTTTACCATATTGCCAACAATAACTATTAAGCTGTAAAGATTTTCATCGACTACAAATTGGAAATACTTATTAAAATATTGAAGGTAAGTATTTGTATTAATAAAACTTGTTTACATTTTGCACTTGTACTAAGATTTGTATACAGTGCTATTAAATTAAAATGCGATATGTTCTATATTACATTTTAAAATAATAATTTCAATCCATTGCATTTACTTCATGTTTATGCAACCAACAATACATAACAGCTCAAAATACGCAAAATAACAAACTACGTCTGTTCGTGGTAAAAAAAATGCTTTTACTTGATTATTTTATTTTAATTTAATAGCACTGTTTATAAATGAACCCTGTTGAGAATTCTTTGACATTATGTCAGTTACTAGACAGTACAGGTTACAATTGAGTATGTACTTTTTCTTAGGGACTCCAACAGTTCTCCAACAGAACCCCTAGAAACCTGACCGTGACAGGAATTATAGAAAAAAAATAACATGTGGTATTAAATAAATAACAAATGCATAGATGCATTTTTTTATTTCAACAGTCATTTACAGTAACTTTACTACCACATTAATTTATTTGTTACATTGCCACTGAACCTAGCATTACACTAGTAATACTGATTTTATACTTAACAGAAGGTACAAGAACAAAACAAATTGTTTAAACAAAATTTTATAATTAACCAGTTTTCTTCTTGTCAGGGTTTTGTTTGTACAATAACGTTGTTAGAATACAATAAAGTACATTAAAATACAAAGTTCAGACACTGTTCCATTATATCTGACACATTTACCATGTTTATTAATCAGAAAGTGTTAATTTGAAAAACTCGTATACAAAATTGATCACAGTTTTCCTGAAAACTTAAATATGATATACTATGTATATGGTTTCATTTTCAGAATGTTGTTACGTCATTGCAGTGAGAAATGAAATAAAACCATTATTTTTATGATGTAGTAAATACGTTCATTTCTTTGGGATACGTTTCTTCATATTATTTAAGTTCTCAATAAAAAAATAATTTACTCCTACTCTTAAACAAAAATACAACAGATTTCTGTTACTTATTGCAATAATTATAAACTAAAATTTATTTTATTTTATTAAAAAATTAAATTAATTGGCCTATTTATGTACATTATCGCATTATCTTGGCTGCCTTTTCTCTATCTCTCTCCACTTCCAGAGGATGCATACGTTTTCGATGGGAAAAACAATTTCCAGAACTAGCAAATGCCTTTGGACAATACGGACATTGATATGGTCTGGCTCCAGTATGCTGATTTATATGAAACTGTAACATTAGAATATATATTAGATTATTCAATTAATCGCAAACATAGTCATCTTAATTTTAATAATTTATCTATATATTTAAAACACAAAGCTGATTCTTGTTTCAGTTCGTTTGAGAGTTCTACTGGGCCGAATGATTCTTTTTTTATATTATATTTATATTGAAGCTTTCGTTTTGTATATTCATAGTCAACACTACTTAATATCTGTATTTTTTAAGTTTTCTATTTTTAAATAAATAAAATCTAAAACATTTATTTTGATACGCAAGAGAAGGCTTGCAGCGCCCTCTCAGTTCCCAGTGTTGGTAGCTTTTGGAAATATTCAGGATTATAAAAGTTTAGAAAAACCCGCATTAGTTGAAAACCGCATTTTTTTCTTTTAAACCGCAGATGTATTAATAACAAAATGTAATAATAATAATAATAACATATATTAGTATAATATTTTTATAACTAATCAAAATTTTATTACTTAGATGTTTCATTCACTTAGCCTTTGTTAGTTACATAAACTATGTCTTCATAAATAAGTATTTGGTCTTGGAATTCATTTCTGTAAATACTTTATATTAAATAAATCGATATATTTAAAACACAAGGCTGATTTTTGTACCAGTTCGTTTAAGAGTTTCACTGATGTTTTATGGTTTATGGTTTATGTGATTCTTTTTTTTATATTGAAGTTTTCGCTGTGTATCATCCAGTTTATTGCGATAGTTTATTTTTGTATTGCACATAAATATGTGGTAGCAAAGGGCACCAACAAATAAAATAGTAATTAGACCGTTATTGTAGGAAAGTTTAAAGCTTTGCAAGTGGTATCCTTTTGTTATATTAAAGGACTTACAACTGGTCCCGCGGAACCCCAAAATATTTCCACGGAACACTCTTTGGAAATCAACTTGTTTTTTGACATTTGCTATTTCAATAGGTTTACGAAAATATGTTCATGGAAAGTTACCAAAAAATAAATTTCCGGAAATTTGCCAACACTATTTTTACGTCAAGTTTTTGAAATATGTACTAATAGACGTTTTCAAGAATTTTTTAAACAAAATCGATTTTTGATTTTATTCTTATCATTCCGTAAGGTAGAATCTCCGTATGTATGTATGTAGACTAAACCGGATGGGAGGGGTAAGCCAGAGTGGATGATATGTCGGAAGAGAGGAGGATAAGCTGGGAGAGAGGAGTGATAGGCTTACGGGCTTAGGATTTTCAACTGGTTATGTTTGATTGTTTATTTAAATAATCATTCATAAAAATCCGAAGGATTGTAATGACACAACGAATGTTGTATATAAGGAAATCCTTCAATCCTTTTGACCGTCATGTCTCGACAAGGTTTTCCTAGTTATTGATAAAGTATGATAAACTTGTCTATACTGATCAAAGTGCGTAACAATAGCCTGAACCGGGAATTTCCAGGGACCCAATTACTCGGAAATTACTCTATTTTCTGTTGTCTCGAGTCCCGGGAAAAATAACTCGAGACACGGGACTTTTGTTTACAAGGTACTTAATTAAAATTCTTGCGTTAGAATTAAGGTTTTATTTGTGTGTTGCTTTGCACATATGGTTTTCTTAACCAGTTATTTTTAGTACTAAACAGTTTTTGCAAACACATACAAATTATTTACAACCTGTCTATAAACAATAAATAAAGGTAAAGGGATTAGTTTCAGTAAGAAACCGAAACACGCCTGGCATGCCTCGACACAGCATTCTTTATATTCAAGAATAGTCTCCATCTGGAATTTCCTCTCTTAGTTATAAACAGATAAGGTAGTCTTCTTAAAGACCTAAACAGAATGTCTTTACTTAAAAATTCATATTGAAGGATGGTCTTAATATTTTTAACAACCGGTCGTTTTTAATGGGTAAAGGATTCCAAGAAGATTTTGGTAGTTTTTGCAATGATAATAGTATAATTCATTGCTTATAGTAGTGTGTATTTACAAGATTTCTGAGTTTGTTTAATCTAGCTTTTATTTACCTATTAAATTTATAAATAAAATGTTTTCTGTTTAGCTTCAAGATTCAAGATTTAGATTCAAGAAAATATACCAAATCGTTTTAAAAATGTAGAAACGACCCAATGCAATTATTCAAATTTCGCGTAAGGTTCGAATTTTAGCGGGCTTATGCGGCATTTAGAATGCACGCACAGGTGACATTTAAAAAATATTGAAGAAGATATCGTACCTTTTGCCTCAAAAAATTAACAATTAATTTTAAAATTTTGCAAAACTAGGAATTTGAGTGAAATGTGTATCTCAATAGGTCGCAGAAGATGGAATATCAATTCGAACTATTACTACTAATATTTATCATGTTCATATTCAGGAAAAATGTTTTATAAAAGCTATGAGTATCTTAAAACTTACCGGCAAACAATACAACACTAAACAGGAAAGGCTTTGTCATAAAAGAGAGAAAAATAATTTTATGATCAGATAATTTATTTATGTACTGCTGTGCTTTTCATTAAATAATTGCAATCATTTTTCAATAAAAACGTCTGGGAGAAAGTGATTAGAGGATTAATTAAAGCAATTTCAAAACAAATATTTGGATTTTTGTGTTAAGTACCTATGTAAAATTACTATCTGGGATTCCCGGGAATTCCTGGGACTTCCGGAAAAACAGTCCCTGGAATAGCAAAAATGTCGAGACTCAGAAACCCTAGAACAACGTGACAGGGTAAGGTTACGTTAATTTTAGGTGTTGTTTAGCACACTGATCATTATGTTACACATTGATGACGATAATGGTACATAAATTACGATATCTATAATGTCTAGTATAGTGTGAGTAACAGAATTTTGATTCAGAGTTGGCCTTGAAAGAGATAGACATATCGGTCATGTGAAATTTTGAATCGTATAAATTAGTTTATTTAAACTGCCACTTTTTGAATAGAGCTGTCAGATTAACTGTTTTTGAAAAAAAATAAGAAAAAATAAGTTTTTAATAATGGTATTCATATTTAAAGAGGTACAAAAGAGAAATATGGTAGAAATTTATCTGAGAAATAGTAGAAAAATTAATTAAGTAGGTTTAAATTTAAAGTAGGTCTGTCAGTTAGTAACTGAGAGTAGTTCTCAATGATCTGTAGTAGTTCTACTGCCTACTTAAAATTAAATTAAGATGTAACCTAAAATTTCCAAGGCCTTCTCTGAATCAAGATTCCGTTGCTCACACGTTATAATACATTGTTAAGAATAACAATATTTAATTAAGCCGGTGGTAGTTTGAGTAGAGAGAATGCACGATCCGTAAAACAAAAGTTGCCGATTCAAATCAAACTTGGGGTGACAGGATCTAACTAAATTGGAGAATTCAACCACCTCAACTCAAGCGCGTACGCAAGTGTGTCTGTGGGTGTGAATGTAGTTGTGTATGTGGATGCGAATGCGGATGTGAATGTGAAAGTAGATGTGGTTGATGACGTGTGTGTGTGTGTGCGCGCGCGCGCGTGCACGCGCGTTAGTAGGGAAGGTATGCCTTAGATGATAAAAAATAACATTTAATTAGCTTAAAGTTCTCAGTAAATCCATTTCATCTGTAGTAGTAATCTGCAACATATGCATATTCTGCTTGATAAACGTAAGAGAAGCAGTAATTACTGTGCAAGGCTGTTAACAATAAATGTTGATGGAGACCATTCTAATACTCCATATTTTACTAATTTCTGATTTATATTTTAATATGAGTTCATATACTGAGTACAAACAAACCATGGTAATTTGCTAGATCAACGCATTCAACGCCAAATACTGATAATTGGTGTTTACGGTACATAATCTTGATATTTACAATCTCACGAACTCCATATCTAACGAGTGCATACATATGTGCGCGTAGAGATCGAATATGGAACTTTGCAAAGCTTTCTAATTTAAATTTGAATTCTAATAGAATCATCAGGTGAATCAATGCCAGTGCTTGAGTTTTAATATAAATGAATATAGATCTTAAATAAGTTTATTATGTTCATTGAAATATCGTATTAGTAACAGTAGGTATTAGGGCACCTGGGCGTTGCCCCTCCACTTTTTTCTGGCCACGCCCCTTTCCCCTCCACGCTCCTCCCTTCGCCTGTGATTGGTTACCCCCACTCCTGTAGCTCCTCCCCCTTCGCTGTGATTGGTTACCCCCACTCTGGTAGCCACGCCTGCTGTTCTGTGATTGGATGACGTCGGCCATTTTGGAACTCGTCGCCATTTTGACCACGCCCGTCCGGCATTACGGGAATCTGTATTACCGGCAATCTGTGTGCTGCCAATAGAGGGCGTCATGCTACAATTAGTGTGTATTGCTAAGAGAGGGCGTCATGAAGAAATCTGTATTATCGACGGGCTGTGTACTACTACTAGGGGGCGCGTCATAAAGAAATCTGTATTACCGCCGGTATGTAGAGGCAGCCATTTTATATCACAACATGTGGCGCTAAAATTTGAATCTGTACTGAATCTGTCATCTTTGCATCTGTCAATTATGCATCTGTCATTTAATACTGTCATTTTTGCAGCTGTCATTTTTGCATCTGTCATTTAATACTGTCATTTTTGCATCTGTCATTTAACATTGTCATTTTTGCAGCTGTCATTTTTGTACAAGTTCTGCTGCTGCTACCATTCTCTCACGCACCTTTTCTAGAAGAAATAATAAAGCCAGATAGGAATTAAAATTATGTTTATTATTATTAATATATTGTTGTGACTACATTTAATTTATAATAAAATGATGATAGATTGCTGGTGATGATGATAGCTTGAGGACTTCAGGACTGACCTCTGTTTTCTATTTGCTGTTCCAGGGGCTGTAACAACAACAACAATAGAACATTAAAAAAGGGGTTTATTGTAAACTCAATGTTTCCCCATACCTTAGCTGTTTCCACAAACATGCAGTCATCATACCCGCAGCCTGTTTTTCCAAAATACACTAGCCCCAGAGAAATCGTTTTAGCTGCAATCTGCTCATTAACTTCCTTAACCCTTTCATCTGTTAACTTGTCGCTGATCCGCTTGGGTAGAAATGTAACGAAGTTTTCACCAACAACAATCACGCTTTGACGTTTATCACGGCAAACGACTCTTTGGAATTGTAGTATTTCGACAACCTCTTTGACCCCGTAGTCGCACAATTTCTTGATATGTTTCCGGCTGCTGGTGTAGGGATTGTTCAATTGTTTTAACAAATCCATTTTTTCTACGTAAAACAAAGATACACACACATGTTAGAATTTAAATAGTAGCAAAAATTTAACACGCACAAGAATAATAATAATTAGTTTTAACATACCTGTTTAGTTGAAGCAAACAATAATAATTATCACTATCATCGTAGCCGACGAGAACAAAACTAAAACTAAAAAACGGAAGGGCTCGGCGGTTTTATAACCTTCTAATCTGCAGGAATGAACAGGCGTACAGATGCATCTGTTTGTAAGATAAAAAATCTAATTTACTACATCTGAGCAAAAGGGTTCAGCATCGTTAACGGTGAAAAGGGTCCTACACCTGCGCTGTCAACTTAACACTTATCTAATGACCAATCTAACCGACTATGTATTGCCGTGAAAATCATGAAAGGACTTGCTCGAGGTTGCCAAAATATGAGAATGCGTATAAACGACAGAAGGCCATATCTTATTGTGTTATATATATTGAAACTAAAAAACGAATTGTTTGCTTATAACAGATTTAATTTTTAATTCATGCATCAGTTCATTTTTGATTAATAAGAACTAAATATGGAATAATATTACAACGTGTTTTACTTATTATGCTAGATGCGTTATTGAAAATATTGTATCACCAAATTATCATAGGTACATATAAGTGGTTATTATACATGTTCCCAGTGACGTCACGCTTCAACTGAAATTTATTCAACTAGAAATCGTTCGTGAGACTTCTCATTCGCTAACTTTGATAGTATACGTCTTATTTAGATTGAACAATAATAAATATATAGATGCATTATTTTATGCGGTGATAATCCCTTTATAGCGTCTCCATTAAAAGGTTGAACTTATATTATTATTTACATATTTCGATTTTTAAGAGGTGAAACTATTACAATGGGGTATAGAAGCAGGTAGTAGCCTGTCAGCTGAGAAATATAAACGCTTTGGGATGTATTCAATTTAAAGTGTTTCCAATTTTAAATCTTTATCGATAGGTCGATCAATACCTTAATTAAGAGTTTAGATGTTTTGAAGAATACAATATTAACTACAAAGAGGCAGGGGTTATTCCTTCTGTCGTTCGAATATAAACTAATTTGGAAAGAAGAGTTGTATTGAAATTGCCGGTTTTTCATATAATAAAATATTATAATATTGATTTGTATTGTTTAAATTATGAGTTACAGCAGTTTCTATTATTAACAAATTAATAAGAGAAACGTTCTTTAGATCATTTCTTTGTGGTCGTAGCTGTAACATTATCAAATTTGAAGGCGTTTGATTGATTAATAACTGAGTAATAGTCGAGTAAATTCTGTCATTATTTTAAAGATTTAATTTTTCATGTGAATAGGCAATTTGCAGGTAAAAACTCCTTTCTGTAAACTTTATTTCTAAATACTAAAACTGAATGCGAGAATTTAATTAAATATCTCTTGCTACAAGTTTTCATTTTAACAATTTGATTTTTGAATTTGCGAAAGGTTTCATGTTTTTATGACAAAGGGTCGATGAACTATTCAAATGTTATACTTGTCAACTAATTTGTTACATATTTTTCACGTTATAAACGTGTATAAATAATTTATAAAATTTATGTCATATTAGCTTCTGGCATATGTTATTACATTAGAACAAAGCCAGTAATATGACAACCTTTACTGTATCAAGCCTTACTTCGAAGTTATATTTCTAATAATGATCAAACACACAAGGATAAGTTACAAAGACTCGAATTTTTCCTTTATAATTCTAAAGTTAGGTACATAGAAAAAATACAAACATATATTCTTTGTTAGTTACTTATATTTTATTACTTTGTTAGTTATAATAGAAGGAAGCGATAAAATTAACTGTGTTTTCTCTTTAAAAAAAACAGAATCTATTCTACGTTAAGCTTTATTAAAGAGTTGGCGATCAAGTAGCGTAAGAGTTTCGTAAGGTTTAAAATACCACGGGGATTGTTTGAATAATAAGCACAAAAACGCAGGTAAAATTCTTTTAAAATTTTAAATCTTTATCGATAGGTCGATCAATACCTTAATTAGACGTTTAGACGTTATACGGAGATAAAAGGGTTGAGTATTTACTGCATTTAGTTAAATAATAAATTGAAGTCGTTCTCTTGTTTGACTGCATGTCTACGGCGAATTTTAGTCCTAATAAAAAATAATACATTATTGCCCGTTTGAAAAAGGGTTCTGAGAAAAAAAGAAATCTTATCTTTTATTCAGATCTGAGTGTAATCATTACCGACACGGCAGACGGTGATGTGCTGTGTAGATCCAAACAAGATGAAACAGGCATGAGCGGGCTCGACGGTTTATGACATCCGACTGATTTATGACCTAGTAAAAATACTTAATTAACAATGCCTTGAACAGGCTCATTCTTGTTTATTTCGTAATATTGCGCAATATCACGCAATACGTAAACGATGTTTAATGACAACCAGAGGGCGCTACGATTGTTTTTAGAACGTATAAAAGCAAATCCTGAACTTACGGGTATCACTTGTCTACGTCAGCTATCGCTGTTAATAGGGGTTTTCCAGCTCTTATTTATTGCTATTGTGTGTGTTTGTGTATTTGTTAGTCAGTTAGGTAAAATATTATGAATTTTTTTACACTTTTTCAAGCAGGTTTAACTTATTTTGTTATTTATAATAATTATCTACCAAAGGGGTTTATTATCAATTTAAACTCTACTTATAATATTTGCTTAAATTAGATTACTATTAAAAGTTTAAGACTGATTAAAAGGCTTTATTAATTTGCATTAAAACGGAGTCTTTCTTTAACTTTGTACAAAGCAAATAATTAATTTATAATATTTAATAACCTGCATTGCATTCAGAGGTTTAATTTACCAAAGAGTTTTATCAACAATTTAAACTTTAATAATAATTAGTTGATGTTTATTTAAAATTGACTACCTATAATCTTTGTTGATTTTAGCAGTTGTTAAGTGTGCAAGTGCGATATTTTTGTTATTGTTGTTGCGCTTGTACGAAAATGTCTTCTTTATTAATTTGCATTAAAACGGGGTCTTTCTTTAACTTTGTACAAAGCAAATAATTAATTTATAATATTTAATAGCTTGTATTGTATTCAGAGGTTATTGTTTATTTAAAATTAATAACATATAATCTGATTTATCTGCGTCAATTTTACCGTCACATAGCATCCAAGCTTTTATTTTTAAACTTGTAATAATAATAAGTCAGTCTACCCCGCTTTTGTTTAATGCCTCGTAAAACTAGATTGCTTTGCTGTTGTTTATTTAAAAATAATAATTTACCAAAGAGTTTTATCAACAATTTAAACTTTAATAATAATTAGCTGATGTTTATTTAAAATTAACAACATATAATCTTTGTTGTTTTTAGCAGTTGTTAAGTGTGCAAGTGCGATATTTTTGTTATTGTTGTTACGCCTGTACAAAATTTCTTCTCTCTACGAAATTATCGCCGAAAGTGTGTCCACCATAAAGAAATTCGGCACCCAGAAACACCGAGTAGTGTTTAAAGTAAATGACGAGCCAGACGGTGAAGACCATTTGAACTTTTTTAAATCGGCCATCAATGAAATTTTACGGAATTTGTTAATCAGGGCGCAGTCTACTGATAAGATTGGGGCCGCATTTGAATTTGATAGTTTCAAGCAAAAACTTCCCGGCTACATGAGCCTCAAACGAGCCGATGAGGTCACATTCAATGATGTTTGGGGCATTCTAGAATCCATTTTACAGAGCGATCCTGAAGCCCTGAGTTCGGACTCCTTCAGACTAATAGCTACAATAGTAACACCACCAGCCGGACAAGGTCGCTGTCGGAACCGTACGTTCAGCACCTTTGCCGAAGAGTGTAGCCGTCGCAGAGGGATTGTCACGATTAACAACACCAGTGACAATCTATGCCTACCCAGGGCTTTGGTCGTAGGCAGGGCTCACGCAGATAACAGTACTGATTACAAGAAGATCCGACAAAATCAGAGCGTGCAAAAGATAAAGGCCGAGGAAATGATGAGGGAGGCCGGAGTAGCCTTCATTCCACCGGAGGGAGCCGGGGTCAATGAATTAAGGTTGTTCCAGCAGCTCCTGGCCCCCAATTACAAGATAACCGTGTATAGCCAAGGCTCGAAAGGTCGTTCGCTTATCTTTGAGGGGGTCGTTGATAACGATGCTTATGATGCCGCCGCCGCAACAAAGAACATCAATCTTCTGTATCACGAACATCATTACAACGTCACAACATCGTTGACCTCAGCCTTTGCCTGCAGTTATTTCTGTGAGCACTGCCACACTCCCTATAACACGAAGAGAGATCATAGAGGCGAAAAGTCCTGCGTAGGCTGCGGTACCTCTCCGCCCTGCGAAAGAACAGCGCAGCTGATTAGGTGTTCGGCCTACAGGCGAGATTTTAGAAGTCAAGCCTGCTTTAACAACCATCAGGAGGGTAAAATGTGCCGGGAAGTACAGAAATGCGAGGGATGTTTCAAAACCATCAACCTCAAGACCCGGAAGCAGACCCACGTGTGCGGGGAGATCTATTGTAAGATCTATCAGAGCCATAAACCCGAAAACCATTTTTGTCATATACAGCCGGCCGGGCCGAGGAACGCAAAGCAAGACATTTTGTTTGTGTTCTTCGACCTGGAGACCCGGCAGGAGAAAGAAATTGCGCTCGGCGTCAAACTCCACGAACCGAATCTATGCGTTTTCCAGCAAGTCTGTTCTGAATGTTACAATGATTCATCAGCGGCTACCACTTGTGTAAGATGTGGTTTGCGAGAACAGATCTTGCGAGGAAAATGTATAGATGGTTTTCTTATACACCTGCTGGAGATACGTAAAAAATTCAAAAAGGTTGTAGCAGTTGCCCATAACGGGCTGGCTTTCGACACACAGTTTATTCTAAATTACTTGATAACCAACACCTCATTACATCCGGAACTCATCATGCGCGGTAGTAAAATTCTACTACTACAGCTAGACAATTTAAAATTTATCGATTCCCTCAACTTTTTCCCCATGGCTCTGGCTGACTTGCCTAAAGCGTTCGATTTACCGGCTCCCAAAGGATACTTCCCGCACCTCTTTAATACCGAGGCCAACGCCACGTGGGTCCTCTTCCCGATATCAAATTTTACAGCCCCGACACCATGAAACCCCGGGCTCGTAAAGAGTTCCTAAAGTGGTACGAGGCGAACAGGGACATCACGGAGTTCGACGTGCAACGTGACCTGGTCGAATATTGCCGAACAGACGTCGATATTTTGAAGAGAGCCTGTATCCACTTTAGGAATCTCTTTATTGAGGAATGCGACGTTGACCCGTTCACGGAAGCCATCACCATCGCCTCTGCCTGCAATCTCATGTTCCGGAGGAAATTCCTCAAAGAAAGCACCATTGGACTGGTACCAAAGGGCGGTTATAGACGGGCAGATAACCAGTCTAAGGCAGTTCTCCAATGGCTGCTGCTGGAAGCACATCAAAGAGGTGTTGAGATTCAACATGCCGGCTGGCAGAGAGAAGCTATCGTGGGCGGGTTAAAGGTGGACGGGTTGTATGGTAATTCCATATTTCAATTTCACGAGTGTTACTTCCACGGATGTCCCACCTGCTTCACCACCCGTCGCAACGAACCTCTACACCACGATCCTAGCGACACCATGGATATGAGGCTCGAGAAGACCCGAGCTACTACTGAAAAGTTAAAGTCGCTAGGATATGAGGTTGTTGAGCAGTGGGAATGTCGCTTCCGCAGGCAGTTAACACCCGAACTCAGGCAGCTGGTAGAGAAACATCCCTTGCTACTAAACACACCATTAAACCCAAGAGAGACATTTTACGGCGGCCGTACAGGGGCAGCAAAATTAAAACGTGTTGCAAAAGACGGGGAAAAGATCCGGTATGTCGACGTGTGCTCCCTTTACCCCTGGGTATGCAAGTACGCCAAATTCCCACCTGGCCATCCGGAAGTTTACGTAGGCAAGGCCGCTTGTGAAAAACTAATCAGGGATAAAGGGGACCTGGAAAACATCAACGGTGTGATAAAATGTACAGTGTTACCGCCGCAAGATCTGTATCATCCGGTCTTACCCGTCAAAATGCACCAAAAGCTGCTGTTTCCTCTATGTCTTACTTGCACCGAAGATTTGAACCAGGCCGAATGTCAACATGGCGTCGAGGATCGAGTCATCGACGGAACCTGGGTCTTGGACGAAGTGATAATGGCCATTCGTAAGGGTTACATCGTACAGGACATACAAGAGATCTGGTCGTACGATGTAACCCAGTACAATAAATTGTCCAAGTCTGGGGGACTGTTTCCGGGCTTCATCGACAAGTTCTTGAAGATGAAACAGGAAGCCAGCGGTTGGCCATCTTCAATAACTGCCAACGACAACGAGGATGATATCGATGGAGCCCGGAAACAATACGTTGACGATTACCTCGAGAACGAGGGAGTCTTCTTGGATTCGATGAAGATCATCAAGAACCCTGGTTTGAGATCGTTGGCCAAACTGATGCTGAATTCCATCTGGGGTAAGTTACAATAACAGTAACACAGACACACAATTAGTACATAGTTTTATTTATTATTATGATTGTTATAGGGAAATTTGGTCAGCGCGAGAACCAGGCAAAAACGGCCATAATCAGCGAGTCCAAGGAGTTCTTCGACCTATTGTACAGCCCAGGCGTAGACGTGAATCACGTGCAGGAAATAAATGACGAGGTGATTGCGGTTAACTGGCAGCATAAAGAGGAAGCAGCAGATCCTCTGTCGTCGGTCAACGTGGTCATCGCGGCATTTGTCACTGCACAGGCCCGTCTTAAGCTGTATTCCTATATGGATCAGTTAGGCGAGAGAGTCTTATACTATGACACAGGTAAGTCGTCGTACTATCAAACATCAACATCGGTTATATTAGAGTTAGAATTTTTCGTTGTTTCAGATTCTGTAATATACGTTTCGAAGCCGGGCGACTTCGATCTACCAATAGGAAGCTTCCTAGGTGACCTCACCGACGAGCTCGAAGAGTACGGTCCTGGATCGTTTATTATAGAGTTTGTGTCAGGCGGGCCAAAGAACTACGCCTACAAAGTGTATTCCCCGACCACAGGCCAGATACACGTGGTCGTCAAGGTCAAGGGCATCACCCTAAATCACGCCGCAACTCAAAAAATAAACTTTGAGTCCATGCTGAGGCTGCTGAAAGGCATGGACGAGAAGATTATTGTAGAGTCCAACAACATCCGGCGTACGGCTGACCATCAGCTTGTAACGCGAGCGGAATCAAGTCTATAAGATAACGTTCGCGAAGAGACGACGTATAGAAGATTTTGATTCCGTTCCGTTCGGCTATAACAACAACAACAAGCGACCACGTGTATAAACATTTTAAACCTCTTGTATATAAATATATGTGTATAGTAGAATAGTTGTATTTTTAAGTTTTGTAAACAACATCATATGAATTGTAATTAATTATCAAAAGATGGTGAAACTTGGGAGTGATTGAATGTAAATCACAAGAGGATACTCTGGGGAACATACTCATGAAATAGAGTTCTTACCTGATAAACGCGATTTTGTTCTTTTCAATTATGTCTGTTAAGTAGTAGTAGTCATTCAATAGACCGTTTCATGAAAAATGTGTTATGAGTATGTCTTCAAGGTTTGTGACGGTTATTTCCTTTTAATAAACAATTTCATTCTTATTAGGCATAATTGAATTCATAAAACGAATATTATTCCTGTTTTCAATTTATTGACCGTCTAATTTTCTGTCCTCTTCGCACTCATGGCGACCTTGTTAAATTTGGATAGTTTATAAATTTTGCATTAGTTGGAAATGCGTGTTTCTTTATCAAGTTCTGGCCTTATCGGTTATCGCGCTATTGTTGGTGGAATGAATTGTAGGATTATTCTGTTTTAAATGCTCTCTTTGAGGTGAATATAGTTTTGGGACTCGTCTCTTCTTCGTGTGCAGATTTAGGGGTGCGTGAAGTAGCCACCCTCGACTAGGTGGAAAAGTCGGATTAATTTTGTAACCTATCGAAGAAGTATTAGTATCTGTGTGGTTGTGATTTCCATATAGAAAACTCCGCTGGGAGGATTCTGCGAGTCACCAGAACTCAATCCTCTTTTCTTTTCTGAACATCATATCTTCACCCCTATTAGGGTAAGTGTTGTCTTAATCAGCGATCTTTCACCTTACAATATTCCTATTTGTGGTTTTCTACGATTTTTAGGGTCGTAAGCCTTGGTTGATCTCAATCGCCTTGGGGCGCGATACCAAGATCTTCTCGCCTACGTGTAAGCGGTACCGAGAGCATCAAACCCACCCGTCGCTACGCGGCAAGAACGAGGGAAAGCTAGACAGTATAGCCAGCTAAGTGAATTGACTGTAGTTGTTTTATTAATTATTCATTTGTTTTTTTTTGTTCCTTTAACTTCTTTAAATATTAACGAATTTTAATGTACTTAACCATTTCAAAAAAATCAGTATTTAACGCCATACAATTAATTCCTTTATGAGGAATAAACAATTTAGAAAACATCTTGATCAGTAACTTACGTTTGGAGTGTAAGCTTCAGGGCAGCTGCCTAGGGGTAATTATTTATTACATAACAATTTAACTTGTCTAAAGATCCAGGGTTCAATTAACTGTATGGTTTTTTTTTCCATTTCCTTTTTTTCAGCGTACTATATTTTATGTGATTTATTAGTTAATTAATAAAGGCAACTAAGAATCAGTTCTCGTGTATTGTTGATTTATTTTTTTGTTTATATTCCCTTGTGCGTGGCAGGTTATCCGAGAACAGATTTCAACCCTAATAATAATAATTGTTTAGTTATTTAATTATTGTTTAGTTGTTTAATAATTTTGATAAACATTGTCATAGAATAAAAGATTAATGTTCTATCATGGCTATCTGAGAACAGATAATTGTTTAGTTATTTAACTATTGTTTTGTTGTTGTTCAATAATTTTGAGAAAGATTGTCAGAATAAAAGATTAATGTTCTATATGTGTATTATTACTATTCTCCCCTCTGTACCAAGGCATGAAAAAGTGATAGCTATAACTAGTATGAGAGAGAGAGAAGCAAGAATGATGTAATTACCTACACACCTGCCTGTGATGACGTGTCATTAAACAAGATGAGACTTGTCTGCCAGCGATGACAGGTTGTTTACCGTATGCATGTTACTGAGCATGCTTTGGATCTAGGTAAGTATAAGCGACTATATAAAGTCGACGTTGTTAGCGTGTAGCAGATAGTACGTGTACAACAGCAGCAGCAGCAGCAATTACGATGATGTCAAGTATAAGCAATCCTAATTATTGTTATGATAACGAGACCTGTAAGAGCGAACCCCTGGAAATAGGTAAGTTGTTGTTTATAAAGCTTCAAGTTTGTGTTTGTATGCTAATTTGTGTCTATTTTGCTGCTGGTTGTTTAGATGAAGGCCCTGATGTTGCAGATCATGCATCATCAACAGCAAGTACCGACAAGTACAGCGAGAACGGTCAAGCGTGGAACAATGAAGAAGAACTAGGTAAGGTGTTTAAAACTTTTGTGTGTGTTTATGCTTATATTAATCGATTATTGTATTATTATTGTTTTTGAGTTCCATGATCTGTCGCAGCAGCCTCTATACTACGCTGTAGCAGCATCGGCAAACTTTACCATTGTAGATACACCAGTAGCAGCAGCAGCTAAAGGTGAAGTACGTGTTCAACTGCTCGGGGCTGTGCAGTATCCGTTGTATGTTACGAGACCTCCAGGTGAAGAACAAAACTACGACCATATACACAACATCCAAGTAGGACTTATTCCACCAGACGACGACGCCCAGGGAGAATTTGACGTGGTAGTGAAACTCGAGTGCGTGAATAACGTATGCTAGCATGGTGAAATCGTGTTGTCGGAAAGTGACTGGTTCGAGCTGTATGATATACGAGTCGAGGCAATGTTTAAAAATTTTTTTATGGTTGCTGCAGCAAGGACAACAGTGTACTACATCGTGATAAACATTTGAAATTCCATCTATGTGAGAATTTATACATCGACATTATTCACAACGAGTTTTTCGGTAACAGGGTGGCGATTCATCAGAATGATAAACAGCGGACTATAACTTTAAAAGATTACGAGTTTCAGTCTATATTGCATCTAGCACCGCTGATCAATCATCAGGCTCGAACGTTACATCACCTGGACTTTTCGCGTTTCTACCACGCAAACATAGAGAACGTAGCAGAAGGTCAACTGAGACGCCCTGAAGATGTCTATAAAACGCTTCCACCTACAGACTCCATCTTATTCACGACCGAGCTGTTATGCGGTTACTACTCAGCTACCAGTTTAATAGACAACGCGACAACACCTGGTGGCTTGAACTCGTTCATTTTATTAGAAATAATAAAACATTATCCGTAAAAGTTTATCGATGCCGTACGTACACGACTGCAATCATATCAACAGCAGCAGCAGCCGAAAACGTCAACGACGATGACAACTGTTGAACCGTCGTATTAAGAACACCATGGCGGAAATAAACTATCTTAGAAATAGGTTACAAAAATATTTGAACAATTTGCAGGTGTTACGCGATGATCTCAACTCATACTGTGTAATGAATAATTTGTCAACTAATATGTTACAATTGTCCATTAAATGTATAGCAAAATAAATAATATGTATGTTTAAACATTGATGTTTCATTTACTAGCACGACTAAGGGTGAAGGAGGGTGAAGAGACTAGCATGACTAAGGGTGAAGGAGGGTGAAGAGACTAGCATGACTAAGGGTGAAGACTAGGGGGCGGGGCGACTATATAAAAGGTAGCTCGACGTCATCAGCGAGAGAGTACACGAATAAAGCCGATGATTTCCGACGGCGAACATCCTAAGCTACAAAGCAGAGCCGGTAAGTAGTCATACTATGAGAAGGAAAGAGAGAGAGAAAGAGTTTCCGCTTAGTGAAAGGAGGATCCAACCCCCAGAGTTAGCGCTAAAATTCAAATCTGGGAAATCCAAGATGGCTCCTTCAGATGACAAATTCAAAAATGACAGATGCAAAATTGACAGATTTTAAAAATGGCAGATTAAAATTGACAGACGCATAAATGACAAATGCAAAAATGACAGAATTAAAATGACAGATTAAAATTGACAGACGTATAAATGACATATGCAAAAATGACAGAATTAAAATGACAGATGCAAAAATGACAGCTGCAAAAATGACAGCTGTAAAATTGACAGATTTAAAATGACAGATGCAAAAAAAATGACAGATGCAAAAATGACAGATTAAATTGATAGACGTATAAATGACATATGCAAAAATGACAGATTAAAATTGACAGACGTATAAATGACAGCTGCAAAAATGACAGATGCAAAAATGACAGTATTAAATGACAGATGCAAAAATGACAGTAGCAAAAATGACAGATGTAAAAATGACAATGTTAAATGACTAGAAAACTCTGATTAGAAAAGGTGCGTGAGAGAGAGAATGGTAGCAGCAGCAGAACTTGTAGGTCGTAGGAGGAGAAAAATTCAAATCTGGGGAAATCCAAGATGGCTGCTTTAAGAATGACAGATTCAAAATGACAGATGCAAAAATGACAGATGCAAAAATGACAGATGCAAAAATGACAGCTGCAAAAATGACAGTATTAAATGACAGATGCAAAAATGACAGCTGCAAAAATGACAATGTTAAATGACAGATGCAAAAATGACAGTATTAAATGACAGATGCAAAAATGACAGCTGCAAAAATGACAGTATTAAATGACAGATGCATAATTGGCAGATGCAAAAATGACAGATTCAGTACAGATTCAAATTTTAGCGCCACATGTTGTGATATAAAATGGCTGCCTCTACATACCGGCGGTAATACAGATTTCTTCATGACGCGCCTCCTAGTAGTAGTACACAGCCCGTCGATAATACAGATTTCTTCATGACGCCCTCTCTTAGCAATACACACTAATTGTAGCATGACGCCCTCTATTGGCAGCACACAGATTGCCGGTAATACAGATTCCCGTAATGGCGGACGGGCGTGGTCAAAATGGCGACGAGTTCCAAAATGGCCGACGTCAGCCAATCACAGAACAGCAGGCGTGGCTACCGGAGTGGGGGTAACCAATCACAGCGAAGGGGGAGGAGCTACAGGAGTGGGGGTAACCAATCACAGGCGAGGGGAGGAGCCTGGAGAGGGAAGGGGCGTGGCCAGAAAAAAGTGGAGGGGCAACGCCCAGGTGCCCTAATACCTACTAGTAACATTAAATTTCATAACTTTAACTACCTCTATTACTATAGTTCTTTAAGTCCTAATAATAAAGTCTTAAAAAATCTCTATCATGTACAAATGACATTGTCAGCTAGTGAGGCCCCGTTTCAGCCAAAATAGTAAAAATGGAAGTGCATAGAGATGAACGGTGGACGTGCAACAAAGAAAGGTTTTGCATCCCAAAAAAATGGGCATCTTTGAGTAGCATATTGAAGAGCAAAAAGCAAAAGATGTTTTTGCTCAGGTTTCAAGATTAGTAAAAGGTTTAAAAGGAAGTTAGCTCGAGAACAAAATCAATGTAATATTAAGGTACTGATTTATTATCCTTACTTCGCAAACGTAATACAGTGAAATGAATGTTTAAACAATAACCAGTTATGAGTACAGGTTAACATCTCTCGGTAGTTATGCAAAGTACTAAAACTGTAACAGCTACTGCTACTAATAATGGGTTTTAAAGACTGGTTTATCACAACACTATATATAACGGTGTCTCCTAACCACACATTGTATTTGACTAATTGCCAATACGTATCTCGGTAACGATGTTACCTTTTTCGACATAAAACCGTCTGAAGACATAATTCTAAAAGCTAAAATTCTATAACTCTCTTCTGAGTGCATTTTTAAAGGGCCAATCAAAAACCATGCCAAGTAATTTTAACACAAACATGCAACTAAGGATAATACATCTTTTTATACATGAAGGAAAGAGAAAAGAAAAAGGAAGCTTGACAAATATTTTTATTACACCCACATGTTTTGAAAACGAGGCCGAAGGATAGATTGACTTAAAAACAGTTTAAAAATTGTTAGTTTTGAACAAATCGTCCGTCTTATTCTTAAAACATTTAACTTTTACTGAAAATCTCGTTATTTTGGAAACAAAATATCATAATTTTATTTTTTAAAAATTACCCGAACCGAGTTACATCCACGTGCGAAATAATATCGCGCGCATGTTTCTAGAGTAGGCGAAACCAAGCTTGATATTAGCAAATGTAGTGGACTCTTGACGCCAATAATAACTAAAAATCCAAAGAAAATTGATTTCCTATTATTCATCTCTTGATGTTATTAATCCATCTATAAAACAAAACAAATGAACAAAGTGAATTGCGATTAACAAACTACTCGGGTGTTTTTGTCTTGTTGTATAATTACGTACAGTGAATATTTTAGGATTTATTTAGGCTGTTTTTTTTATAAACTTTTTCCATGAAAAATATTTTTTTCTTCAAATAAAGAAAAACACGGGAATAGAATAGACTCTTTATTTTGGTTCAAGTAGGGTGTGAGAATTTTATGAAATAACTGAATGAGTATCATGCGACAAGCATTTTAGGGATCATAAATTCCTACTTACTGCAGAAGTGCAGACCCTTAATACATTCGAATAATAGGTTTGTTATTTGGTGTCTGAAACACTTTTAAAGGTTTCAACAAATCATAGCTTAAAATAACGAAAATAGCTCAAGATTTTATAATAAAATTACACAGCGATTGCGCTTTAACCAACGAGCAACGGATTCAGTAAGCATCTCGAATATATATCTTAGGTCGCCCTCTCCAAAGCCTGTGGGTACAGGTGGTCACGAACCTTAACCGGGAAGCCCGGTTCAGCATTAGTTGTATCATTTTTATTTAATAAGGCAGATATTGCGCAGTGCTGGGCAGTGGTGTCATGTGATTAATCTCATAAAAAGTTAATTACAATACAGATTAATAGGTAACGAGTACCACGGGCATTACAGGTTGAAGTATAGGCGACTTTGTTTAACTCCTTTCCAACACGCCTGGTGGAACAATTCGAGATGGCTGCCCAACTTGCAGTTCCAGTTACAGTTACAATTGCTTAGGGAAGTGCATATATGCTTATTCGCAGAACTGACATGGTTTTTGAATCCCTATGTATGATTTAGGGGTGGGCAATCGGGGCTTCGCCCCGAAGCCACCTCTAATCCTTGAAAGAAAAAACGCAATAAATAATTTAAATAAAGATAGATGCCGACTGTTCTGTCTTGAGTCTACAATGGGCAACAGCAATTTTGTGCATACTTTTTATCTTTCCTCAGACTCGCTATGAAGTAAAACACATACCCATTTACCCAGTGCCGGCTCTAGGGGTTATGGCGCCCCGATGCAAAGATTGTTTTAGCGCCCTTAATGAATTCGTTTTCTCGCCTTTTTTCGATTTTCGTATTTTTTCTTCGATTCCATTGCTGTATTTATTAGAAGTAATTAGAGTGTTATGTATAAGTAAATAAATAGATTAACGTTTTCTGAAGCTCTTAATGAAGACACAATAATAAGACAATAACAATAAATAACAAAAAAAATGTAACAATTTCAATTTCAGAACAAAATTTGCAGGCGATTTTTCTTTCACTAAAATAACTAGAAATACATAAAACGAAATTATTTCAAATGTTTCCGTCTCATACAGAGGCGCTATAAATATTCAGTTCTCGGAAGTATAATAAACATGTGCTCTATTGCAGCGTTACCCAACTGCCAGTTCGCGGACCGGTGCCGGTCCGTCAGAAAATCTTGCCAGTCCGCAGAGAAATAAACAGTATTTTTCAAAATTTTGCTAAAAGAGTTCTTTCGTAGTAACATAGGGTCAAATAGTTTATCAGAGTTGACCAGGAGTAATCTCTGCGTAAACTTATGCGGAAACGGAGCTAATACCTACATAAGTGATATATAACGCGCCCGCCGGATCCGTACCTATGCCTGTGTGGTGGGGTAGTATTCAGTAAAAGGTTATAAGGAGAATCTCTCATTTTAGAATTTTTAAGCAGGTTTGGCGCGCATGGTTCTAGGCATACCAGAAGCGAAAGAATTTTCGTCGCATCCCCGATTAACGCGAACGATCAAAATCCGGGCTTCGCGGTTTCGGCGACCCGCAAGACTTGCTTCGATCTGGACCGTTTTTTGTGTATTGATGCGTTGGGTAGTTTCAGATTTGAAGTTTCCGGTAAACCGTTTACGCGGAGGCGGAAAAAACTGTCCCTGCCTTACGGTAGGTCAATTTGACGAGGAATCTTTGGCAGCGCAGTACCCCGAAATTTCTACCGAAAAAGTTTTTTGACGACACTGTTCCGGGGCCAGAGCCTAGGGGTGACATGGGGTTTTCGGTGGCGATCGAACATGTGTCTGTTGGTTTTTCCGTATCTTCGCTATAGGGAGTTCCACCCGTTTTCGAAGACGGTATCTCAGAAACTATAGGAGCCTAAACGACTATCTTGGCGTCAGGCAACGGGCAATCTCGAAATGTTTCCCCTTTAAATACTTTAAATACATAAGAAAAAAGTTACAGTCAAAAAACACGAAATTTTTTATATATTTTTCACCTGCAAATTTTTTTATTTTTCGTTTGGCAAAAAGAGAAAAACTACTGCCTCTCGGTACCCGTCGATTCCTGGTTCGTCCCCCGTTTTGGTCGTTCGAGGTTTGTTATGCAGAAAGTGGATGAGGTACAAAAACCGACTTTTGTTATTAAGGTGCAATTCCACTGATGCAACACTAGGCGACATATCACATGTTGTCTAGCGTTGCTGACGCATGTGACGGGCAAAAACAATCAACGTGTGGCATGTGGCAAAGGCGCTTCAATTGAAAGGCTCAGTATAGCATGCGTCATTGCCGCATGCCGCATGTTGCTTAAATGTTGCCTCAGTGGAATTGCGCCTTTACAAAGAATGGATATTTATTTATTCTAGATTGTTCTTGTACACTGTAAAAGTAAATTTATCGTTATAAGATTTATTTTGCGAAATGTTTTTTTACCTTACCGGTCCGGTCCGCATGCAAATTCGACGTCATTTCTCGGTCCGCGAACGAAAAAAGTTGCTCTATTGAACCAGTGCCACAACCGGCAAGGGCGGCAACATACAATACTTTGTAGTAAGCCCCCAGATTTTAAAGATTTTTGCGAAAGTTGTATTCACTTTATGCATAAGTATATGACTATGAGTAAACTTGTTAAAATACTATACTCTTGGTGTGTCGCCAAATTTTTACATTATTAAAGTGTTGCGCAAGGTAATTTCTGCGCCCTTCGTGTATGGCGCCCCGATGCGACGTATCCTTTGCTTAGCCGTGTGGAGCCGGCACTGCACTTACCCACATACGTAAATCCGGCAATCCTGTTTTCCAAGTGTATCTTTGCGTGTTAAATAGGGAAGTAGGTATAAGATCTTTGTAGTTGGTTTAGTTTCCCCAATAGTTTTCTTTTGATGGTTATTCATAAAAAGGTTTGGTCAAAAAATAAAGACATGCTACTATGTATTTGTAAACAATTGCAAAGGATACATTTAATTGTCTACACGGTATAACTATAAGAGTATAAAGAATATACAGTCTCTGTATATTTTAAGTTAAGAAAATTAAAAAGTGGTAGTTATTGGCGTACTAACTCCAAAATTTTACGCAATTCTAATAAGCGCGCAGGGAACACACCACCGATTGAGACCCACTGTTCTAAAATAGTAATTTATGTGGTCGAGATTCTGACAGAACTTAAAGTACAAACTTATTCTAATGTAATCTAATTAGAATTCTAATATAAAGAAAGAAGATAGTTTTGATACAATTCAGTAGTATCAGCGTTGAATATCGATGCTTTTTCCAGAAGAAGATTATTAAGCAGGGGGAGGGGACTTTTATGTTTTAATAGTATTACTGTCGAGATTAAATTCAGTAATCTTTACTGTCAAATAAGTTTATGTTTCAAACCAGGAGAACGGATTTTCAATTAGTGTGACTGTGACTAGCACTAAAAAAATACAAAATTGTAGTTTCAATTACCCGATGTTCACACAAAAACAGCTGTTTATAAGATTCTTGTTTTTTATGGTTGTTGTTTTTGGCGAACTCCTGTTATTATTAGCACGAAAAAAAGAAGTTTTGCAAGAAAGAATTTTTTACCGTTTGTTTCAAGAGTAGATACAGCTTTCACATATCAATTTTTGATTTAGTTACAAGTCTGAGAAACTATATCAATAACATTTAATAACATAGTTGAATTATTAGTGCAGTTTAATCTAGTTAATATTGCTAGCACCCAATCATTATCGAACAGTAATCAATAACTTTGGAAAGAGACGTATAGCGGTACTGAGCATATTTGTAGCATTTTTATTTGGAGATAAAAATAAAATTGTTAAGATTTTCTTACCTTCAAGTCTTGATTTCTCTTAAAAGTCTTGATACAAAGGGGACATTTATGCGGTCGTAAGTCACTGTGGGTAATGGAATGGGCTCTCAGCGTGCTATTCGTGGGATATACACGACCGCAAACTACACATGGAAACTGTATGCCTTCGTGGTATTCCTTATGCCGATACAGGTTGCATTGAGTCTTAAAACTGCAAAATTGAAATAATGATTAAACATTTTAAAAAATTGTAAATACTGTTGTCTTACATTCTTCCGCAAATATCACATCCATATTTTCCTTTTGGCCGGTGAGTTTCCAGGTGCACCTTTAAATTACCTTTCGTGGATATGATTTTTCCGCAAATTGGACACGTGAACCGAAGACTGCTTTCATGATCATTTTCGTTCTGGTTATTTTCGGCATTACCATTTTCGGAAGTTTCGGCTTCACTGGAAGTACTGGAAGAACTTCTTGTTATAACATATTTTTCGAAATTCTTTTCTTCTGACTTTTGCTGCCACTCTTGATTATTTGCATTATTAATATTGAGAAGCACTACGTGTTTATTTTGTGGCAAGTGATTCCACATATGACTCTGAAGAGCAAATTCCGAAGTAAAACATCGAGGGCAAAAACTACAGTTGTAAGGTTTTCGATTAATTTCTTTAGATTCATCGTAGTTGTTTTCACTTTCTATCAATTTATCACTAGATGTCTGACTTTCTGCTAAGCTTTCAGTGTCAGACGCTCCATCACCCGAACAATCGTATTCCAAAGCACATTGAAGAACTAACATTGGATCTACTTTGACCTCCATTTCCGTAATTTCTTCCTTCTCTTTAATTCCCTAAGAAGTTATTTGATTTGTGAATTAATTAATTTTTATTTCGAATAAATGAGTGCTTACCTTCGTTAGATATGTATGTAGTAATCCCTTATTTTCGTTATCTTTATGTTCATTATTATTAAGATTATTAAAAGTGGAATCAGTCACAAGTTTATTAAATTTATCTTGTATTTTTACTGCCATTGTAGCAAACTTATGAATACCTTCTAATTTCTTGCAGCAATTTTCACATATCATTTTTGGAAGTTTATCCTCAACAGACACCTAACAGAACGAAAATCATGCATTTTAACTGATATCATTCGCAAATAGCGCTCTAGAAATTAAAAATCTCATGCAAACGCTATATGGCTACATGCAATATGGCTTTAATGTCATACCGTTATATACAGATATTTCCGAATTTTTGCTTGTAAATATAGTTTTTTTCCTTCTTCTCCAAAAACCAAAACGCCATTTTCAAGTTCAGTTGAACAAATTCTGCACGACTGAGAAAACAGTCGTTCCGAATCCATTTTCACTCATTGATTGAGCTTTCTATACAATTCTCACCCCTTTAATTAAAAATCCTTCATATCTAAGAACCCCAATCATTCCTTTACTTCGTCGTCGTAAAAACGAGTATGCGCTAATAGCGCTTATTGCGCACACACAGAATAGGTACAATTTATACAATTTCTATTGCGTGCTTTTTTAAAAATCTAATTCATGCATCCCTAAGGTAAGCTCGAAAAAAATCAACTATTTCCACCGAAATTCACCTCAATTGACACGTTTTCGTAACCTATTGCATACCTTAAAGTCGTATAACTTCGATTCAAGCCAGATTTTCACTGATATGGAAGGGAATCCTTTTATATTTAATATTTTTTAATTGACACCCGTCAAAATGCACGTGCTTAGCATTCCCGCCATCTCGAAAACTGCGCACGCAAGTGCAAAGTCCCTAAAGCTGAAGCTAAAATCAATACAACATTACAATTAAAGCAGTACAAATCTCCTATTATTTTTCCTGTCTACATTGCATCTCGCAGAGATATTCATGAACCATAGAATTCTTGTGCGTTGCTTTCTTTTCTTTTAAAAGATAACCAAATAATTAATACAGCAAACACAGCCAATTTTCTATTTATTATTTTTATGCTTTATTACTATTAAGTATTTTTTACTATTTTAGTATTTACTATGCATGCCTTCCTCTCGTCAAATGGAATTAATATAAAATCATTTTACTAGAAAAAAGTCTGTAGACTAATTCAGTTTATTGCTTTAAGCCTCATATCTTGAAACTCCACAATAAAGTTTTACAATATTCATTAATATACACCTGACAATTGTTTCCATACAACATGCATCAATAGCAAAGGTATATAAAACAAAGATAAATGAGCAGGTTGCTGTTTTTTTAACTTTATGCTTTGTATAATTGCACGACACAACGCACATCTATAAATATAAATGCAAGGATCTTGCACAAAGGATCAACACAAAAATCGTACACTAAAATTAAAATGTCTCAACCCATTTATAAAATTGTTGTAGGGCCATATGTGTCATTCCATGACAAATCATCACAAAAAAATGAACTTTTCAAGCCGACCATCTCAGATTTTCGTGAAATTTGGTAGGATGGTAGAGAAGATAACGTAAATTACCTATGTAAAGTTATAACCCTCAGTAATACACGGTATTCATACGGCAGGGTTGCAAACATGATAAAAAAATTGAAAATTTACGCTTACAAGGTAAACAAAAACAATTCATAACTTTGCTTCTAATCATAGTAGAATTTTCATCTTAAGCTTGTTTTAATACTAAAAGAGCATAGTTTCCATAAAAAATGATTTTATATTAAAATATTAAATTTTTCATCCTAAGGTCACATGATGTGTCATTTGACCTTGAATATCTAAGAAAGTGTACCTTCAATTCTTTTTAGGAATACAATATGTTATACAGCTAGATGCAGTCTCTGCGTGATGTAAGTTTCATTTTGGGAAGGCTTTGGGAACAAGAGTAAAAAATTGTTAAATATGGTAGTTACACACTTCTTACACAAAATATGCATCTGGCAGTTCAAACAAGAGTATTGTGTCAGGTATTTAATGTATATCTGTGCAGATATCTGCAAATTATATCTACTAAGGCAAGTATAAGTATGATGTTGTATTTTTACCTGCATATACAGGTAGCTGTACAAGATATCCCAGACAAAAGTGGCACGTTTTTATATTAACTATTGACTAAACAAAATAAGATGGAATGATAGACTCTTCACTACTTTACGCTAATCTTTTCAGTTTATGTACTTATGCACTTGTGTGCATATATGCTTATGTGTTTATATGCTTATACGAGGTGTGACAATTTAATTCCCGAAATGCACTTGTAACAAACATATGTTCAAAGCTGTACACTAGTGGCTATTGTCACTTTCAAAGTACTTCCCTTGTGCAACTTTACACTGGTTTAGGCGATGCTCCCATTTCTGAAAACAGCCCTGGAACTCTTTTCCGGAATACTCTTCAGTTTCTTTATCACATTTTGTTGGATATCGACTATGTCAGAAAATCTTCGTTCTTTTAGCGCAGTCTTTAGTTTAGGGAACAGCTGAAAATCATAGGGATATAAGTCGGGTAAATCAGCAGGATGATCTAATTGGGTAATCGATATTTTGGTCAGAAATTCTTTCATGAGGAATGCACTATGACTGAGTGCATTATCGTGATGGATGATCCATTTGTTCGGCCACAATTCAGATCTTTTCCTTCAAACAGAATCTAGTAATCTTGTCAGCAACTCTGAATAGCGCTGTTGGCTATTAATCTCACACTTCATCATCTGTCACATCTCACCAAATCTTGCACTCTGTTCACATTTGTGTCCGTTACTTGTGTTGTTGACAACCCACTTCTGAGATCTTCGTTCACATCTTTGAATCTTTTATGCCACTCAAAGACGCTCAACTCTTTTAGGGCATCCACACCATAAGCCATTTTCAACAGCCCCAAGATTTCAGTGGCAGTTTTGCCTATTTTCACACAAAATTTAATGTTAAAACGCTGCTCCAAATTTCGATCAGTCATTTTCACGGAAAAGTTGACATGTAGACCATTTTTGTTTTCGCAATAGTCAACTAACAAATGGATCAATCCGCTTGAAATTTATGTACGCATTGGTTAAAACAGCGACACTACGCGGGCATTCCGGGAATTAAATTGTCACACCTCGTATACATACGTACTTATATAAGTAAAGCACTATTGGTTTCATATTGATCTAGGACAACCAGGCTAATATGATATTATTTTTTATTATTTTATCCCCTATAACACCAGTGGCGTGCGGTCCATGGAAGCAATGGAAGCAATGCTTCCCTTGAGAATTTATTAAAAATAAAAACCAATGCTAACAAAAATATTTTTATAAAATCGTTTATTTAAATTTCTAATATTTGATCAACTTAAAGCTCAATATCAATTCCGTACAGCAAAAAGTTAATTTTAAATTAGGCTCACTAAACTTTCCCGGAAAGGTAATACCGATTCAAATGTGTTACATACGCTGCATATAAGCACAGATTTCGTTGCTTATAACTGCTCTTCTCTTAGCTTTGATAAGCGGGCGTGGTCATACAGACGATGCGATTAACATTGTTTGGTCGTTATTTTTAGTGTGTTTCGTGCCCAAATGTTTATTTATTATAATTTGGTTATTTGTTCGATTTAGTGTTTGTAAATTTAATGTTACTTCAGTAATGTAAATCTGCGAATGAGACTGTATTTTGTCAGATTTCATTATTTCAATTTATATAAGTTGGAATCTTTTTAAAGACAAATAATTCTATTTAGTTTGTTCTGTATGCAAATTTAAAATTGCATTATCGTCATGCCTGCAAATGCAGCTGCTTCGGTGGAAGGTTCGAGTAGTTTCTAAGTATAAAGTGTAAAAGTTCTTTGAAAAACTTTTAAGCTTAATAATTATAACACTGTTTTTTTATTGTACCTAGCAGGGACGGATCCAGAAAATTATTTTGAGGGGGAAATTTTTGGAAAAATAATTGTTTTAATAAATAATAATTAAACAAACATTATTTGTTTCTATCCTATGTATACTTATTTTTAAAAGAAGGGGAATTCCCCACTTCCCCCCGGAATTAGCGCCTGTACCTAGATATATTAATTAATAAAGTCGTAGTTGCTTCCCTAGCCTAAATTCTCACCGCACGCCACTGTATAACACCCTGTAAAAGTGGGGGCGAAATTAAAATAAAGCTAAAAAAATAAACACAAAATAAAACCTAATCGTGAAAATCGCATAATTTATTCAGTTTTCGGTATTAAAATGTGTAATTTTTGGCTGGGACACCTGTATCCCAGTATTTGTATAGCTACTATGTAGCTGTATCCCTGTATATCTACCTGTATCTGCAGGTACATGTACAACATCATACCTAAACTTGTCCTAGTAGATAATATTTGCAGGTATCTGCATAGATGCATACTAAATGCCTGATACAATACTCTTGTCTGAACTGTCAGATGCATGTTTTGTGTAGTAAGAAGTGTTTAACAATTTTTTTACTGTTCCTGTTCTCAAAGAATTGAGTTGAACCAAAATGAAACTTACACCAAAGAGTTACTGCATCTAACTGCATAAAATATTTTATTTCTAAAAAAATTGAAGGTACACTTTCTTAGATATTCAAGAGCAAAGGTCACATCAAGTAGTTGGTTAGCTTTCTCATGAGCCATGTAGGAAGGCGCATTATCATGAAGCAGCAACACGCCTTAATTTCCCTCTTCTTTTTACTTTTAGTGCTGATCGTAATTGAACTGTTAAACTCGTCTGATATTCACCAGTCATCGTAGATCCTCTGGGGAAGTAATCAATAAGTAAGGTGTCATTGCAGTCGTAGAAGATAGTTGTAATAAGCTTAGCGCTCGTTGCACCTTGCATTTGCGAGGAGACTTTTCCTCCTTTTTTTGCCACTGCATATCAAGGATGACTCTTGTTATAGGACTACGTGCACTATCGACGTCGAACGCTACTAAGCAAAGATGGATATAGACAATTGCCCTTTTCCTCAAACGAGCGCTACCATCACCGGTCTACTATTTTGTTTTTGATAGTGATAGTAAATCTGGAATTTTTCTTGTGGTTCTATTGGTCTTTCTGCAACAAGTATCCTGAAAGTAGTTATTAATGTATTGCGCAGCCGCTAAAAACGTCAAAAATAAGTACCTATTATTATTTTTAGTTTAATTATATTTTTGAAATAAAATGTTTTTTTAATTTTATTTCTTTGTAGGCTGTTATTTTATTAATAAATTTTTTATTTGCTGGTTTTTGAGGACTGGCAGGCTTTAATAAAACATAAAATTAATTTGACGTTTCGCCCCTCAATGGAGGCTTTTTCAAAAAAAATTTTTTTTATTGTTATTGTGTTATATGTATAAAGATATGAACAATTTTTTTTATTATGTTTGATCACATTTGATTAAAGAAGTAAAAAGCAAATAAAAATTTAAGTAATTCATCAAAAATCTACATCATCATGGGGTTAATTATAGATCAAAAGAAAAAGTTTAATGTTAAAACTGTGTATTAAACAAAAAGAAATCTCCTATTATAATAAAAAAAAAGAAATGAAGTAATAAATTCAAATTAAAATAAACCCAATAGAAAATTAAAAATGCTCAACTTTGTAACCAAAAGAAAATTGTTCATATCTTTATACATATAACACAATAACAATAAAAAAAAACTTTTTGAAAAAGCCTCTATTGAGGGGCGAAACGTCAAATTAATGTTAGGTTTTATTAAAGGCTGCCAGTCCTCAAAAACCAGCAAATAAAAAATGTATTATTTTTAGTGTTGATGTCACCAGATAAAAGTTTAAATCTTACTTTAAAAGTCGTTTTAAAAGCCTAATGTTATACTTACTTTTCATTTGTAGATTTAGGGCTCACAAAACGTCTATCAATCAGAGTTTATGTTTATGTACTTTTTGTTTATATATGACGTTTAATCATATCGGAGTTGTTGTAATTATAAGTTACTAAACTAAAGTAACTAGATCAGTAAGGTTAGCCATCATTTCTATTTACCGACTATAGATCTCGATCCACGAATCGTGGATCCAGTAGACGAAACGGGTATACACCGGCTAATTTCGCCTGTAGAGCAGCAGTGGTACAATTTTCGAACGTTTTCAGTGCATCGGTATGTATGTATCCGATACAATTTTCGAAAACGCCTACTGATTCGAGCATTTTGGATTGCATTCAAGCAAAAAATCATGAACTTTATTATGAAGTTTTTAAATGTCCCGCAAAATGCTAAAAAAAACCTGGCAACCCTGCTATTGAGGCTACTTTCAGCTCCTTAGAAACTTAAATGGAGTGTTTAGACATCAACTTGGAAATATGAAGCTTTATCAGTGTAAGGCGATTTTTTACATAGTAACATAATAAAGTCTAGTCTTTGAGGAAAGTGGATCTAAAATTTTTTGAAAGTAAGTTATTGATGTGTTTAACTTATAAAAGGCTGCTGGGAGATACAGTTCAAATAGAAACAATCTACAGGGTCGTCAAGATTGATCACAAGCCATGTGACCATACATCTTACTGTTATATAGGCACCGCATCTGACACTATTGGTAAACCTGACAAGTAGTATTAAAACAGAGTTTTCCAGTGGTGTAGTATTACAATTACAAGTCTATATTTCGAAAGAAAACTTGAAACTAATTGAACTAAAAAATACACAAGATTCGCAACCCTAATATTTACACGATACAGGACTATAACACAAAACTAAACAATAATAATAATTTTCTAAAAATTAATAAAACGACCACAAGAAACAACAACAACAGCAACGAACGCCAATGGTTAATGAGGTTAGAAAGTAAGATGGAAGTGTTCGTTTTGCAATACTGGTAACGCCAAAAAAATAAGTTTGGCGCCACTTTTAAAATTAGTAGTCACTTGGCTTGTGGTTTTTGTTGAGGACCCTGTATAAATCAACAGTGGCTAGTGGCTGCTCGTCTGCCTTAGAAAACGTCTTTTAAGTGTACGTTTACTGTTGGCTACGCAACCTTACACTGTTGTTGTTTTTCGTTTTTTCCAAAATAACGCAAAAATTAAAAACAATCTTATGAATTACCTTATAACTTTAAGAATATGTTCCGATATCGGTTTTATAATCTTACTCGATTATTTATTAGAAACAATTTTATGACTACAATATATTTCCGTTTTTCATTAGAAATATTTTTATAATTTGAATAATAGACTGGCTTTCTTGAACGTTCATAATTACGTAGCTACCAATTGTAAAGTGGTGGTTTCCCTATTGTTGATTTAATCATTCAAAATTAAAGAGTTATCAAATTATAATCAATACTACGTATTTAATTATTTTTTCTCTCTTTGTCTTCTCATATTTTTTACATTTGTCAATACTACGTTACATATTATGTAAATCCTACACATAGGCAACCCAACTAACTCATTAAAAGGTAGACAGGTTGCGTGGTTCACACTTGTCGGTGGTATTTGAACAAATCTACTATTAAGGTACGTTTAGATCTGACACTTATATATATATATATATATATATATATATATATATATATATATATATATATATATATATATATATATATATATATATATATATATATATATATATATATATATATATATATATATATATATATATATATATATATATATATATATATATATATATATATATATATATATATATATATATATATATATATATATATATATATATATATATATATATAATCAATAAACCTTTTCTACCAGTTGGTGTAAAGGTATACATAACTACAATAATTTACAAAGACTATTTGGGAACTTATATATCTCACTTAACATATCTCACTTAATCTAACTCAGTACACTTAATACACTGTATATTAAATGTAATGTTAATACACTCAGTACACTTAATTGTAGCTACAGCGCTACATTTCTTATTCATATACAAACTTTTTCCACTGGTTTTTGTCTTTTGCTAGTTTTGTTGCCGCACTCCATCTTATATTTCTGATCTGACACTTATTGCTTGATATATATGTCAGACACTAATTGTAGTTAATGTAAACGGTGGAGAATTTCTGTCAGACATATATGTTTCATGTGTCGGCAATTTATATCGACACATGTATATGGTTAGATGTAAACGCTAATTATTTTTGAGTTCCAACTTGCATGAAATAAATTGCATTAGTTGAGTATTCGTCTACTTTTATAAAAGTGTCTGGAAGATATTTCGTTTTATTAACCCATTTAAAACCACTATTATAAAGAAAAACTACAAATTTTTTGTGTTTTGATATTTTTATTAACATTAACTGAAACTGTTTAATAATACAAAAAAAAATATTAAATAATATATCAGAACATAAAAAAATTTAACGTTGCGTAAACGCAACGCTCTAATTTATAATCACGTTTTTTCGAAACTATATAAGTTTTTGACTTTTTATATGAACAGTAAAATTTTTTGATCTTTCCAGAGACATTCCAGATAAAAATTAAAATTTTTATTTGTAAGAGTTATTTTTTTAACGACGTTTCTGTTACCCATGTAATAGTATTCAAAATTCAATAAATTCAGGCTGTAATTTTGATAAAATAAGGATTGAATTTAAATAGAAAAAAATATGCTACATTTATTTTCACACTATAAAATCACACAGAAGTTATAAAAACAGACATGAATTAGACACAACATACTTAAAAAAAATTTCATTTGGAGTGTTGCGTTAACATTACAAACGTTCATATACGAAACATTAGAAAGAAATAGACGGAGTTTATTGTATTTTTATAAAATTACAAATGTAGCAAAAAGAAAACGCTTATTATTATTAGAAAAAAAAATTAAATCAATTGGATAGTGCAGTGGCGGCTCGTGCCAATGTTGAGTGGTAGGGCCAACCTCGGCCCAACGTCCTAATATTCCCCACCCCTTTTCAATTAAAAGTAAAAATTCATTAAACTCACCAAAGTCTGAAGTTAGGTGGCAGGTTGCACAAATTCAGTTTTAAATAGCACGCACACAAAAACATGAATGTTAAAGTATTAAAAACTTATAAACTGAAACTGTTAGGTACGTCAAATACCTAAAGTTTTAAATAAAAAGTTACATGGCACTATAATTAAAGTCCATTCTCCGTTTTTTTCGATTTGCAAATCGGTCAATAACTTTTTGATTGAAGTTTTCAATATTATTTATGAAAGCTTTTTCTGCCGATAACATTCCTAATGCACTTAATCGCTCTTCTTTCATCGAATTTCGTAGAAATGTCTTGATTCGCTTTAACATCGAGAAACATCTTTCTGCTTCGGCCGTTGACATTGGCGTTGTTATTAATACTTCCAAAAGTTTACGCGTTTCTTGAAAAGTATCACGCATTTCTTCTTGCGAAATCAATGATAAAAGAGAAAGAGCCCCTGAAACACATTGCAGTTCTTCTCTTTCGTAAATAACCTGAAGTTCAGTTTTTAACCTATTTTTTTCCAAAAAAGAATAAGCACCGACTACTTCGGAAAAAAGGTTTTCGGGAAATTTTTTGCCGTAATCTCCAAACTTTTCTAATAAAAATAAATTTGTTGCTAACAGATGTCCAGTAAAACTAAATCTAGTTCTTATTTGTTGTATAATAACATCGCATATTTCAATTGCTTCTCTTTTTTTCTCTAACGGAAACGGTACAAGAGTGCGAGATTTCTTTCGGGGAAGTGTTTCATTGACTGAAAACTCTAAATCAATAGTTTCAACGATCTGGTCCATTTGATCTCGTATTTTTTGAATTTCATTTTCAAAATATTGTAAATCTTGTTTAATTTTAACTGAGCCGGTATTTTTTTCTGCAATTGTTTAAAAATTATTTCCACATGTGGCATTATTTTATGAAAAACTGTTAACCAAAAAATAAAGTCTTTGTTCTGCAGTCGAAGTTTGTAGGCACCAGCTTGTTCAATTGTGGAATCAAACTTAATATGTTCACTGTTTTCTAATGTTTCCATGACATCTATCAGTTCTTTTCTGTATTCATAAACAGTATTAACTCCTCGAGAATGAAAATTCCATCTGGTCTGTGAGGAACGTGGCAATCGCCTGTGAACAATTTCATCTAGTACTTTAATTCTTTGAGTTGAAGTTGAGAAAAATGAACAAAGTCCAGATAAATGTGCGAAGAATACTCGAACTGATTTATTCACTGATGCTGCACTGCTCAGTATGAGATTCATTTGATGAGCGTAACAATGAACGTAGTTATAGCTGATGCGTACTTATCTCTTATAATTTTTTGAACACCATTTAAACCTCCGCTCATAACGGATGCTCCATCATAACTCTGAGCTATTAATTTGTTCGGAGTACCAATAATTAATGGATCAATTTCTTTTAAAATACAGTCCGAAATTGAAGCCGCATCATGCCCTGAAGGATTTACAAAATTCCAAAACCTTTCCACCGGATTTCCACCAACAATATATCGTAAAATAATAACAAGTTGAAATTCTCAAAATACGTCGGTAGTTTCATCAGCAATAACTGCAACAAATTCGACTGCTTCAATTTATTTAGCCACTTCTTTATGATAAACGTCAATCATACATTCTAACAACTCATTTTGAATCATTTTTGAGGTTCCTTTAAACACTGTTGACTTGTTAAAATGATCTTTTAAATCTTTGTCTAAGTGAGAGCTAAAATTCACTAATTCCCGAAATACTCCCTTATTTTCCGATTCATCGGATTCATCGTGTCCTCTCAAAGCTAATTCCAGTGCACCGCAAAATCGAATACAGTTTATAATTCTGTTTAAAACATACCTGTTTTGATCAACTTTTTTGTTGTGTTCTATAATTGAGTTTCTATGTGCTGAGTTCAACTGGGTTAAAATATTTGATTTTCCAAGCATAGAAAAACTAAAAACATTGTTCATATGTACCTTCGATTTCTCATGTGCCTTTATCTTTTCCCAGATGTGCACTAAGTCTGTAACACCATTCTTCGTCCATGTTATTTCTCCTCCGAATAAAACGCAAGGAAAACAAAAAACGGTTTGCTTTTCATCGCAACCACAAATCCAACTATTTTTCAAGTAGATGTTCCGATTAAATTTACGCGTACGAGTTTTAAAACCAGAGACAGCAGAGACAGAAACATTTTGAGTTTTTGAAAGGTTCAAATCCGGCATGGGCCTTCCTAATTGCTTTATTTCGAGTTTTTCCTCGAAGGAATGCGAAGAAAATTGTTTTTTCGAAAGGTTACTGATGCTGTTCATTTTTTGTAACACAAAAAAATACACTCAATAACACAATAACTCGATACAGTAAAAACAGTACATGAAAGTTTAAAAATAACAACTGCCGACGAAATGTAAACAAACGCACCACGCTAAACTAGTAACACTGTCAGCAAATACGAACGCCGTGCACTGACACGTCTGGCCCGAACGTTGATGAAAATCGCGCGCATTTCTAATCGTCCCCGCTTACCGCCAGACACCCGCAAAGACCATCTGTATCACTGTATGACCGTCTATATTGTGCCGGGCCAGATAAAACTGGCCCGGTGTCCAGGCCAGATAAGGGCAAAAGTATTGGAAAGTAGAAATTCATGAATATCTTCGTTTTACGAAGTAAATTGATAGTTACAATGCTAAAAAAGAATATATTATTTAAAAAAAAGAGGAATTTTTACTAATAATTGTGACTGAAATAGAAGATAACAAATAATATGGAAAAATCTTAAGTAAAAACCATTGATTTTCGGTTTGTTTATATTTCTTTTTTTAACAATCGTTTAGTGAATGTTTATAAAACTGCAAAATCGGTTCTATGGAGTTCAAGTTACCTAATTGAAAAATTTGGGTAGCTTTTTTTCCTGTAATTGAAATGACTTTATTCTATTATGAGAGCGAATCTCCATAAGATCACATGTAAAATTACAGTTGCTTTAAATTGCAATAACTTTTAAACGGCTTAATTAGTCAATCGGATTGAAATTTCCACTGTAGTTTTAGCAATAAATGAGGAACATTCTACTAAATTTTTGTTTGTTTTGTTTTTTTGAAAAACTAAGACTTGTCAATGATTGATTTGTGATATTGTTGCCATAATTTGTAATGGTAGGGCCATGGCCCCTTGGCTCTTTATGAGGAGCCGCCACTGAGTAAAAGAGTTGTAGAAAGAAATGTATACGACATAAGTATAATAAATTTAGTATATACAGATGTAAACGGTTCATATATTTATTGCAAACTTTCAGAACATCGAGCATTTCATACACATATTGGTGATATAAATCTCAAGTAATTTCTATCTGAATGTAAACGATCAGAGCGATTTATGTCCCGACACTTGACACATATGTCGGACAAAAGTGTCAGATGTAAACGTACCTTTAGTTCCCATTAGTGGTGGGTTTGCGATACCATCCGTGTGTCACGACACTTGCGAGTCGAAACCATTTTAGCCGTGTGAAGTGTCGACTCCTTCACGACTCTTTAACGATACTTCGCATTTACACATCATGCATGCGCTAGTTCATATAATACAATTGAAACGAGCAGTCAAGATTCATAGCTAATACGTAAATCATAAACTAGGGATTAAAAAACAATTAGGTATATGAGTAAATTCTGTTATGGTTATATATTTATGCATTAAGTACATTAAAAGACATTAAATTATTTATACACCGCATTCGTTCTAACATTTGCTATAGAAAATTAGTATGGGAAATCTGAAATATGCCAAATAGTTCGTTCTCGAATAAAAGTCGGTGAGATTAATAGTTGCAATCGATAGATAAGATATTCTAACGTACTGTCCAAAAATATTACCCTTAATAACAATCCCAATTCTTCAAAAATTATAAATTCATGAATTATTTGCAAAACATTAATTTAAAAGCCGAAACCTGAAAAGTTGACGCAACGCCTCCGTGGATCGATGGCAAACCGTGGCTTGCTAAACTGCACAGGCTGGTGGAATTCAAGATCGAACCCCGTTACAAGCATAACTTTTTTTTAAATTTTATTTGTCATTAATCTTTAATTTAATAACAATTTAAATAATTTGTTATTATTCTTTTATTCGAAAAACGTACAAGAAATAATACATTACAAATAAAAAATAAAGATACCCAATTAATAAGACATGAATTCAAGAATTCTCATTACGTATTTATTTCAAATTAAAATAAATAAAATGTAAAATAAGTACTTGTCAATACTGAAACTTTAAATGTATTTAAAACTTCAGGATTTTGAGTGTTAATTAACTAATATTGTAAAAATTGGTTTTTGTAGTATGCAGTATGAAAAAGCATCGTCAGTTTTCATTTCTAATTTATTATTTCTTGTACGTTTTTCGAATAAAAGAATAATAACAAATTATTTAAATTGTTATTAAATTAAAGATTAATGACAAATAAAATTAAAAAAAAAGTTATGCTTGTAACGGGGTTCGATCTTGCATTCCACCAGCCCGTGCAGTTTAGCAAGCCACAGTTTGCCATCGAACCACGGAGGCGTTGCGTCAACTTTTCAGGTTTCGGCTTTAAAATTAATGTTTTGCAAATAATTCATGAATTTATAATTTTAACTAAAAAATCTACAACAAAATAGTTTTATATGTACGTCTTATTCAATGATTGTTGGCCAGTTCAACAAATCTGCCTTTAATTTCTTTGTAAGAATGATCAAGCAACTTCGAATTACACTCTAATAAGAGCGATACTGTCGACACGAAGTGTCGCGACACTTCAAGTGTCACGACCACGAACAGTATCACGACACTCGACACCCAAGTTCCCATCACTAGTTCCCATAAATTCAGGTATTTTTTGTAATGCGTTTCATTTTTCATCAAAATCACGCTAGGGTGAGGGTCATAATTATCCCTAACCTCACTTAATACTTTCAAAGTACTTTAATACTAAGTAAATGTCCTATTCTGCCATATTTACTGCAAGACGTATATTGTGACTTATTAGTGTTAGCATTTAATTAGTGCACTGTCAAATTGAAGCACTGACTTTCTTTGTTCAGCATTTATCTAAAATCTTCTATTAGAAATGCATGCATGGAGCTTAATTGTTTTTTTTTTCGATTTACGGTTTGTAATTTCAAATGAGAAGTCTGCAATATTTATTTCTTATTTATTATCCATCTTTATTATTGTTATTTTTCTATATTAAACGCCACTTATTAAAACATTTTCAGTCTTCTATCAGGTTCTTTACACTATACAGGTATAAATACCTAACCTAAGCTTCGCGCTACAGGTTAACTCGAGTTCCAGTTATAATACTTTAACCAAAAAATACTACCCTAATTAAATAGTCACCTCAGTTTGCAAATACGATTTGGATTACAGAAAGTGCACTGATTCCCGAATATTGCGAAGCTTAAAATGGGTTTTCTTCCAAACATATTCCAGATTGCCACTGAAATGTCGGCAATTTAATTAAGCCATAATCGAAATTCTAAATAACGATTTACCGCTTTTGCTTACCACTCAGTTTTTATCAAACGTAGAAACATTCCTCTTAGAAATTTTAAATCAATCACCTTAACTATTATTTAGCTATAAAGAATTTAATCACCAAGGTATATTTTAATCATACCTACACAAGTATGAAGACTGAGAACCCATACCTTTATCAACCATCGTACGAAGTTTTGTGTTCTTATCTAATTCTTAGATAATTTCCAGTTCATTATAACACCTGTTGGATTAAACATCTCAATGTCTCAAACTGAGCTTTTGGATGACATAAACTTCTTAAAAAGACCCAAAAGAGTTACTAAAACAGGTAGTAAAATGGTAACCAACAAAAGCTTCTGGAAAAAAAATTGCAAATAAATTCATTTCAACCGTATAAATCATCGGACCCGAACCCAATACTCCTACAAAAGGGTGCGGGTCTCATGTATAGCAATTGTGCACAATCCTCAGAGCCAGTCTAGATGTCAGATATAAACAAAAGACGTATGTACACTAGCACAGAGTACGTTTTATACCAAAACTTGTAAAGAAAAGCAGAAAACAGTTACGGCACTAAGACGTATGTGTCTTATGTCTGTTATACTTAAGATATTAGATAACCTGGTAGCTAGGTACATAAAGGATTATGTGTTGGTAACCTGGCCACCATGCCTACAGTGCAAGAATCTCGATGGAGAAGGCATTAGAAAAATGAGCATCAATGTACTCCATACAAAAGGAGTAATCGAATTAAGATGCAGCTGGATAAGACTACATGTTTAGAGACCGGATGGTGTGCACAACTCTTGGGAGAAACTCTGGTAAAGTTGATGTTTACAAGTGGGAGTACTGTTATGAATGAGCTAGCTAATCATGGTACTAAGTCAGAGAGGATGTAATGTCTTATGGTACTCAGATAACCTGGACGTCATCATCTAAGGCAATAATAAGTTTAATAATAATCTAATTGGAGAACTAAACGTAAGAGGTTCTGGACATAATGCAAACATGCACGAACGCCGTGATTTACGGTTTGAATCCTGCAAGATCATCTGCATTCAAAAGCATGAAGAACGAATTAGATCAATTCAGCTCTCGAACAGCGAGAAAAAAGCTTATCGTGCTGTACATTCAAAAACTGCTTTTCCGTTTCCGTTTGAGAAACCTTACATTATTGCATTTATTGCTAGATAGATCGCGGATAGTGGCGAATACTACGTACCCTTTAGGGAAGTTCGAGATTGAGCGGCAAAAGTTGTATCCTACTAAGTGGCCGCAAAGTAACCGACTACTATCCATTTTTTTTCTAGAGTCCCCTGACTTTGATACCGTATTGTTCGAAAACTACTGAACCAAATTAAATATTTTAAAAACGAGCAAATAGTAAATTTATTTCTACATGTAACAGTAAAATATCATATTTCTAACTGATATACTTTTATTTCTATCGCGATATATAATAAAAGGTACCCATTTTTAGGGACAATTTCATTGACAGTGACTTGAATTTTTTTTTCAGAAAGTACATCTCATATACCTATGAGATTTTTGTAGAGGTTAGATAGAAACCTTGCGGTTGTTATCCACTAATTTTCGAACAAAAAAGTGTTTCATTTAAGATATATATATGAAAAATAGCGAACTATACGTTCTTGTTTATTAATGGAGATAGCGTCAAATTTTTTTAGCTAAATTAACACTTTTCGTATGTAGACATTATTTTCTTTAAAAAAATGTTTCGAATTTTAACAATAAAAGTGCAACAAAAAAAACGGTTTTTGTCAAAACCGCTTGTCATCAAAAATCGTTTTTTTGTTTCCTCATTTTTATTATTAAAATTAGGAACTTTTTTTTGAAAACAATGTCTACACATGACAAGTGTTGATTTAGCGAAAGAATCTTTACGCTATATTTATTAATAAACAAGAACGCATAGATCGCTATTTTTTCACATAAATCTTAAATAAAACGCTTTTTTGTCTGAAAATTAATAGCATAAGAACCGCAAGGTTTCTTTCTAACCCCTACAAAAATCTCATAGATATATGACATATAATTTCTGAGAAAAAAATTAGTGAACTTACTTTCAATGAAATTGTCCCTAAAAATGGATACCTTTTATTGCGTATCGTCCGATAGAAATAAAAGTATATCAGTTAAAAATATGATATTTTACTGTTGCATGTAGAAATGAATTTACTATTTGCTCGTTTTTAAAATATTTAATTTGGTTCAGTAGTTCCCGAGAAATAAGCTTTCAAAGTCAGAGGACTCTAGAAAAAAATGGATAGTAATCCGCTTGCCCCATGAAATTGAAGTATATCATGAAATTGAATTAATGCAGCTTCTTGTCTTCCAAATAACATTACCAGTCAAATTATACATTGACAAAAAAAGGAGTCGTCATAAACCAATTAAATCAAACCTCCCAGGTTATGAGTGGACCAAGTTCATTCTAAAAACATATCAAAGTCTGACAGCTCATCTGAGTACGGACATCAATGAAAAATCAGAAAAAGAACAAGCGTCTACGGACTTGATAAAAAAATACGAGTCCCGTCTCGTGAAGTTCGCCCACTCTATTTTTGTTATTTAAAAAACGCCCCGCATTCTTTCTTTGATATACGCATGACTCACATGAGCTATTTCTTGTTCTTAGAGTGAAGTTACTGTCTTTGCACTTATACAATGTTAAGTTTCATGAAATTCTATCGAATGGCTTCCTCATGCCATCCCTTCAACTCTGATCAATCTGCGGACGCAAAGAGGCGGTAAGAGGGATCACCGCCTCAGCAAGATTTTATAAAACGTTCCATGAAGTAGCTGCAGAAGTAATACCTTATTCTAACAATAAGGAACTGTCACCTTGAAGACCAAAGGAAATTTTGGGAAAAAGATTGTGGAATGTACATCTTGTTCTAAAATATAAGAGATAAATACACAACGAAATCTAAGAATAAAACAATATCACTTTTAATATAGGAGATCAGTACTTTACTCTAGCCAAAGAATGGCTACTTCAAAAAACTAAAAAAATCCAGAGTGAAAATGGCGGGGCGCCGTTTAACGCAAATAGAAGTGTGCGAACTTCAATGAGGCAGGGTTTGTACATGGTTAATATGAAGATATCCGTGGAGAGCATACTGCTTTATCGTATATGTAACTGTGACGAGACTTTCCTAGATAATCCACGGAAGAAAAGCAAGGCGAAAAATGTGGTAGTTATGTGCAACTACTGCAAGACTATGGCCACTGTTATATTTGGCGGCAATGCAGCAGGATAGTTATTTCTACCATATGTGGTAAAGCTGAGGATCTGTAAACCAGAATTGTTCAATAGGTGGCCGCTGCAATCGCTTCAAAAGTGGTTTCTTCGACGTCACATGCTCAGTTGTACTCATAAGTAGTTCATGTAATATTCATCTCGTAAGTGATCGGCGACACCTCACGCAACCATTAGATACTGCATTCTTTGCTGCTTCGCTCCGATGATGCAGAAACATTTTAACAACATTAAGAAATTCAGAACCGGATCGAAAGATTTAATCATTCCTAAAGACTTGTTCTTTGCAGTACTTAAAGACTGCTATGAGTATAAATGTAAAAACTTGGCATCCAGGTATGAAAAGTGAGATTTATCCGTTGGATAAAGACAAGTTACTGATTCGACTCGCTCGTAGCATAACTCGGTAGGGTTAAAGATTGTAGGAGAGTTTTTAATAGAAATCCGAGAATCAGTATTTCAGCTTGAGATGTTAGTGTCGAGCACAAGAAAGCGAAGGAGTGTTAAGTTCCTCTGATGTTTATAAGTTTGTCTAATCGAGTTTTTTTGATGATGTCGAAGAATCAGTACCTACCGGTGTCCCCTTGACTCAAAGATTACAAAAAGGCAACTGCCAGATTGACGACTTTGATGTTGTTTGATGTTTGATTGAGTACTTGGAAAGTCATTGCTCTTTTTACAGAAGAGCTAACGTCCACTCGTCTTGAAAAAGTGGTAAAATATTGGAGATCGCCTACTGTATCTGATGTCAGCCACTACATCTGGAACCGTTTTTTTTTTAATTACAAATCCGAAAATTTTGCCTAAAAACAGTTTGTTTGTTGTCCCTGAATTACATGAGTTTAGTGCTTCTTTTGTCTTTTCTTCTTTTTGTGTTCTTCTGATTAGTCACTTATAATTTTTGTAAAGCGCTCATTCTAAAACGAAAAGCATGACTGTCATTAGTGTTGGAAAATGCTCGAGCATTTATTTTTGGAGAATATTCCCGGAGCACAAACGAGCATAAACCATCAAAAGTGAGCAGGACTGGAGAATACACCTTTAACTTGCAAAGATATACCCATAATAAAGATAATTTCAAAAGTTCTTGAAATTTCTCAAAATGCTGAAAATGCTCGAATGTTCTCCAATTTTCCTCTTCTCATTTATAATGCTAGTAATTGCAGTTAATTTGACTGTTGGAAGGTAATGTGTTAAAAAATGAAATAATAGAGATTTGGAAATATTAAGCTCGTTTGGCCATATTTAAATCTCACTATTAAGTTAATAACGTGTTTAATTGCCATGGTGAACAATTCTAATCTTTTTCCACCTATTAGAATGAGATACAGATTTTTCTTGTTGATTTTAATTTAACTTTAGTTAGAGACACCTTTATTTTACTTTACTTAGATTAGAAGCTCAGGCATGCACCTTTACGGCTACCGGATACAACGCTGACCGCGGACATTTCGCCGACCGCGGACACTACGCCGACCCTTAAAATAAATTTTGCTACTGGATACTTTGCCGACCGTAGATAATGCGCTGACCGCGCAAGGTGTCCATCGCTTGCGGTCGGCATAGTGTCCATGGTCGGCAAAGTGTCCAAAACCGCCAGTCGGTGTAGTGTCTACGGCCGGTGTCCAGTACCCAGCCACCGCATGCAACAGTAATACATGTTAAAAACTTTACAAACATTTGTCACTATTTGTATAAACAAAATATAACAAATTTAAATAAAAGTTTATATATAACAAAAGACAAAACTGGTGCTTCCGGGCGGTAACCCAAATCTCTTGTCAATTATGCTTTCAAAAGCATAAATTGTGCAAACTATGCTTATAAAACTGTCTGTATTTTGAACACCCGACGCCGACAAAAGCTGTGAGTTACACGTGTACATTTTGCGCGGGCATACGGTTTAAGATCGTTTAGACTCGGATTTATCCTCGATTTTTAATGTTTTTGTTCTGCTTGTTTGTGACGTTTGTGCTGTATTTAATTATTCTGAAAGTTCTCGAGAATTATTATGAGAACGTTCTTTCATTTACAACACTAACTGTCATAAAGGAAAGTGTAGAAATATTGACATAAGTTATCACCTGTGATAGTGATAATAAATTTGCAATAAAAGTCTATCTAGCTAAACCAAAGAATCTTATTTTATATCTTACAAGATTTCAATATTTCTTTCTTCATTGGAATAGGGAATGGGCTCTCTCTTTCCAATTCCTATCGATACCTCAACTAGGTTGTAATTGGAAATAATAAGTAATTTGAATATTATTGTTACATGAACTAAATAGAATCAGAATATACCTTTAGAATAGTGAAAAGACCAGTACTTGTTAGATAGCTCCTGTTGCACTGAAAAGGAGTAAAATGATAGATTTTCAATCAAAAAAACACATTTTTAAATAGATTTATTTTTATACGAAATGTAGAAAAAGATTACATATATACAATATATCACAAACCCAAAATTAAACAACACAAATTTTAATAATGGTAAATAACTAAATTACAAAATAAATATTTGGCAACAACATTTGTGGGAAAATTATAATAGCATTATGCAAATTTTTTGAACATATTATTTTTCAGGGTTTGAGCCTTGAATCAGATCTGTACAGGACTTTGCTTTGGTTGCTCTAAAAAAGAAAAACAATACCAATAAAATGTTTCCAAATAATGTTATATACTGAATATCGTTGACTTACATTGCTTTTGATTTAACTCTTCTACAAACGTGTAGTGCAATTGGGCCACTTTTTATACTTTTAAAAAGTAACACTGCATCTGCATGAGAAATATCATGGCAAACTTGACCATTAACTGCTAAGATTTCATCTCCTAAAAGGTATGTATTGTTAGATTCATAAAACAATCAATTTGAATATACCGAAATACCTGCTCTTAGACGACCATCTTCAGCTGCTTGACCATTTTCTAATATTGTTTTAACGAAAATCCCTAATGCTCCCTTTGGAGAGTCTCTTCCACCCACGATAGTAAACCCAAGAGCTTTCTTGCCAGGTCCTTTCTCTAAGATGACTGTATGAAATGTACAGACTGTAGATCTTGGGCGACGTGGAAGTGTACAGAAATTAGTAGTTGCAGTTAAATCATCTGTATCTTTATCTTTCTTAATGATTTTGTTTGATAGCTCATCTTGTGATGAATTTTCAATTTGTACATTGGTCGACATTGTGGAACGTAACTTTTGATTATTATTTCCAGATAACATTTCATTTTCTGAATTTGATGGAAAAGGACATTCGATATTTCTGTTTGCACCAGCATAACTCACAACAGCTCTTCTCAATAATTTATTACAACTATTCTGACCTGTACTATTTTTCAAGAAATAATGTTGCCTCTTGGATAATGGACTTAAAGTGGTGTCTTTATTGATTTCCATTTGTGGTTTGTTATTGTTGTGTATTACTTGTTTTATGATACAGGTATTTTCATAGTCCACTGAACTCTCTTGCATTAATGGCTTTGGTTCGTTTGGTAAAATTGATGATCTTGATATAATAAGATCAACATTTACTGTTGCAGTACACAACACCTGTCGAGCTTCTGACATATTCAAACCAGCAAGTCTTCTTGTATTGACACTTATTACTTCATCACCCACAATCAGTGTACCTTCCCTAAAAAATATTTTTAGTTAATGTCTAAATACACATTGTTAGATACTAAGAGAGACGATAATTGTATTAAATAAACATACAAAGAAAATTGTTTAAACCTATTTATGTAAATATTAACATGATAATTTTTTATCAAAGAAAAAATGTAAAATATTATCTTGTTATTGACGGTATTTTTATTATATTATTGTTTATAGTAACAATGAGTTGTCTTGTATGGGTACATTGAGATTGCATTGGCTCATCTTTATTTATCGTTGCAATATTTTAAGCACAAACAACTTTGCTGCATCAATATTACTCGATTCTATGTTGCATGGCTATACCATATATCATACAACCAGTAAAAACAGATTGTTTTTATTGTTTTAAACATTAATTACAATTGGTCCAGTATAGATTGCGTGTGAACTTACCTTTCTGCTATTCCACCAGGTACAATATGAGCTACAACATATCCACATTGCTGTGTTTTGCGAGCAATAAAAATACCCAATTCCTCCAACGGTGTCTTTTTGACCAGTCTAACTAATATTATATTTGATTTCTTAGGGGCCATCTTCACTGGTAGGACAGGAGCAGGAGTTTTATTAGTTTGTTCAAGCATGTTCTCATGTAAAGGTTTTTTATAAACTTCTCTCCGATCAAGGGAAAGTACTCTTTGTGGATTTCGAAGCCTTAAATTATCATTTTCGTTTTCGAGCATATCGTAATCGTAATATATCGAATTTCTTGTCTCCACAATTGAATGATTCGGATTAGAAGCTGAGCTACCGCACCGAAAACTATCATTCTCTAAAAGTGACGAAGATGCGGAATCGTTTACTAAAATTCCACTATCTGTATCTTCATTATCCATTAATAAAGCCTGATCTTCCTCATCATCTAGTATGTTCGTATCATCTTCATGATACAGTGGATTATGTTTCTTTTGAAACTCTTCAAGTCCAGGTAAAGCCCCATAAGAAAAACTCCTTAACTTTGCACTAACAGATTTTCTTTTAAACCCTTTTGTTGGTGTAGATTCCGCTGCCGGACTATCTTGCGTTTTATATAATTTCGCTAGAAATTTATTCGTGGATGAATGTAAATATTTCGCAGACATAGCACGAAGCTTCGACGTAAAACAAGATGTTCTTGGTAAACTATCGTAATTACTAGGATCGCTATTATTGCACATTATATCAGAATCATCTATATCGTTGAGACTCTTGCTATATCCACTAGAAAAGTTGAAGTCTCTCGACTTTGTACATTTATTACTATCAATTTTAAAATTATTTCCGTCGTTATTCAAATCATCCGATGTTGAACTTGTAGACGGTGTTTCAAATTGTGAAGCATTTGATGAAGATCGGAAACATGACAATCGTGTATGCTTAACCCTATCCAAAAGTGGGTTACGTTTTTCTCTAGTATGCCCATCATCCGGAATACTGCTTGAAGAATACCTTGGTTGAGATTTGTATCGTCTTCTATCTGATTTTTCGACAACGACTACACCTTCCCCAACGTTATAAAATCTGGTTTCATTTTTGTGTTGACGAGACCACGAACCGGGAGATGCATCTGCAAAAACAAATGCGTGTTAAGACAACGAGTGTGACTAAAAATGTAATAACGAATGTGGGTATTATAGTACAGAAAGATTCTAAAAGATTTGGTAGGAGACTCAAAACTATTTTGATGAAGTGTTTAAGGCACTTTATGAAAACAATTTTGCCTTGCAAAAGTGGAAAAGATTTTCCCTCCAATAGATGTGCACTGTGCAGGTGCGCTTATATGTATAGGGTGTCCTATGGATCCTTATTTCTATTTGAAATTTGAAAACGGCAAAAGTTCTAAGTTTGTATACAGGTTATTTTAAGTACTTAATAAAAAATATATATAGCTAGAGCTAGATATGAACTCATAATTTAAAACGAACAAGAAAAATGTGTAAATAGGTAAATTCACAAATCAATAAAATACCTGCTTTTATATCTATTTCCTGCATGGTTCTATAAAGATCGTGATTATTACTTTCTATTAGAAAGCACGACACTCACGCACTCACGTCTGATGATAACCAATAATTCTAATACAATACTGTTTCTGAGTTACTAAGAAAGGTTATTAAAGTTATTTTAGTGGTTTTAATATTGCAGCATCCTCAATGCCAGCAATATTTAGAAACCACAAATTAAAGCTAAACATTCTCAAGGATGCTACTTAAATGATTACCCTGTGTAGAGTTTATTGTTGTCAACAATAACAACGCATTATATTACCAATACATTGAATTCTTAATAACCCATAAATAAGAAATTACTAGCAGGTGTCGATAATAACAAAAATACAGAGAATATAAGTGATTTTAGTTATTACTTATTAAACATTGTTTGTGGTTATGTCACAGAGGCCATAAACCGATGGCACTTCTGATTTTGTTTTATTATTACATTTTCATAAAAAGTTAATAACTGTAATTCGACTACTTACCTATTCTAGAACGATGCCTATTATGGTTTTTGGTAGTCTCCAATAGTTCTTCAGAAGGCAAATCTGGTCTTGGAGAATCCGTTCGAAGTGGAGACAAACTTATCAGTCTAGGTGCGCCACCTTGTTTTCGAAACCAACGCATTGCTGAAAGAAGAAATACCGTGTTCAAATTCGTTTCATTTCCTAATAAATATTATTATTATTTAATAAATCTTCGGAGTAAACTCCCTGTGATCTAAGAAGTTCGAATGTTGATGTTCTGATGATGTTCTTGAACTCCTTAGGTCATAGGTAGTCTAGTGATATGTTGTGACTGCGATTGTTTTATTGGGAAGGTATAGCTACTAACACTGCACAGCAAGAGGGCCGTAAAGACGTTCGAGCACCCTGGACGCCCCAGCACATCATTGTTGATAACGCCGAAAAAGTGAAGAAAATTAATATGTATAATCAGCGAATCACTATCAGAGAAGTTGTTGATAATGTTAGTATATCATTTGGCTCATGCCAAGTAATTTTCTTCGGATGCCTTCGGCATGAGACATTGACAGGAAAATTTGTTTCGCAATTATTTAATTTTGACCAAGAGTAGTGCCGAATTAACATTGCTCAAGGGTTGATAAATGAAGTCAACCACGATCCAGAACTGCCCAATAGGTAGGGTTTATAACTGGTGATGAAACATGGGTGTACGGATATGATGTGGAAACTAAGACTCAATCGTCCCAATTAAAGCTTCCTGAAGAGCCAAAACCGAAAAAAGCTCATCAAGTTCGATCGAATGTGAAGGTTCTGCTAACTGTTTTTTCGATTTCAACGGCATAGTGTATCATGAGTTTTTGCCACCAGGTCGTACGGTCAATGAGGGGTACTACCTGGAAGCTCTACGCCGTTTGCTTGAAGCAATCCGAAGAAAACACTCGAGTTTGTGGCGAAATAACTCATGGCGATTGCACCACAATAGTGCACCTGCTCACACTTCACTGCTTGTTCGTGAACTTTTGGTCAAGAACAACGCCGTAATGATACCTCAGACTCCGTATTTGCCGGACATGGCCCTCAACGACTTCTTCCTACTCTCGAAGATGAAAAAGCCATGAAAGGACGACGTTTTGCAAACATTGAGGAGATAAAGACAGAATCGCTGAAGGACCTAAACGCTATACCGAGAATTGCATTCAGAAGTGCTTCGAAGATTGGAAAAAGCGCTGGTACAAGTTGTTTTATCTAATGGGGGACCTACTTTAATACTGATGAATAATGGTTATTTGAGAAAAACGAAAATACCGTGTATTTTTTATTAAACCTCGTACAGAGAGTTCATATAACTAGGAGGATAGTATGAAAAATCTAATCGGCGACCCCAAGAGTAACACGGAAGGTTTAGGCAACAAGCATGAGTACGCGCCGTCACTGCACTATCTTCCTAGGTGGATGAGCTTCTTTGTATATCGTTCAAGATTACCGGCTCAGTAGGATAGAAGGAAAAAGAATTGAGAAGTCCTTTTGAAAAACACCAAAATCAAATTTAGTGGTATAATTTTTTTGGTTGGTATTATGGCAACAATAAACGTCCAGAAAAGTTGCTAGTACTCATGTCATTGTGTGTAGAATATTAAATCATCGGACACAGAAAAAAATTTGGTTTTTAAAACAAACAAGATAGTAATGCAAAAGTACAACTTTTGAGTATTTGAAAACGTTAATAAAACTTAATTGTAATATAATCGAGTCCAAATTTGAAGAAATCATAAAATTGGGGCTCCTAGACACTGCTGCAAGTTTGGTCCCATTTGCTTTTACTATGTATCCTAGACCAAAATATGGGGTCTTTGATTACACCTTCCAAACAAAATGTTGAAGAACTATTTCAAAAAGAAAAACTATACGTCATTCAGTTTAACGTTAGCAAATGTCTATTCCAAAAACGACTTGTATCGGCGGGTAAGAGAATATTTAATTTTCTATGGTTTAAAGAGTTTTTTTCTAGCCCTATCAAATAATACATTAATTATAAATGCGGTTTTTAATAGGTAATAGTAATCATTACCCACGGGCCGTGAATAGTAACTTATTACCCACGGGTTCTGACCAGTCACAAAAAAAGCTAAGCCTACAAAAGCACAATTTCATTTATTTAATTCAAACGCTTCGCCTTCTTAGATGAGAGAAAAGGGATATATCTGTACACAATTTGTACAATAAGGATAAGACGCATAACAGCAAGTAAATAAATTTACTGCCAGAAAAATAAAAAAAAGTACAAAGTCTTTATGGATTGCGAAGCCTCAAAAATGTCAATTCGTTCCTTGAGAACGTTCTGTTAGCTTATTTTGGAGAATTATCAGAGATATGCAAATCTTCATTATTATGGGCGCTTTATTCTATGTTGCGAAGCACACTAAACATAAATAACAAAATCAATATAGAAAATTATTCAAAACTGTACAAATTTATTATAATCTACCTGAGAGTTAATTAATTTTTATTAATCTGATTTAATTATTTCATGATTATGGAGTTTCACCAAATAAGGCTCGAAACAATAAATAATTAATTGTCTAGACCACAAAGTGCAATTTCATAATGAATAGCCGTAGAAAAAGTATAGTATCCTAGTCGCGTGTAATGGCTATTACTAATTAGGATGAATTACGACGCTCGCCTGCGGCTCGCAACATCATCCTCATGTGTAAAAGCCATCATTACACGCTCGCTGAATAGTATACTATTTTTTTCTTTTGAAGAAATGCTAATATCTACTTAAAGCTATTTTTTTACTTTCTCACTCAGTCTAAAAATAGATGATTCAATGATGGTGAGAGTAAAGTGTTAAAGAAAAGAGAATTACTAAATTGGTTGTTGTTTTCCATAAAAACTTCCTTGGGAAACCTATTAGACATGTATTTGATTGCTTCTCTCGTTATAGCAACAACATTATAAAATTAATTAATATTACCGAAATAAACATATTTATAGACTTCCTCTTCCGGTTGAGTGATTATTCAGTTCTAACATCAGTATTTTACAAATGTTCTTAATTTTATTATGCATCAAATTAATTGCTTGTTTTTTACATATTGGATATACTGATTTATTTGTTTATTAATATCTGCTTATATTTAATAAACGTACATAAGTATGCGTTAAATAATCTTACTTATTCTTGAAATTACTTTTTTATGGTTACTTTTTCTGTACTATGTCTCATTAATTGATTGGAACACCGTGCTTGTGCTTAGTAGTACATACCTTAGTGAAATTATATACATACACAAGTACTGCATGTGCAATATCCTCTATCAAATTACATCCTTTCCAATGATATTTCTAATGGGTAAATGCCATTGCTTTATGACGAGGAAGCAAGAAATAATTTGCAAGAAGGGTGTGAAAACATATGTGCCAGGAAAACGGAAGGTAGTACTTTTATTACTATTGCAGGATTCAGTAGGTTTCTGAAAGGAAACGAATAAGGCAGAAATATTAAAAAGAATTAAGCAGAAACAAGATGATATTAATATTCATTTCGGTATTTGCAGTTTCAGGTATTGGCTTGAAATGTTTGCAAGTGCCACTTCACACTTTAGATTATTGACACTTACTCAAGCGTTATGGTTATCTGATAAAATAAGAATATATCAGACTAAATAAAACAGTCATTATTTAATAAATAACCGTATTGTTTGCGTTTAGTCTCTGGTCTCGGAGACGTTTCGGCAGATCATTATTACAGTTTACTATACCACTACAGAACAGTGGCGTGCGGTGAGAATTTAGGCTAGGGAAGCAACCACGATTTTAATTATAATACACCTAGATACAGGCGCGGATTAACGGGGAGGGAATAATTCCCCCCTCCCCAATTTAAAAATAAGTACACATAGAATAGAAACAAATAATGTTTGTTTAATTATTATTTATTAAAACAATTATTTTTCCAAAAATTTTCCCCTCAAAATACTTCTCTGGATCCGCCCCTGCTAGGTACAATAATAAAACAGTGTTACAATTATTAAGCTTAAAAGTTTTTCAAAGAAGAACTTTTACACTTTATACTTATAAAATTTGTTGACTATTATTCTTTATTTTAAAAAAACTACTACTATGTATTTATACTGCAACTCGATTTTCCGGTCTTTCTTAGCAAAATACCAGTGCAGGTTTTAATCTTTGTTGTTAAATTTGAAAGTTCTGGTTTTGATCTGCCTTTATTAATAATCTGTAATTTCTCCCCAAAACTGTATGCGGAAAATTCTTTATTAATAATTTACAAACTGAACAAAAAAATCGACCCGATTCGGATGTATCGAAGGTACTCGAACCTTTCACCGAAGCAGCTGAATTTGCAGTCGTGACGATAATGCAATTTTAAATTTGCATACAGGCAAACTAAATAGAATTATTTGTCTTTAAAAAATTCCAACTTATATAAATTGAAATAATAAAATGCGACAAAATACAGTCTCATTCGCAGATTTACATTACTTTAGTAACATTAAATTTAACAAACACTAATAAATCGAACAAAAAACCAAGTTATAATAAATAAACATTTGGGCATGAAGCACTCTAACAATAACGGCCAAACAATGCTAAGAGCATCGTCTACTATATGACCACGCCTGCTGAATCACGCCAAGGCTAAGAGAAGAGCAGTTGTAAGCAGTGCTTATATGCAGTGTATGTAACACATTTGAATCGGTATTACCTTTCCGTGCAAGTTTAATGAGCCTAATTTAAAATAGTACTCTAAATAATTATACTTTTTGCTGCACGGAATTGATATTAATATTAATTGATATTACCTTTCCGTGCAAGTTTAATGAGCCTAATTTAAAATAGTACTCTAAATAATTATACTTTTTGCTATACGGAAGTGATATTAATATTAATATTAATATTAATTGATATTAAATATTACAAATTTAAATAAACGATAACCATAATTTTATAAAAATATTTTTGTTAGCATTGGTTTTTATTTGTAATAAATTCTCAAGGGAAGCGTTGCTTCTATTGCTTCCATGGACCGCACGCCACTGCTACAGAACAATTGCCATAAATATCGCGACCCGTTAATAGACCCAGCAAAAACAGCCCCGACAAAGAGCCCATACCCAAAATAGCTACTTTGCAAAAAAGCCCAACTGTATTATCTATATGTATAAACGTACGTATGTATGAAAAAACATGCATTTGTGCTGTAGCACAAATGCATTTTATTACAAAAACAAACACATTAAAAAAAGAAATTCACATCAAGGCTTTTTTTTAAGAAACTGCTAGTAGGTGACCAACCTGTAAAAAGGTTTTTTTTTTGTAAACAAGCGCAAGTTATAATATAAATTTTCAAATTGAAGACACCGGTGCAAAAAGGAGGCAACTCCATTTTTACAAATGTTGCAGGAGAGTAAAAAAACTGATGTGAAAGTAAATTTTGACCTTAGAAGATATTTTTAATTTTCACAGGAAAGTTTATCTTATATCTTTCAAGTTCTCGGAAATTACTCTTTTCTTTGTCCCATGCCAAAATAATCTTTCAGAAAAAAAAATTGGAACTACTTCTTTTTTAAACACGGTGCTTTATGAAAGCGGTAAAATCCAGAACTATTTTCGGTATAAAAAGGAGGTACCACCTTTTTGCGCCAAACCAGTATCGTTTGTACCAATCAAAGCGGCCTTTTTTACTTTACTAATGTCGCTAAAAACCCTAAAATGTATAAAATGTGGAGCTGCCTCCTTTTTGCACCGGTGTCTTCAATTATAATATGCTATTTTAACGGGGCTATTTTGGGTATAGACTATTTTAACAGAGTTGTTTTGGACGGAGCTATGTACTTTGACAGAGAGTCATAAAGATAAATATGAAGGTTCAAAATAGATCGAATCACAATTTAGAAGTAATGGCATTATAGGTGGGATCGTAGATTAATTTTTTTTTAATTTATGGGATGCCAAAATATATTTGTATTGAGCATTACCAACGAGTTGTCCTGGTACCAGTAACAGTCTCCTGTCCTGATTATTCGTTACCAACGCAGTACCTAGAAAACTGGTACATAGATCACATCTGATGATCGCTTTTGAAATTGCATCTATGTTTATGGTATGGTGCTGTATATGGGTGAACATCTGCTATTTTATTTTAGTGTATCTCCGCAAATATTTAATGAACTGTTATGTATATTATACATATAAAATATTCGTAAGGTAGCAATATTTTTGCACTATTAGGCACGTTGGAATTTAAGAGGAAAAGTATTTACAATTTCAAGCAAAAATATTCGAATGCTTAAAATGTCTCTACCCTGGCATGTCTTTTTACCCGATTTATGTATAAAAGTTTAATTTGTTTGTTAAACTACTCACTTTCCAATATTCAATCATTGGTATTATTAAACCAGACAGTTTCTTAGTATCACTAGAAGGTAAGAAATAGTGAAGATTAATACAAAGTTAAATTATTGAAATGTTCTTTATTGTCCATAGATTTAGTGTCTCCTGCCCTGCTTTTTTATATTTCCAAAAATCCTGTTCTTATATACATCCGAAGATATGCTAACCCTAATGAGCGTTCAATAGGGTAGTTGGTGACAGTTAACTGATTGTATTATTTTACATAGCATTAGCAACACTTGATGACGTGTTTGGTGCACAAGTGCTGGTGTGCCAGTGAACGCTGTCTTTCTTCTGGTACGTATAAATCTAATAGATTTAATAGATTACTTCTTCAGTCCTCGTGCCTAAAGGCATATGAAAGAAATAATTAAAATAATACAACATGAAAATTATCCTATTTCGCATCTGGGTATTATTTTAAGTTCTATGTGAATCCGTCACTCCTCTGGCGTCTCTCCTTCTGGTTCTTTAGGGCAAGTTCTATGTGAATCTGTCACTTCCCTGGTGTCTCTCCCCTGGTACTCTTAAGGTTGTTATTACAAAATGAGCTCTATTGTAATACTGTATGTAGTTTTATTTTGGTCACATTATTAGGCACCTTGACTATTTTGGTTTAAATTAGCGTCCTCTGATTAACTTGTCACTACCCTGGTTCTTGTGCAATCAATCCCCCGGGTTGCAACTTTCTCCTGGTCACCATGAAACTCTGAAAATGCGTAATAATTACTGGCCCACTTTTAATTAGTGTGAAAATAGGAATTACTTTTTCGATAATAAAACACAAACTTATTCTTATATTTTTTGTTGGTCACAAAAATGGGTATCCAATACACAAATAGCAGATATTCACCCATATGCATATGAAGTTTCATGTCGTTTATGGGCCGATTGAGATGTTCCTACTACCTACTGCTTTGTATCAGTCGGTAATGTTCTGTATGGAAGCTATTAAAAATCGAGATCCGACCAAATTAAAAAAATTAATGTTGAACAAATTTTTACTGAAAGATTTAAGAAAACTAGGCCAGATTAGGTAATGGATGATCTTTCAGACTAATGTATTTAATGTTTTTTCTCCTTTTCATTCGTTTCACTCATCATTTCATTTTTCAAATTTGAAACTCTGGAAAAAGCAATCCCGTATCCATAGAAAGTGAATAAATATAAAAGAATGGAAGAAAGTAACAAACAAACCCATTATTGTCAAATAGACTTTCTTAAAAATTGCTGGAATACCTAGATTTTATTTTAGTTTTGAGCGGCTTCTAAAACTATTTTCAATTGTAAAAAGTGTACCTGTAAGGGACAAGCAAGAGATTATACTTTATTTATTCAGAAATAATCATTTATGTTTAAAGTGCTTTGATATGATTCAGTTGTTTTCTGGAAAACCTTTCATGCTTCCAACAAGTGTTGCAGTTATGAATAACTAAATATAGGCTAAATTTACAAATACATATAGATTTCAATATGTTCTCTTCATAACTGTTGATTAGTACAGATCACTGCCTATTCATATAGGGCTATGGGTTAGAAACATCGATCATAAGTTTTAATAAAAAACTATTAATTCTTATAACAAACTTAATGGAAAACACGCACTTTGGTCCAATATTTCTTTCATTTTTACTTATAAGGCAGTTACGTACACATGGTATGGTAAAAAGCTCGTGCATAAACTAGGAACGAAACTAGAATTGTAAAACAAAAGTGGGAGCAGAATTTTTTGAGACAGTCAAATAAAGAATCTGTCATAAAAATCCAATACACCTAACCCTCACATGGTATGGTAGTTTCACAACTCATAACCAGTATGTTCGGATGTTTGGAAATCCCATTCCAACTATGCCCTATTAACGACAAGAAATAATGTATTATGTAGATGTAATATGGTGTGACCGAAAAATATAGGAAAAAGTTTACCATACTTTTTTAAACATTAGGAAAGAACAAAACCTGAAAGATGTGCAAAATTAAGTACAATGAATAGTATATTCATTTGAAGGTCTTATCTGTACAGGGTGGCAGAAGTTAGAACGCGTTAATTTCAAGGAGTGATAGAAGACATCAAAAAACAAGAACAAAAAAAGTCTTATACAACTTTGCTCTAGAATATACTACTGTTTCAGAAAAAAAATAATAAACTTTGAAACTATAACATCATTTTGACGCGTTAATAATAGTACTTTAATTATGGGGCTTTGTCGGCAGATGCCTTAATAACATTTTATCGTATCTCGTATGTCGTTTTCGCGTAAAATTGAATTCTTTTTCCAATTAAAAATTCATTTTACTCAATTAAGAAACGTGACAACCCTGTAAAGTTTGTAATAAAATATCTTCCACATTCGCACAAAATGTTGATGTAGGAAGTTTGTTGAACTTGGAATAAAATACGTTTTGTTTGCAACCTTACAATCTAATGAAGAATATTTGGGTCAATGCCTGATCACAGCTGTGTAAATAATACTCTTTTGTTGTTTGAGTTTGTAGTTTGCTGAACTGAAATAATTTGTCAATAAAGCAAGACTTTGTTTATTTAATATTAGTTTTTAATGATTTTATAAGAAAATATCTTTTAAAGAGAAGATTTATCTAATTTAAATTAGATAATTAGGTTCAGGGATTTTGATGACGTCTTGTTTTGGTTACATTAATTTAATTTTATGGTAATTAAGTGCCTTAATCAATTTGTTTTTACAAAATACGTCAAGGAATTTTGAAAATATTCCGGAAATTAATAAATATAAAATGTAGGTCAATTATTGTCTTATTTTTACAGTTGGATTGTTATGAATCAGCGTGTTTTTAAGCACGTACAATATTTGTTTACGGAAAAACAGTGCCGATTACTATTTTCGTAGAATTAGTCACTCGACTAATCTGCTTCGGATGCTTATTGTTGTTAAATTACGGTTGTCATCATCAGTTTGTTTGTTTGATTTCCTAAAACAGGGTTAAGATCCAGCTGTAGACTACGAGTATACTTAAGCAAGGTTGCCAGATATGCCAATGTTTTTTTTTAAATTACTGGAAAGCTAATTAACATAGAAAAGAAATTTGTCAATTTAACATAGAAAAGAAATTATCAAGCTCTTTTTGTTCCTTTTGATGTCTTCTATCACCCCTTAAAATTAACGCGTTCGAATCCCTGCCACCCTGTATATTTAAAACACAAGGCTCATTTTCGTTTGAAAGTTCTACTGGGTTGAATTACGTGATTTTTTTTTATATTGAAGCTTTCGCCGTGTATATTAGTCAACACTACTTAATATCAGTATTTCTTTAAGTTTTATATTTTTAAATACACTACCATTCATTTGAAATGGGTCACTAGAAAATTAGCAATTTAATAATGGGGAAAGCATTGTTATGTGTTCATCTAACTAGTAATGTTGTGGAAAGGATTTTGTTTTGATTTTACCCTAAAATATCTAAATAAACTCATGTCAATTTACTCTGCCACCAAATTATTACAATATTAGTATTTTGTCTTATTTTGCTGACAATATTTGTTAACTTATTAATAACCAGGTACTACAATAATTTGTACCAGGTTACGACAATTAAATACAAAAAGCACACAGAAAGGATGCCTTATAGATGGTTGGAACTGTCAGAGCTCAATCGCGCAGTTGGAATGTTGGGCAGTGGTTTATCCCAATGAAAAGTGGCTCACCAGTCAAAGTGTTATTGATAGAGCCTGGCAAAGATACTTAGCAACAATTAGCGCTGATTCTATAACATTACCACTTCAGTGAACACACAAATAATTATTTCCATGTTGGAAAATAGTAGTTTCCGTAGTCACCCATTTCAAATGAACGGTAGTGTAGACAAATTCAAACCATTTATTTGGATACGCACGAAAAAGGACCATCCACTTGCAGCGTCATCTCAGTTGTCAGCGTTGTTAACTTTTGCAACTATTCACGATTGTAAAACTTTGCTGCATAGTTGAAACCCGTGGAAACCAGGCAAATTATACAAATATTATATGGCCTGATGACAATTGCTTATTTATAGCTGTTTCATTTATTGTTTGAACAAAACAAATAAGCCTGAAGAGGGGAGGTAAGTCTGAGGAAGAGATAAGTTGGCGCGGTAAGCCGAATAAAAGGAGTAAGACGGAGGTAACTAAGGGAGGAAGAGAGGGTAAGTCGGGGTTGGTGGAGGAGTAAAACGGGCGTGTTTGTCAAATAAAGTGTTCAAAAGTTCGTCTGAGAATGGTAAGCTTATTATTTTCAATTGCTTTTGTTCGATTACGTTTATTTAATAAATATTAATATTAAATAATCGCTCAAAGTTTAAAAAGCTGCTATATTAAGCAAATGATATATGAATTCCATGTAGAATTGTATAGTAAGACTGTGTGGGTAAGTCGGGGGGGGGGTGGAGTTCGAGAGGGGTTAAGTCAGAGAGGGAGATAAGTCGGGGTGAGGGTAAGCCGGAAGAGGGGAGGTAAGTCTGAGGAAGATATAAATTGGCGCGGTAAGCCGGAAAAACAGGTATGACGACGGTAACTAAGGGAGAAAGGGATGGTAAGTCGGGGTTGGTAGGAGAAGGGTAAATCGGAGGTGTTTGTTAAATAAAGTGTTCAAAAGTTCGTCTGAGAATGATGGTACGCTTAGTATTTTCAACTGTTTTTGTTCGATTGCGTTTATTTAATAAATATTAATAATAAATAATCACTCAAAGTTTAGAAAGCTATATTAAAGTATATTAAGCATATGATATATGAATTCAATATAGAATTTCAGTCGGCAGGTGGAGTTGGCTGGAAAGGGTTAGTCAGAGCGGGAGATAAATCGAGGGGAGCGTAAGTCAGGAGTGGGGAGGTAATTCTGTGGAAGAGATAAGTTGGGAGGGGCAAGCCGGAAAAAGGAAGTAAGACGAAGTTAACTAAGGGAGGATGGGAGGGTAAGTTAGGGGTGTTTGCTAAATAACGCGTTTAAAAGTTCGTCTGAGAACGGTAAACTTCTAAGCGAATGCAGCACAGAACGAATTGGATTTAACATTGACGTAATTTGACAGTAGAGTATAGTACGTACATACTTTGTATGAAACGGTTAAGCTATTTAAAGCAACTAAAACTTTTATAGAATTAAAATGAGCCAAAGATAATGCATGAAATGCAATTAAAAAACCTCGTTATGGAGGAAAAATAATGATGTGTATGTTTACCTTCTTAATGGTATAGGTAATCGGTTAGATAATTAATATAGCAACATTGCTTACTATTTATAGACTTATACTATTGACTTAAGCATACTATCTTATATTTTTGTTATTTATCGTTACGCACCAATGAAAGAACTGAACGAACAAAATCTTTCACAACCGTGAATAGTGGGTCAACTGAACTGTAAAATAAGGATAATAATATGTACGTTTTACTTATAAGGATTTCCTGAAGAAATTAAAAATTTAAATGAAATGAAAACAAAATAATTAAAAAACGTGACGCTTGTTTTTGCCAAGAATAGTATTCCTAGAGTTGTATTCAATTCGATAATTATAACTATTTTAATTGCACAATAACAAAACAAAAAACTGATTGAACTATATAACTCGAGTTATTCATATCCGGAAACCACAATTCACATATTATACTTCCGGTAATTACAGAATTAATGGCATTTTATTAATCTCTAGATATAAACATATTGAGTTCTTAAGATAAATAAAAAACTACTAATACATCCCGGAAAGAAAACCAATTTTTAATCAGGTTAGTTATGTAATAGCACACTAAATGTTTTATGTTTCAAGATTTCTGCAACATAAAACAAATGAAAAAAGAATTGAAGATTTATTCTTCTGAAGAATTCAAAGTGAATGTAGATACCCATCAGCAAACTTTTTACTGGATTTTCAAAACTGGGTTTCTTAAAGAAGAGATGGTATTAATGTTTCAAGAAAACTGGATAGATTTTTTATAATCACATATTTGGCAAATATAGTAAAACAAAAGAAGTCGATATGTTTGATATAATAAATCACTGTGTGGGTAACTTATTTTGTTAACACTTTAATCTAAATTAGGAAATTCTTCATTTTAAAGTAGCAATCAATCTCACTACTATTAGATAGGTATATAGTACATATTCTTTCCGAGTTTCTAGGAAAGGCTTATTTTTGGAACAACAAACAAAGGAAAGGAGGATCAAGAAAATTTGCTTGCACGATACCCAACAGTTTATATGTTCTTTTTTCAGGTAACTGAAGTTTCCCTTGAGAACTCTTTTAAAAGTCGCATTTTTTGCATATTTCCTGATACAACGCCCAAAATCCGCCCAAAGTTTATTAACTTTCTAAATTTCAAATTGCTTCTTGATAAAGCGCGTAGCATTTGCCCTTTTTAATTTATATTTTGGTAGCTAGACACTCAAGACATATCGAAACAATATGACTTGAAAGAATGTTTAAAGAAAGATTCTACTGACTATTTATTCGTTCAATTCAAAATCTTCCTCGGTTTGAAGAAATGCATAGACAAATTATATCTTAATGATTCCAAAACCATTCATTCTTGTAAACAATTTTTAAATGTGCAAAAATGATGCCAGGATCTCACAGTTTATAAATAACTTGTTAATGTAAAGGGCACAAGAGCAAAAATTGCTATTGTTTTTCAATCATTTTTTTTAAACAATAAAGTAGCAAGAGGTTGGAAGGGTTAGTAGGACCTAAGCAAACCAATTGAGATCGTATTGATGTGATGGTATTACATACCCACTACCAAGTTTTTAATTTGTAATTAAACAATCTTTAAATGGGCATGCATGAAGTAGGTGTAGTCAATTTGTAAGTGGGTATTGTAACGTCGATTTTAACACTGACCGATTTCCCAAACAACATAATAAAACACTGATTATAATTCATATTATGTTAATTCAATGGAGGTACCTCGATTGTAATATATTAAGATTATGAGACGGAATTAACACGTTATTGGTTAAGATACAAATCTGTGCTGTAGCCAGAACTTCATAATCGGGCTTTGAATCATATAGTATATGCTTTATAGCCCGTGCGATCTTCCACTTTTTAGCATATTATGCCATCGCCAGTATTTCCTGACCAACTATTATCGATTTTTTACCATTTATACTAGTTCCATGGAGAGCTGGTGAATATAAAATCGGTACTCTTTGTTGCCGGTTCTTTTGAAGATACAGTAATTACAATCTAAACAATTTCATTTCTTTACTGTCAAACAGCTTTGAATTCTTCTTATCTAATATATATTAATTTGTCGTATTATTAACATAGTGGAATGCATTTATGTAGTTATTCCATTTCTGACCGAAAATAAAGTGTCTACAAAGCGGGGCGTTTTATTTCAAACAGACTGTATATTGTGACTCTTACAATTTGAATGGCATAATTTTATAGTATTGATATAGTAACTACAAGAGCTAATGACGAAGCGCATTTGCATTAATTCCACCAATTATAGCTTGTATTTTTCTACAATTTAATATTACATTTTTACGATGCCATTTTCTCAATATACATATATATGCGCGCATATATTACATATATAATATGTACATATAAATTATATATTAAATATTTAGTACAGCGAATGCTCAAAAGTATATTAACTGAAAACAAAAGTGAAATATATGCCAGCCGACACGTAGCCAGGCGGGCTCGTGGGGCTAAAATCCCTATTTAAAGCACATATGTGAAATTATATTTGTTTTAATTATATTTACCCCCTCCCCCATGCATATCATCATTTTTAACCTCGTTTTTTGAAATGAACAACATTTTAAAATTAGTCCCCTCCCCCGAAAGAGAATTTTGGCTACGGGCCTGTATACCAGAGTGGCTGTTGTTAGGCACAGTCTCGATTAAAAATTAATTTAAATTAATAATTTACAAAAAAAGTGTAAAGGGTACTATACAAGGTGATTCAATAAAGGTAATCCTTTAAATGGTAGGTAGAGGGGAGGCAGTAGAGCTAATTTACCTTGACAAGTATAAGTCAAAAAAGAAGTTTTCCAGAAAATTAATTTTAAAGTTTTTTTGGATGTATATACAGTACTGTGCAAATTAATGGACACAAAGTTACCTTTCGAAACATTTGTTTTAATTGTTAGGTCGATTTGTTCACTGTCACTGCGGCCCTGTCATTTTATGTTTTAAATGTATATAAAGGTGTCGCTTTTAATTTACTATTAATCACTAACTTCGTCACCCACGTAGTCAAAACGGATCTTACATCGCGTTTACTCTTACATACGTTATTTAAATTTTTTTGTGATGACGTCATAACTTAGAAACAAATGAAAGTCGGAAGGTGAATCGCACATATTAATGTGTATTTTTAAAAAACAAAATCGACGTGTTTCAGCGTTTTTAAAAAAACCGGTTGAGTTCGCTTTTTCTTTAATATTCCATACTTTAATCCCACCCTGTATATTATGAACGTAAGCGATATCGGCTCCGCCGCCTGCTTACTGTATTAATAATAATAATAATATAGATAGTAAATTTAAACGTTTAGTAGTGTAATATAATAAACATTTATTGACAGAAATTCATTAACGGAAGTTAATAATTTAGCTTGTTTTACTTTTCTGTCCTATATATACTAAGTGTTTTCTTAAGGTTCGATCACTGTGCGCCGCCACCATAGCACTGGCTTCGCAATAACAACACATTGGCATTATCTGTGGTTCTCATTCAATTTAGTATACAATGACTGCATAAAAACATACAAATTACAGTTTCTGTACCAAACCATTAATATTACCAACTATCGGTGGTAATGTCTGTAATGGAACCTGTAAGATTCCAGTTTTCAAGCATGGGCATTAGATTTCTTTTGTATTCTTTATATAATAAATAACTATTTCAGCAACCAGTTCACTATTTTAGTATTGATATTTTAGTAAGGTTAAAACCTAATCAGTTTATCAAGGCAAAATACAGGAAATCTTGTAAATGCAATAAATTGATTATCCCCGCAGAATTGTAGATACTAAACCATATTTGGCTTTCAGAACAATTAAGCAGTATGAAGTTAGTTCCATTTTAGTTCACATAGCTTGGTTTGGTATTATTAATACATAAAAGAATGAATTTGAATGAATAATGTAATACATTTTCTATTTCACATCCGATGTACCATCTATGGTAACGAAGGTCATCACTTTTGTTTTTACTGGCAAATATGTACACAGTATGTCCCCAAATTTAGGAAAAGAAAGTTTTTCTAATATGTATGTTGGCAGAATAATAAACACTGTTATTAAGAATAAACTTTCCAGTACCGTAGTAATAATAAAACTAAAAGTTTAATTTAACACATTTAACATATCTTCAATTATATATGTACATAAAAATAAGAAACTGTTGGCATTAAAGTCTTAAATGTAAAAGGTTGTAAAGTTATTAGATTAAATAATAGTACTTAGGTACTTACTTAAGTTGAAACCATAAATCACTAATGAAGAAATTTATAGACATTGGTTAAGTATTTACCACAAAATTACTTCTACCTTCAAGAAGTTATTTAAGAGAGAATAGGTATGTAGTTTCAAAAAAGAAATGTTACATGAACATGTGTCTGATATTACTTACTGTTACAGGGCATTCTTTGTTTTTAACGGTTACCTTTTATTATTAAAGAGTACCCGCTAACTTCATAATAGTTCAGAATTAAGCACAATACGGTCGTATAAATATTTTCCTTAAATTAATTTCTTTTTAATTTTTATTGAACCTAATATTCCACGTTCTTGGGGAACAAATTAAAAATAAGTGATAATTAAAATTGCTTTTACGGTACTATCCGTTATTAATTAATATTAGTTTTAAGAGTTCAAAATGCAGCTATACATTAAACGATCTATTCGCATTTTACTCACATCCCCGACTGTAGTTCTTTAGACGATTAAAACATGTAAACTGGATTATTTTATACAAGAAAATAAGAAACAGAAGAAACAGATAAACTTTATAGTGTAAATCTACAGCTCTATATCATGAGCAAAAAGCAAATTCATAAAGGGTACCTATGGGATTTTGAAGAATAAACATAAGCAGGTTCTTTCATTAGTTGACAACTGTTAAGTCTTGCGGTTGTACTTACAATACAAATGTCAAAAAACTGTATTAGCCTAAAACTGTAAAAACCCTGTTATTTTCCAAATGCATCCTGTTTTCATAGTCACTTCTGACGATTTTTCTTTTTGCTCATATGGTAAATATTAAGTTACGATTACCTCTAACACTTGTCCTCGTGTTAACTATTTGGATAATTTTCTTTCACTAGTTAAAACTATTTTTAGGGCGAGACATTATCTTGCCAGTACCTACTATTGTTACTCATCGACGAAAACATGGCCAAAAATGGGTTCTAAACTTCGTAATTGAAGAATTTATTAACATCATTCGAAATTGGTGGGTACTTTAGAAAAAATACAGAATGGAATATAACGTCGAACCAAATAAGCTCAAGATGTAATTTCTGAGAAAGCTGGCCCCAAGCAGCATTTAAGTAGCAGTAACTGAGATCGGAACTTTGATTGAGTAGTTGTTACGTAACTACAACTAAATTTATGACTTTATAGGTTTAATTTCTTCAATTCGGAATAGTTTAGTAATTGTGTAGTTGTTTCTACTATTTATTGGAACTATGTAGTTTCATTACTTCTGAGTAACTATTAAAGTATGTGGAACGGTATTGCCACTTAGTATACTTACTTTAAAGTGGTTGTAACTTCAAAGTGGTATCATGATTGTAGCAGTAACTTGCCCGAAGCTACTTTCGTAAACTACTCCATCTCCATATTTACTTGTAAAATGTTGGATTATACAATAATCATTAATCAATTTGCAATTTGTTATGATTGTTAATAGATGTTTTACTATATAACCTTCAATAAAAATAACAAATTGGTGCCAAATTGTGCCTTAGGGATTGTTATGTATGTAGGTTGAAGTTGGCAACATTTATTTGAAGTAATGTAACTAACCAATCCTGGCCCGTCCTCTGGGCGAGCGCCAGTAACACTTGAGTCGGCTTGGAGGATACACGTCTTCTACACTCTATGCATTGTGTATGTAATTCGCCCTGCTCGCTCAATATTAATAAAGTTAATTAATGACAATAATTGAGTGTTTTATTTAAACACATAAAAGAACATAGCAGGAATAATATAAAAATTGTTTCTATCATGTGTATCAACTTATAAGTATTTCGTGTATATTTAACATATTTTATTAAAGACATTTTTTTACTAAAAAATATATTTAAAGAAGGCGCGGCGCGTTGTTATTTTTCGATCTATCATCATCATATTTAACAGAAAAGTTTCAATGGTTTATAATTTTGGTGTATTGGGATGACAAAATAATCAAACATTTCATCGCCCTTTGTATTAAGTACGTATTACAAATAAACTGGTAATTCATTTTGTGACACGATCCAGCATTATATAGTATAGAAAATGATAGAATATTTGTTAAGTTGCAAGAGCAAGAGAGAGCAATCACGCGACACGATGTGTCAAAGAGAAAAGAAGTTCCACGAAAGTAGCAATTACTACGCTGCTACGTACCTGCTACCCAAAAATTGTTCCCCATTTTGGTTCCAGGCACGTAACAAAACCGTAGCAATTACGTGCTTGTGACTACTGGCAAAAACTTAATAGTTCCACCGGTAGTTGCTGGTACGTAGCGATGACTAAAAATGCTGCTTGGGGTATGTGTGCCAGTTTCACAATTTTATATCCAAAGTTGAAAAGAATACCATAGACAATAAACTTAAATTTCTAGCCTAAGAGACTAAAAAGTAAAACCTCCTGTCTTAATACCAAGAATACTAATTTAATATCAAGAACGAAATTTGGTATTTAATAGATACTGGAGGTTTATAGTAAAGACTGTAGTATATAATTCTTTATATTAATAAGCCTCTGGGGACAAAAATGACCTATTCTGTAACTGGATAAATAATTACCACTTTCGATTTTTTGCAGTAACTTATTTTACATAATAAACATATGAAAAACAACCGAGTTAAATACTAAAATTCATTCTTCTTACAGTACTAGACAGATGCATCATCCATCTACTGTTGCATTATAATTACTTTCTTCTTCTAATAAGGTCTAATAGGCTGCTCTACAGGAAAGACGACATAAGATGGTGATTATTTATAATTTGAAACCGCAATTTACTTGTCATACAGCGACAGAGGTTGAAGGTAATTAATTTTTTCTTAGTTGACACGGTACCCGTTATTAACAACACATTAAGGATCAAAACATAATCGCGTTGTTCTTTTTTTTCTTTTACGCTACATATAAGATGTAGAGGTTACATCATTCCATTCAATTCCATTCCATCTATCGTAGTACGAGAAAGTGCATTTAAATCTAATATTGCGTCACAACTTCTTAGTTTACTTGAGAGATTTATGATAAAGAATATCGATATTATATTATTAGTTTGAGCAGCATCCACACTTATTATTATCTTTCTGCTTTGGTGATTTCAACGATACTGATCAACGTTATTATGATCACATTGAGCAGTCATACCACACATTATTTTATCAAAGCGTTTTAAGATTCTCAATTAAGATTTTATTAGTTTATATCATTAAAACATCCGCGCTCTAGTAATAATAATAATAATAATAATAATAATAATAATAATAAAAGTAATAATAACAATAACAATAAGCAACCAATCAAAATAAACACTATTTGTGGGTTTTATATACTTAAAGTGGGTTTGTAAGATAAGAATGTAATAAAATGATTGTATTACATGCCATAATGTTCCAATAATGTTAGTGTGTAGGCTACTTTATTAAATAAAAAAAGTAAAAACCTAAATGTATTAAGTATTATTTTTTTTCTTTTTTAACCGGAAGCTTGAGCGGTTTTGCTTCCTTCATACACAGCGTTAAGGTGCGAATAGACATGCAACAAACAACATCGTAACATAACATCGTCGCGTAACAATTTTCTGTTGCGTGTCGAAGTTACTAGATGATGAGTTCCTCATCTTAACGTCGAAATAGCGTAACTTAGTCGCGTATCATGGGCGCGAACATAATGCCATTTTATAGAGTTTAGTTAGGTATTTGTGTCTTATCATCCGGTCAACATGGAAGTTGCTGCAGCAGTGTACATAGTAATGGATCATATAGTAAGAAGAAAAATACGTAATAAGGGAAGAATGTTTCTTTAATTTAAAATAGTACCATGATAAGATCCCATAATAATTCTTTCTCAATATAAATAAATAAGTATATTTATTTTTTCTTTCAATACAATTGTACAATACATGATAATTTCTACCTACATGTATAAGTATATATAGATCAATAAAATGTAAAGTATTTTCTTGGGCCCGCTCTATCATACTTAGTGCTAGCAAAATAAACTGTTAGTTATTATCAAATTACAATACAACTAAACTGCACTACAATAAATAGAAGACCGACAACGGATGAAACGCGATGATGTTGCGGTGTTACAGTGGTCTGCTGTTGTGCCGTCCATACTCCAGAACGCCGGTACGCAACGAAGTGACGCGATGGTGTTACGTTATGACAGTTTGTTGGGTGTCTGTAGACACCTTTAAACTGCCTTTTCATTAAAATATCCATCCATATCACTAGAACTTTATAAAATAATTTTCTTATTACAAGGTGGAAGGGGATACGACGCGTTAATTTTAAGCGGTGATAGAAGACATCAAAAACAAACAAAAAGGTCTTGATCTTAATTAGCTTGGAGTAATTTAGAAAAACCATTGCCATATCTGCAAACCTTGCTTTAGAATTCAAATCGTTTAGTTTAAGCAAACTGATCACCTTTGTTGATTTTGTAGTACACTTGTTGAATGAAGTACCCTTGTTTTGCGGTAAAATAAAATTAAGCGCGTTTTACACCTTTTTTACTAAAAAAGATTTTACAAAATTATTACAAAACATTAAAAGAATAATCTAGGTCAGGACGTGATCGATACCTGTGAAAATATAAGATAAGACCAGACTACAAGCAGCACTCTTGTTATCTCTGCTGTTAAAAACTGCCAGCGGTGGCATACGGTAGGAGTTTTACTTTAGTAATTTTTAGTTATAATCCACAAGTACCGCGTTTGTTTGCGCAATTTGTTAATTAACATGTATTCCTGAAATGTAGTAAATCAAATGTAACACTTAAGTAGAAGTTTGCAAAATTTTGATTACAAAAAAGAAGTTATTCTGGGCTTTTACTTGCATAAACAGCATTGCGTGAAATGTTTTAAGAAAATAGTAAAATCCAACTGTTCATTGAATACAAAAAAGTATTTTTCCCATAACAGAAATTGGATGTTAAATAGAATTTTTTAATTTGTTTCATTAGGTATTTAATTGGTGACAAAATTGGGATACATTTATATGTTTGCACCCTCTGAAGTCACTACATGGTTAATCAAATAGATCAAATTATTTAGGAATAAGTGTATGTATTGTATTAAAAGAATGTATTAGATTAAATGGGTGTAACCATGGACCGGTTGCCATTGCAAAAAATAGGCTACGATACTGCAGTATCTGAGGCAAAGTGGATCATTTTTTCGTACAGAACTTGTAAGCCTGCTCCAGCCTTGATCATGTACGGTGCCGCGTCGGTGACGAACAGGAGTACTTTGTTGTACTGTATGCCGTCCGGCCACAAAATAGCCATCGAATTATTAAACAATTTTGCCACAGAACAATGATTGGTGCTCTTGAAAACGTCCATTGCTAATAGATAGGATTTGGGATTGTTCTCCGAATTTAAAACGCCTATTATAATGTTAGCCACGTATCTGAAAACAAAAATTTGATTTTTGTTTTATCGAACTACATAATTAGTCGGTTACAAACAATTAGCGCAAAACAGTTATTTAAAAAAAATATATTTTAATCAAGCAAAAATATTGTTGTGATTAAATATGTAACTAACAAAATAGAAAATAAAACATCCGTAAATTGCTCTGCTGTCTTTAATTAGTTAAATTTTACTAACAAAACGAAGGAAATGAAGTTTCTACGGACCTTCTTGTAGTGTCAGTAGATTCGTCAATGGAAACCCATATGTAGTTATTCGCTATATGTTTTCTAATTGATTTTATGGTCTCTTCGTATAAACGAGGTAAATAATTTTTCCTGAGTGTAGACTCGTCGGGTATAGGCATTTTTGAAATTTCTTCAAGAAAATTACGAAATGCTGATGATTAATTTTACTTAACGGGATATCTGCAGCCACTAATGCACTACATAGTTCTTTTATTAAATTCGATCGATTTGCTGGACTCACCACGGGAATTATTAAGGTACCCCGGTAACAATGTTTGTTTTCTTGATTTCAGGGCAACACACTTTTGATGTCGAACCGTGTTCAGATGTTGTGTAACTTGAAAGCGTTTCGTTGCAGTCACTTTATCGTCGCACACTGTACAATACAACACCTTATCGTCAATTGTAAGAACACTGAATTCCTTAACATAACTTCGAAGTGTAACAGACACAGACCGTTTTTCTTTATCCATCTTTAGTGATCGTAAGTTTATGGTTACTGGTTATATAAACAAAATGTTTCTTCCGTCATTGGCGTAATTCAGTTTTTTGTTTGATTTTACAATGCCATTTAAGTTTTCGTTCTATGAACATGTTTCACATTTAATAACAATTTTCTTTATACCCAATGTTTATTTTAATTCCTTCGCCTTTTTTGTCGTATGAAATTTTGTGCACGTTGTATCTTGTGCTCTTTCCACGTTGACATTTACTAAATATATTTTGGTTCCCTTCAATTTATATTTTTTTATTTTCTATGATAGCTTGTTTGCAACTTAAGCTACTCGGTTATATAGGGAAATTTCCGTAGGTCTGGCGACACTGGTGACTGGTTACACGTACTGAACTGCTTGTTGGTCTTTCCAGGCTACATTCACTAAATACTGAGATGATATGGAGTCATCAGATTGAAAATTTACTTGACGATTTGAAATTTTGAAGTATTTGAAGACTACGATTTGTTCGTAAACACAAATATAATTATTTCATGCATTAAATAAAATGATAGACATGCTAGGATATTAGGTTTATTTAATCTAAAAGCTACATGTTAGGTTACAGATAGATTTTAAATTTTAAATAGAAATTATAGAAGGATGTGTTTCATGCAGACGTAACCTTAATCTTTACATAAAAAGTTTGAATTTATAAATATAAAAAGGCATATCAATCAGTTAGATTGTTTTTGTAGTAATACAATGTTTTATGCAACCCAGGTCACAGGATGGTTTTCCATTTTTCTGGAAGATTTTATTTTCTTGTTAGACATGTGTTTAACGCTAAGTAACGTAAAACAAGTTTTTCTGTTTCCCATGAAACTAAATCAGTTTCGAGAAAATATTTTACTGGAAACATGTAAAACGGGTCATTATTGTAATGTCTATAACAGTACATTTAACTTACAATCACCTGTATTTGAAAAAAGTGTGTTAATCTTTACTGATATGCTTCGATTTTTCCAAATATTAATTTTAATATAATATTTTACACCGTTGTATGAATGCAGGCACTGGGAGGACTATATGCTGGACAAGTTTGAGTATAGTTTGGTCTTAAAAATGTATAAACGGATTTTTATTTTTGTTTTTCTTTTATTGTAAATATCTTTCTAGGTAAACTGCATATGTATGAATTACTTTGGGTAGCCATGTAATCATTTCTTGTACAGGTATAGCTGGAGTTAATGAGTTTTCTTTGTAATTAAGTTTTAATGAGATTTTTTGACCGTTGGTCGTTTTTGTTAATTTTCTTAGTTAATGTTGATTTTAGACTATAAGTGTCTTATGTTGTTTTAATCGTTATTTTGCCAGCTACATTTATGTCTTTTTAGATTTAAGATTAGTGCTAATTTTGAACACATGTTTTTCGTCAGTGACGTCATGATAAAACTTTGATGTGGGATTGTTTTGAAAATTTGTGTTGTTTCTCAATTGTTTTGGTAAAACATAAAAAGGCCAGGAAAAATTAACAAATTCAGTCGATAAAACGCATTGGGTGTATCCATGCTCGACTCCAAACCAAAAATCTGTAAAATAAAGTAAGGTTAAGTGATAACCACATGTTTGGAAACAATCGAAAATTTTAACAAAGTGTTTTATGGAATTGAATAGTTACCTGAATACTTAAATCAAAGAAGATTTATTTTCGTTCTTCAACAATTATTTGGAATTATAAACGATTTTATTAAAACAAATTAAAGAAGATTTCTATTGATTTCAATTTTAACAATTTGGTTTTCGACCTTGATTAGAATGGAAATCAGCTATTTGGAAGATTCCTATATTACCGATGGTACAAATGTGGATATTGACGTATAATATACAAGGTTGGTTGAAATAAAATGGTTTGGTTCAATTTTTAAAATAACAAAATCATAACAATAATTGTTTAAAAAATTCAGTATTTATTTTCTTATTTAAGTGTTTTCAATAACAAAGTTATAACATTTAAAAAATTCATTTTGTTTATTCACAAAAATAATTGATTTTTCGTTAGATGAATTTATATAGAAATTGTAAATATTTTTCTTATCTGATAAATTTAATTGATGTCAGTTTGTTCAAATGGAGACCAGTTACAAAACCCCCATGTCAGGTTGATAACAATTATTTAACACATTTGAGCAAGCTCAAGGAAGATTTTCCATTTTTTTAACTTTTCTGTTTAAGTATTTTTTGATTTTCTCTTTTGAAATAGATTTTTCTAATTATCATAAATAAAAATAAAAACTGCGTTTCAATTTATCTATGTGTTTATTTGATGTTTATGCAACCATCCATTTTTTGTCCACATATAGAGTTTAGTTTGCTGATGTCCAGTTGTAGAAGTGCATTGGTAGTAAGTTTTTTCTTCCAGGTACAAGAATAAATAAGATTTTTTTACATTCCATTTATCTCATGCTCTATCAAATTTTAAACCTGAGTTAGTCTATTAGGAGAAAGAAAAAAATTGTGGGGCTTTCTGAATTATCATTTAAATAAATTTCACCTCAATATATTTTGATTCCCTTCAGTTTATGTTCTTTTATTATCTACGATAGTTTGTTTGCAACTTAAGCTACTCGGTTTTAGTATGGTTATTGGCATTCCATGAGAGTCTCTGACTGTAGAAGCTTCCTGGATCTTCGCCTCTACTTCAATTTCGTTTCGTTCTACTTTAAGGAATTCCTTCACTTTCTCCATCTATTTCCCTCGATCTAGGGAAATTTCCGTAGGTCTGACAACACTGGTGGCATCTTACACTACTGAACTGTTTGTCGGTTTAAAATTTTAATTAATGTCGGGTTGCATCGTGATGACTGGCGCTACCGCGTATTTCACTCGTATCGTAATGTGATGGATAGGTGTGATAGATATTTTTCCCTGTGTGCCATAATAAGTAATTTCACTTGGTTTTGAGTAGTCAATTTACAAATTACGGTTGAATTAAAAAAGAGTACATTTCCCGTACTATACAAATGGGATACCTTATCCGGACAAGCCCTTTGAAAAATAGGGCATGTCCGGGAAAAGAGGACGTCTGATGACCCTATCACCAAAGGTACAACTAATGGACAAAAATATTTTTATGTTTTTTTATTTGGCAAAGAATGGCCTTCACTAAGAAAGCAAGCACTACAATGATCTTTAATTTAAAATATGTTTGGAGGCTTTTACAACAAAAATGTTTCAAGAAATTTAAAGTATAAAATTAAAAGCGTATCGGGTTTTAATAGGTTTTACATTTTTTAACTGTCAAACTGATTTAAAATATAGATTCGCTTTTGAAAGGAATTGAAATATAGCGAATTCTGCGGTTTTTCTATGTATTAGCTCATTTTAGGCAGAGGTAAAATTGCAGAATTAGATAGGCTATCTCACTAAAATACATATTATTTAAATAATTTCAATACCTTACTAACGAACCTGATAATCAAAAAGGTTTCTAAGAAAAGAATTTCGAATTAAACATGAAATTATGATTCATTTTTAATGACCCCAAAGGATTATAATTTTGTTCACTCTTAATAAAATCCAGCAGGAAAAGATAGAAGAAGAAGACATGTGTGTCATCTAGTTAATGAATAACCGGCATTAGAAATGATTGCAGAAATACACACAAGTTTTATCGGAAATGCTAATTAAATGTGCGTTCGAGTATAATTGATTTACATAGCTATCTGCTCGGTTGAATTGTTTATCTGAAGGTTTATATAAAGGTGAAGGCCGAAACCCGGGGCTGGAGAACGCGAGCCGGTCTCAAGGCTGCGAGGTGCATTTCTCACATGCTGTATGCCCAAGTGGCCTCTGAATGCCCAGGTGCTCTCCCTTTACCTCTACACCGACCCTTGCAGCTATTTAGACTATTTAGCTACCGGTTAAATACCATTCTGGCAACTATTCCTCTCTATTAACGGATGCTACCACGGTTTGTTGAACCATTTCGACAGGATGGATACTCGCGTCATAGAAATTACTGAAGGCTATTCATATCGAGTTTATTTTATGTATAGTAGTATACTTACACATATCACAAATAAAATTCTATTCTATACACTCTCTGCATAAAACATGTCCAAATGTGTCACTGCGAAAATAAATGACCTTTCTTTGTTTTATAACACTAATAAAGCGTTGCAAATTTACCCGGCAATAATTCGAGAATTCATTTATCTGCAACCTAGAAACGATCAATAATGTGAATGGATATAATGTATTCCTAATTAAAGGATGCCTCATACATAACAGGATTAAATTAAATGTATAGGATTGAAAAGGGTAAAACAATTTAATCTAACCGTAATGCATATCATTGGTAAGCCAGTAGAGTGCCCTAAAAAATTTAATCGAATATGAAACAAATGGATACGCAGGAATAATTAATTAATAATGTCCAAAATAATGAAGATTTTGAAACAACACAAAGATTCTGAAGAATTGTGGTTGCCCATCCATTAGCTATGAGATAAGCGCCATAAATTCTCGGCCCAGCAGGCTTCTACAGGTGCCAACATGTTCAAACTCGGTTGCGTCATAGTTGAACATGTAAGAGGCCTACACTATATATATATATATATATATATATATATATATATATATATATATATATATATATAAATATATATATATAGATTTATAAAATGACTTATACGCACCCAAACGACATATGAAATATACAAAGTGGCACCCGGATTTTTCAATGCGGCACCCGTTTTGGGTGCCATAGTGTTTTATACCTTTTTCCACGGTTTCGGCATGTACAAGTTGTGAAACGCCTAGAAACGAATTTTTGTGTGGGTGCCTTAAGGACGTTATATACCGAGTGATATACAAAAAAGTTCAGCGTATCACCACGAGTGGCGCTGCAGTCGATTTCTGTATATACAGAAGTATATGCCGCCTCGCAGTACTGGCACCCATCATAATTATTGTTCTACTGGCACCCATAGCACACGTTTTACCGGCAACATCGCATTACTACGCATTTTGCTTCTGATTTGCTTTTCGGTTTATTCTCTGGCCGCCGGTTTCGACGGCTGGCTACTGGCCGACGTTATAATACGAGGAGGTCAGGCTGATCAGAATAATCTTAACACTAAGTTAAAGTAAAAAGATTAATTATAAAGCATTTCGTTAGGAAAGACTATTAAACTCAATTTACCCCTCTATAAAACCATGAAGGTATAATAGATTGGGAACAATTCATATTTAGTTTTAAATTGATTTATTACGAGTCCTCTCATACGAATTTCATAAAAAGTTGGTCGACTGGGGACTTTGAATTATATGGAATTTGATTACCTATATTGATTACCCACAGTGTTAATGTTAAATTACCCTTATTTTTAAAAATACTATTATTATTGATAATAATAATTAATATTATTACTGATTGAATTCCTTTTTCTTCCTATGTGGGGCGTATTAATAAACTTTGATTACTGTCTTGAGGAATATTTCACATTTCTTAAACTGCATACACATTTTAAAAGAAAACAGCATAATAAACCTTTACATTCTACAATGAACGATAAAAACAATCTAAATAATCTGTGGGTCTTTGGCTTACGAAACGCTGTTAATTAACGCAGGATAGTTATTAAGCGTTTGAATTCTTGTTAATCCCTTTTTAAATAAACTTTATAAAAGGAACAGAATGGTATTTTATCAAAATTACCTTTTTAATGACCAAACTATACATGATAAAAATAGTTATTAAGATAATGGATGCAACAAACGCATAGTTATTAGTTTTGGAATAAACTGTCGGTCCGTTGCCTGTTGGTCACCTGCCGCCGGCTAGCAGTATAGTGTGAATGAGTATCATGTTTTGTCGGTCCGGTGGCTGTTGGTAGCTTGCCGTATAGTAAGAATCAACTTTTAGGCGCGAAATATATCACTTTCATAAAATGTTCGGGGAGGTACAGGTATTGAACTTGAACTAGCTGTACTATTTTATGTTCTTAAATTAAAAAGATTTCCTTCCGCAAATTCATGTTGAAGAACTAAAGAATGGGTATCTAGTGGTCCAGATACTTACTGTTAGAAATCACGGGTCAGTGGAACTACAAAAAGTGTTCGGACGTCTTAGGTACCTGCTACGCATGCTATACTACCCTAGTTTATGATTCCAAATATTTTTGGTTTAGGTCTATTTTAAAAGTTGAATATCTCGTTGAAAGTTGTATTCTGAAATTTTGCTAGAACTATAAGTAGTTGTATATTTTATTTCTTCTTCTATTGGCCGTAATAATAAAAATAATAACATTCAAACGCTACGCATCGGTAAAACGCTCAAAAATAACGTTGCACATATTCATTCATACGATTTTTCAAATCAAATTTTGTAATTGTTATTTTATTTTCTACATAACCATACATTAAAACTTACTTTTAAAATACATAGGTACTTAAAATCTCTTGTATATGACATTTCAACTTTTCCACATTAACACTTATAATCATCAAAGAACGATTCTTTTTGTAAATGTTGAAATGTGATATAGGTAGTATTACGTGTTACAATGCGCAGATTTTTACAGCTTTACATCCGTCTATATATTCTTCTTTAACGCTTTACGAACAGTTTTTTTGCATTTGCAAGTCGAAATTGTAGTCTAAATCAATTATGTTTTATATGAAGTGACTATGTGCCCCAACAATGAATTCAGTAACGCCCTTAATGTAAGAAACTTTAATAACATATTAAATGCTTATGGAAAAACACTTACTGGACTATTTAATCTCGATGTCTGAATACGTTTACTTAGAATCTAAAGTAGATAAATGCCTTCATCCAATACTTAAGGAAGATCTCTATCACCTATCATTAGGTATTTCTATAAAAAACAATAGAACAATACTCAAAAAGCATTCATTTCTAAATCCTTACTTATTGGCAAATTTAATTTTAATAGATGTAACTTTGTTCGTCTATATACCTAAAATGAAATAAATATCATAAGCTGGGACAATGTAGCTGTTTTTATAATAATTTAAAATTAAATTAAACCAAAATATCGTAACCATAAAAATATATATGCAGTATGGTTTAATTCTGAAATTCAATTGTTTAAAACTTAAAAACCATTATAGAAAACATAAAAGGCAAGAGTTATTCAAAGAAGAAGAAAGAACGAAAGAAATTAAATACACTGGTAAAACAGGCTTATGGTACTTATATCGCAAATGTTGAAACTGGTATAGAGCAGAATGTCAAAGAATTTTGGAATTATGTAAACACTAAAAATAAAAAACGATCGAATATATTACATTTCAATTACTATAATCAGCTAATTGAAGAATTTGATGTAGCGGAAAGCTTTAGTAAATACATATTTTCAATCTGTTTACTCTGCTTCATATAAAGTTTCCTCGATTTATTTTAATAATAACAATACCTGCTTACCAGCGACGAGGGTTGGTATGTTTAAACATTTTGTTTAAAACTCTTGTTTAAAACTAGTTTAAAAGATCAAACCAAGTTTTAAACTATTTCTTTTTAAACATGTATTAAACGTATATTTAAAATATGTTTTGTTGTAATTGTTTTAAAACGACTTTTCAAACATTTGAAAGAAAAAATATTAGATTATTGTACTGCATTTTCGAATTTAAATGACCAGTTTCCATCTGAAAAGTGTATTATTTTACATAAGTATAATAATACACAGTCTTTTTTGCAATGGATACATTTGGCACGAATTTTATTAGGTTCAATAGCATCTTTAATAAAATTGTTAAAAAATGTTGTCATATACGGCACTTTCGTTAACCCGTCATCATGAATATATAATATTTGACTGATTTTCTAATTCTGCATTCTTTTTAGAGGTCTGAAGACGCATTTAAAAAGAATAATGATCATTTTATTTATAAATTACAAAGTGTTGACTTAATAATATTTAACACTTTTGGTTTGGTGAGAATTGAAGTAGAATTTTTATTAGTGTATTTTTTATTTAAGTTGCTCTTGCTAGGAAGTTGTAAAATTAAAAAAGTGATGATAAGAATAAGAACTTTTATTATTGTTTCAGGCACGCGTAATCATGATTCATGATGATAATTTGTATCTGAATTTAATAATATCTTTCTTGAAAGCTTTTATTAAAATATTTCAAAATGTTTATTAATTTAAAACAGTTTAAATCATGTTTTAAATATGTTTTTATATGGGGTGTTTTACACTCATTTTCGATAAGAAACATTTTTTATTTAAAAAAACAACTGTTTTTGTTTTTTAAAACATGTTTTTTGCCAACCCTGCCAGAGACGTTCCAGTTTGATCTTGATACATATCAACATTATGACTTTAGTGTTCCCCCAGGGATCAAATCTTAGACCTCTGCTTTTTTATTGCTAATAAATGATCTTCCTTCGGTAGTAACAAACTCCAAATGTTTTCCATTTTCTAACGATATACAATTGACACTCCTGAAGATGGACAGAATATATGGTGGAGTGTAAACAAAAGTTATATTTCAATATTAATAAATGCGTTGTTATAACGTTTTCCAGAAAGAGAAACACACTACATATGGCTTACCTAATTGTAAACAGTAAATTGAAAAAAGACAAATATACGAGATCTAGGAAGATTAGTATCATAGCATATCTAGGAATATTACTATACCCAAACAAACAAATGAAGAATCCAGGTCACCGAAATCACGACGGTGAAAATGCTTAACATATCGCAAAACACGCGGCGATCATGAGGCGAGATGCGGTTATCACATGCTCGAAATTTTAAAAAGTACGATCCTAACATACCGTTGCTTACTTTCTTTAACAGCCGAGAGTAACACAAGATGCTGGTTACTCTCTTATATTAACTTAATGTATTTCACAGCTGTTAATCACGCGTTGGCCGAGATCCTTCAGTTGTTTGTTCGGATATAGGAATATCATTAACTGGTGATGAGCTTCTATAGCTCACTTTAAATGAAGTGGAGGATTTGGCCAAATATATTGTTGTCACCTTACGCGATACTAAAAATTTAACAACCAGGAGGTTTACAATAACGGACGATGGGTGTATTTTTAAACCTTGTGCTATTTATCGGAAATATGCGACTCTACGACCTCAAAAAAGTAAGGACCTGCGGTTGTTCTTGACGTACCGTAATGGAAAATGTGTCGCCCTAAATGCAGGTCAACATACTGTTGGTACAATACCTAAAAAAATTGCTGAATATTTAGGATTACAAGAACCTGCATTGTATACAGGTCAGTCATTTAGACGGACTGGAGCAACGATGGTTGTTGATGTAGGTGGTGATACTTTAACTTTGAAACGTGGAGGTGGATGGAAATCAACAAAAATTGCAGAGAGCTACGTGGATGACTCAATCAATAACAAGATGGAAATGTCAAAAAGATTGTTTCCAGTTAAAGAATCTGCGCCATCTACTTCTACAGAGCATATATATAGTGCAAATACAAGTAGTAATGACTTAAAATTGTTCGGAAATTTCAGCTTTAGTGGAAATAACGGCTGTACTATGATTTTAATTATTCGATAGTAATAAGATGCAATAATTCTCATATGTTAGTAACAATTAAATTACTGCTAAAGAGTTTGGCTTTCATTTCAAATTATATAATAATAGAAAATATGAGGACGCGTGTAAAATTTTTTATGCACAGATGCATTATAATTAGACTATTATTGCAAGACTCATCTAAACATAAAAGTCTTTTTATGGCCCAAGAGTCTCTTTATGGTTAGACGGGCAATAATTTTTTTTTTTTTAATTTATTGAGAAACTTTACAATCTGTCAGGGTCTGACATTTAGTAAATTGTGTGATAATGTGCATGCATATCGTGAAGGAAAGAGTTCAATAACAAATTCCTAAAGTAGTAGTAAATCAGTTTGGCTTATAGCTAGATGGCACTATGAATTCACTAACATTCACTCGAAGCGGTTTGGAAGATCCAGGGTTTTAATCCGTTTAAGTCGTGGCTCATCTTCGGCAACATCGAGCAGGCCCTCGACAAGGGCGTTTGGGTGGGCATGAAGCCTATCACAGTAACGTATAGTGTGACGCTGGATTTCTTCGTTTACTGAAGGGATGCCTAGATCACGACGTATAAGTTCGTTGGGTACATACCATGGTGCGTCCACTATAGTTCGTAAAGACGGGCAATAATGAAACGTCAATTAAATGTCAGAAGTTTTTTTGTAGAACTTGATTGGTTCTTAATATAATTTGTAAACTTCTTACCAATGAAAATAAGTTGAAATGAAATATTTTGGAATAGTAACTATAGTAACGAACTTCGTATAATCACATAAGTATACGCACAGCTGCTTGATATACCTACGTACTGATTCAATTATATTTTTACACAATAATAGATTTGACATAAAAACTTAATCTGTGCATGAAATAGTGTATGTATAGCGGGCATAACTTGTTAGGGCCCTACAGCCATTTCCTAGCCCTCGGCTGACGCCTCGGGCTAGAAATAACGCTTCTGGCCATAAAAGCTTCATTATGCCCTTAATACATAAATAACTATTACATGCTAGCCAGTTATTTTTTTTACACCCGTGGTCCAATTATTAGACATTTTCAAGGGGAATACAGTGACTTGATAAATCGATGTTTACAAGTTAGGAACAAATAAAAATATTTATACTTGTTTATAGTTTACATGTTCTTTTTAATGCCTATTCTTGCAGGTTTTGAACCATTCCTTGGAATCTATTTTGATTGATATTTTTGTTTATATCGTTATTTCACGTAGAATGTACATTAGCGCTCATTAGATAAGTTTTGATATTGCAGATTATTAGTGGTAATTACTGATGTTGGATTATTTACAAAATTCAAAATATGTTTTCAAAATATGATTAATGTTACTCAAACTCAATACCCAACATGCACTTTCGTTCTCTGCTGCCTGTAGGAATCCCATTGATTAAGATCTGAGGCAAGATTAAAATACACAATAGTCCTTTCTACTCACGTTGAATCGTTGAGTCTTTTATCTCACTATTTATACCCTCTAATAGTTAGTAGTGTATACGTATTTGAATTTTTTGTTTATAGGCAAACTACTGCCGGACAATTTATAGGTTCAAATAATGAAACAGTGTATAACATTGATTCAATTTCGATAATACGTGTGCACCTATGTTTTAAGAATTTAAACAGGAAATAAAGATAACAACAAAACATCTAATTTTATTTTACAAACTAATGCAAAATATTTAATGTTACCATGTAACTTGTTATGTGTTTTTAAGTCATTAAATCAAAAGCAGGTTTTAGTTAGCAGTTATATACTTTAATTTCAATAAAATAGAAAAGAATATTGTTGTTACAAAAAACACATTATTTATTTTGTTTTTATAACACTCGATTCTGAGTTTTCTAAAAAAATATGTGCCTTTTATTTCAATTAAAATAATTAAAACTTTAAATTATTAAAATTTTTATCCCTAGATGAAAACATTCCTAATTACCTAATTCCTGATTTGCAGAAGTCAAAGAAACTTCATTAAACATAGATGAAATATAACTATACCTACATATATACAAATATTACGTTATGGACATTTAATAAAACTTGGCTGGTTTTAAAATATATATTGAAGTAGCTTTAAACAAAATCATGGGCAAACAGATTAAGAAATGCCAAAATGTGCAACTAAAAGTAACAAAGCAATAAAACAATAAAATTTTATTACCGATCGGTAAACAAATCTGTAAATATCGGTACTATTAGGTTTTGCGAAAAAGATTTTTGCTTTCATGAGGATGCATAAACAGAAATATTAAGAACTTCAACATCTACTTATTTTAATAACCGTTAATTTGCTTTTGTTGGATAGTCATTGACATAAAATAAAGCTAAGCAAAATATCTTCAAATGTTAAGAATTCTTTGTTTTTGATTTATATTTATAATTAACTGAATTGAGAATAGTTTGTTGTTTTGAGTAAAATTAAATGATTTTTAAAGCTGCCTTTATTAATTAGTAGTGCACAATGTTTGCTTATGATGTTCACAACTATGGAGTATATTCTAATCTCAGTTATTTTATTGTTAATATGTCAATAATATAAAGTCTTATTAATGTAAGCTCCAAAATATCAAATAAATTATATTAATCATGCAATAATGGCAATTGCACTAGATGTTTGATTATATCATGCAATGACTAGAAAGTTTACACCTTTTCCCTTAATCCCCGTCAGTATTCCATAATTCACGAAGATTGGAAAGGTTTATTATAACATCTAAAAGTATTTGTAGTTAGACTTTAGGCAAGGCAAATGCAACAATCCGAGGTAAACAATAAAAAGTTAAAATCTGGCATCCAAAACTGTAAGATGAATTATTCAAAAATTTTGCATAAACTTCCATACTGTATATAAATAATACAGCAAAAGGTAAAAAGGCACCCATAAATATGGCATCATTGGAGTGGTGCCACTTGGTCGAAGTTTATATAATTATTATACAAATGGGTGCCAGTTAACCAGTTAGTATGTTGGGTGCGAGTTTAACATTATATATCTTTTAGACAGCATAAAAGAATATTGCAGTTTTTCAACTTACTTTTTCTTTACTACATGCGATGAGTCAATTGGTGTAAAATATACACCATTATCTCAACTCTATCAAGTGGGTGCTACTTTGCCGGAATATGTGTTGGGTGCCACACTGATAGCTTGACACGTATATATATATATATATATATATATATATATATATATATATATATATATATAAATATATATATAAATATATATATAAATATATATAAATATATATAAATATATATATAAATATATATATAAATATATATATATATATATATATATATATATATATATATATATATATATATATATATATATATATATATATATATATATATATATATATATATATATATATATATATATTACGGCTAGAAGCGTAATATATTTTAGTAGCCACTCAAACATCGTGCCGAGTGCATGAAAATGTGGCAGCTAACGAAAATTGAGTACCGCGCGGTCATTAAATTTTTAACAAAAGAAGGGCACACGCCTAATCAAATCAAACAACGTTTAGACGGCGTTTATGGTGATTTATCTCATTCATACTCCATTGTAAAAAAGTGGTCAAAATCTTTCCGTTTGGGACAAGAATCTCTTGAAGATGATGAACAACACATCGGACCGGTCGGCCAATTGAACCGGTAACGCCTCAAAAGTTGCAATCATTGAAGAAATGGTATTAGAAGATCCCCGTTTGAAAGTTAAGAAGTTAGCAGTGATATCTGACATTTCGGAAAGAAGTGTTCGCCGAATTCTTCATGACCATTTGGGTATGAATAAAATTAGTGCAAGATGGGTACCGCGCCTTCTTTCTGCTGTTCAACGTCAACGTCGAGATGAATGTCCGCGCTCGTTTTTAAACTTGTGTGGAGACTACCCAAAGCCGATCTTGGTGTCCATTGTCACTGGAGATGAAACAATGGTTCTGTATTATGATCCTCTATCCAAAAGGTAATCGATGGAATAGCGGCGACCCGATGAACCTTGTCGCAAAAAGGCGAAAGTCGTACAATCGACAAAGAAAGTTATGGCAACAATATTTTGGGATTGTGGCGGCATTTTACCGATTGATTTTAAAGAACGCAATACAACTGTTAACAGTACATATTATGCATCTTTCTTGCATAAATTGAGAAACAATATTAGGGAAAAACGTCGAGGAAAATTGACAAGGGTGTTCGATTATTACGCGACAATGCACCCGTTCATACTGCCGCAATTTCACAAGCTGCCATTCGCGAATGCGGCTTTGAAGCATTGGATCATCCACCGTACAGTCCGGATATGGCTCGTAGTGACTATTATTTATTTTCCAATTTAAAGAAAGACCTTAGGGGACGTCGTTTTAAGGACGAGAACGAGTTGCAAGCAGCTGTAATTGAACATTTTGAAGGAAAAACTTTAGATTATTTTTACAAGGGTATTGAATTATTAATTTCACATTGTAATAAGTGTATTGACATTAGGGGAAATTATATTGAAAAATAAAAATTATTATATTTTACCAAGTTTATTTTTTCTATATCAAGCCGAGAATTTATGGCGCTTACCTCGTATATGCCCAATGAAGTATTGGTGTAGCAAAAATTATCTACAGTATTCTAATCAGATTCATCAGTTCAGAAAACTTTATTCTACTGATTGAAGGACACCAAAAGTAGGACTATTCTTTTCTGTGTTAGAATACGACCGAAGTAAGAAAAGCATGTGCCAAGAGTAGGTATTTGAAAAATCAAATATTTCTTGGCGACACGTGGATGTGAAGTTGCTTAGCTTTTAGAGTATCAAAAAAATACTAAAAAGCGAAAATTCAAATACTATCATATGTCTCACGTTTTAAAAATATTGCTTTTCAGAGATGAACACGATGAAACATAAAATTAAAATAAAACTGACGCGAGGCTCACGGGACACGAGTACGGCCGCGCTGACCAAATACGCGCGCTCACCGTCAGCGAGTATGTGAAGAGATCAATTTAAAACTGCAGTCCTTCCATCGCGCTGATCTGATCAGCGTGATGGAAGGACTGCTGGAAGGATCACGCTGATGCGCAATGACGGTCAGCGTCCATGTGAAACGGGGCTTACCGTCATATGTTTACAGATAGCTCAAAACATGTGTAAATATCGACATCATCAAAAATAATATGGGATGGACGAGACCTTTAGGATATTTGCTACATTTTATAATAGAGAAGTATTTTAAGATAATAATGTTATTCGTTTACCAAACGTGCTCAAAATGTGCAGTGAATGTGCTCAACCGCTGAGAGGGAGAGAGATAGTTGAGAATATAGTGAATGATCATTTCTATTTAGTAGACGATTTATTAAAATATAATCATCAATCCTTCAAAACAGCATTAAACAAATCTATCAAATAATCTCACTGACTCATTGCCGCCCAGCCCAAACCCCTAGACTTAGAAACACACGCTACTAAATGACATTCTTCGATTTCATAATTGCAAACGGTTCCACAAGGGCCTGAAATATACTATTCGCGCGCTCAATTTGAACCTGATATTGCATTATGCTTCACATTCTTTGTATATTATTTTATTTAACCTAAACAATATGCAATGAATAACAGTAGTTTTATTTGTATCGGCGTGTGTAATACCACAGAAAAATATATGGCCTAATCGTCAATAAAAACTAACGTGTGCAACACTGTGTGCTAACACTACAGGTGTGCCGTCATGTCGATTTTTAAGCTGGATATCGCCATTTAAATCACGCCATGTTAGCGGAGTGCTTTAAAAGAGGCCAAGAGCCTGGAAATCGACAACGCGCCCAATATTCTCTGTATTCATTTACACAAAATTGTAAAAAGCAATAATCTATTGGGAATTTCGGGGTTAACTTAACTTACAGACAGACAGATTTAAATGAGGTAATCCAGGTAAACCATAACCAAAACAAGCTTTGAGGCATTTTCTTCACATTGAGTGATGAGTTGGACTTATCCTATGCAATTGGTTTTGAATCATCTCTAAATTAGCAGAGCTATAAAGCTCTTGCTTCTACGAATACAATCTCATAATATGATACTAACTTATGTTTTGTTAAGACTGTAATTTAACAAGAGTAACTTTTATCTTCCGCGCGGTGTTAAATCTAAGCCTCTTTTCATGGGAGAAAGACCTGTGTAGCGATATCATAGAAGGGCGGATCTAGGGAAAATCTGTGGTGGGGGTAAATAGTTCTACACCGGTTGATTTTGGACACTGACCGCCGACGGGGGGGTCCGTTATACACAATTTTACGCAACAAATTGGCCCTGATAGACAGTCCGCCCTTGTTTGGGAAGTATATTTAAAAAAATAAGTCAAACACGAATTTTACAAGTGCCTTTATTCAAGTTTTTATGGAATAAAAATAAACATTTTCAAAAGCAGCAAATAAACATCAAATCTAAAAGGTACAATAAAATCAAAACACAATTTATTTAACAATTTAACTTCGTCTGAGGTCAGACTCTAACTGTTCTTGGACAACCCTTTACATTATCAACATTATTAATTTGAAACTAGAGGGGATGAGCGTGCTTCTTTAACCACCCTGTTGTTTACCATCTGGCTTGGTTTATTCCAAGAAGGCCTTTGGTATGCTATGCTGGAATTTGTGTCATTATCTGCCGCTGTAACTTTTACTTACTGCAATATTTTTCTGCAAGAAAGCTATTAGGCAGTTGTTTGATCAGCTTTATGCCTCAAGCGCGAGCGAATTTCGTTAAATAAGATTTAATATAACAAATAACCCTTCATTTTGATTTTTTTTATTTCCTTGCTGTGGGGGGGAGGTAATTACCCCTACTATCCCCCCGTAAATCCGCGCTTGATATCATATTAAATACAATTTATTAATGCAACCATTTATTCGAAACAATCGTCTACTATTGTTTTACTTGCCGATACGTTAATTTTGATATGCGTACGTAACTAATCTAAGTTAATTGCATTGTATTGATTGTTAATTATACCGTTATTAATTATCACTTATTTTACGAAGCGAACAAAATTGTCAATAGTGTGGTATAAGGCAAAAAATAGTTTGTATATAGTAAAACTGAATTTTTTTAATTGAAAAATTAAAAATAGTACTTTTATTTTTCTACCTAACTGAATGTTTCATAAAGCTCGGTGAGCTTTGATGTCAAGGCAGTATTATATCCACAATATTGTTTCAGTGAAATGGGTAAAAGAAAGATAGGAGGACTTTGGAGACCACTTTCAGAATTCAAAGATTTCGGAGAGATGCCGTATAGGTTCGTAGTGATAGAACCTATCAGTGATTATTCTACATTCTTGGTTTTGACTATAAATACTCAGCTTTATTGGTAGCTGAAAATAAACTCTAAAATGATGGCATTACCAATGGCACGGCTTAATAATCTTGCATTAAATATATTAATCATTTGGTCGAGTACTAAATTGCAAATATGATCATCGGATTCAAATTGACGTAAAAAACTCTTAGCACAATTAGTTTCCCTTTTTGATATTTAGCCTACTCTAAGAGGACAGATGTGCGACGACTAGCATCATCTGGTCTATTCGGCAAACAAATGGATCAACAGGAAGGATAATTTAAAAATAAACCCCAGCTCCAGTTAAACTCGAGGTCTTGCCGTTCAAATTGGAAACATCAGGCAGTCTACAACCAAGTCCACAAACACTAACACCATGTTATTCGTTTACCAAACCTGCTCAAAATATACAAATGTACTCAACCGGTAAGAGAGGGAGATAAAGTTGAGACTATAGTGAATGATCATTTGTAGAAGATTTATTGGCTAAAATATAATTATCAATTCATATCCTTCAAAATAATCTTCTAAGCTTATCAAACGCTTGTCTCAATAACTGAAACAAATCTTAAGGTCGTCTTTTTTATTTCTTATTAGTCACGTTGTTGCGGACATAGTACATATACATAATACGCATAGATGTAGAATCCTTTAAAGTCAATTTCAATTTTTCGAAAAGAACTAACAGTGGCATTCAGTCGACACATGTCAGTAGACTGATAGTAGCTGAGTGGTAAATGTAGGCAAGATTAATCTCTCCTTTGTTTAGAATGGGCAGATAAAAGCCATGTTCAGACATTATAGTGACAAAATACGAAAGCATTTAGACACAAGAAGACACATTAGTGTTGCCAATGTCCCCATCATCTGGTGAAATTTCTAAAGTTGAAAAGACAATAAAATCGGTATATTTCATCGGTAAAGACGATGAAATATTTTAATTGAACATCGAATCATAATTTAGGATAATTACTACTTATCAAGCTAGAATTCCACAAAATGTACACAAAAATTCTATGCACAACTAAGCGAGAGTTTTTGGAAATCCTTTCAACTTGTTATCAGCACATATGATAACATTATATTATCATATTATGATACGGGTACACATCACAAACTTACAGTTTTAACGTATCTGTGTCCTGCAACTTTGTCGAGAAGATGAAATAAAGTAGAATAATGAGCAAACAAGTAGATTTTGTTCAAACTGGGTAAGAGGACGGCCCATTATAATAATGCGGACAAGAAATTAAAATTCATTGTTCATATGCAGAATAATTGATTCACCGGTGTCGAAGACGCATCATGCAAAGCAAAATTCAACAGCTGTTTGGCTTTATCAAGCTAAATGAGGTTAACAAATCGGGAGGAGTTAACGCACAGTAACCCTGCAGTCGGTGGAGAATACAGGTTATAAAAATCGTACCTAGTATGCAAATGGTTTCGTGTTACCCCAGAAATACTCCCTGATAAACATTTCTTATCTGACTGTTCTTATTGGAGAAAGAAAAGTGCTCGTCGTCTCTAGCCATCGTATTGCCCAGTATCGGAATCGGACTGCTGCCTATCTATCACATTTACGTGACGAGACATTTTTCGTTGGAGTGATTTTATTATTTCCATAAAAACATTTCTAATTCTTTTCAGATATTCTTAGACCTTCTATTCGCGCATTATAATTTATAGTTTTTATACATCACGTTTTGTAACTTTTTCAAGTAGCCGCTTAAAGTAGAACAGCATCACTATCTGCCGTATTGGGGGGGGGGGGGTTCGCTTCAGAATCTGGACACGCTTTTTTTGAAATTGAAGATTTAAGTAGTCTGCATGGTTTGACCTCCAGAGGTAATAGGATGCCATCTATTGTTTAAAATCTAATACTTACATAACACACGTTTCTTACACTAAAGTTTCAATAAAAATTTATCGCAAAACACATTAAAAGTCATTCATGTTTAACAATGGTTATCCTGGAAGTCATAATTTTATCATAATTTCCGACAAATACTTTTGTAGTGTCTGTAGATATCACCCTTGTGGTCTGAATGCAAGAAGTTACATAAACGTTTAAACACTTTGAGATTATTCAGAATGACAACAACACATTTAAACTCTTTTTTTTGTTCTTCTGCTAATATTTAACTGCGGCAAACTTTAGTTTTTACATAAAACCAAATCAAAGCAAAACTAAGATGAATTAAAAAGTTTTTGCATAGAATGCCCAGGATCCTTACTAGAATCTAAATTAATTTAATTATTGCTTTTACCATAAAATGCTCAGACTTGCTAAGCCTCGTCGTTTCCAGTGGTTATTCGTAATTATTGAATACGCACTAAACCTTGGCAAAACCTTTAGACAACTTGTGGTTTTTTAATAATTTTCAAACTTATAATATAACAGGATATCACCATCGTTATAATCACAGAACACCACTAAATTTCCACAAATTGCCCAATTGAGTTACGCCCAAATAATACGATTTAGATGCGTATAATAGATTTTCTGTAATGGCAATGTGCAATCTTCTTTCGTCAGCTTCTTGTTCAGAAAAAATTTCATATAGTTCGACATAGGTTGAAGACTGGCAGAACCGGGAGTGGGCGACTCAAACCAATGAAACTCCCTCACACTAGATAAAATGATATAAGGTTAATGTTAATGATTTCTGATTTAACGATATATTTATTTGGGAAAATTTTGATAAAGGATTGGGGAAATTATTAAACGAATGAATAAATTATTCAAGGAATGGCAGCCCTGTTATTATGTTTAAAAGTTGGTGTGGTCAAATACTCTAAACAACAAGCGTCAGGTGTGGTGTTGAGGTTAAATTTATCAGTTGATTTTTTAAGTGATTTGTTAGATTAGAGAATCGGTTCGTAGCTGTGAAAACTATGAAAACTAGAATGTTTTGTTTTTACATATCAGCAAGTAATATTTAGTTGTAACTCAATTATTTATATATACTTAATTTTCGTTTAGTTCGTGTTGAAATAAGTTGACATTTAATATAGAAAAATATATTAAAAATAAATAACGTTACCTGCTAAAAACTCAATTGCCATTACAGTAACATAAGAAAAGAATGAGACAAGAAGAAGCCAAGCTATTCGTTAAAGATATCTGTTAAAATTAAAAGAAATATTTCAACAAAAACTTTTCCAGAATATTGCGTTATATAGAATATTTAATATCCAAGAATATTTTGTGTTCAATCATCAGCTTGAAGTTATCTTATTTAAGATAAACTATTTCATAGTTAAAATCAAACAATGAAACTTTGTTGTAATGCGTAGAAAGTTGTAGTTGGAATATCATTTTTCGATCAAAATATAGTACTATACTATAGCTAGAACTTCACGCTCTACGTTTGAATAATTCTTCTCGGTGTCATTTGGTATATTTGAAATAAGAGATATAATCGAATATAATAACCTTAAAATAAGAAAAGATTAAGAAGGTTTAACTTCACGTACATTTCTGATTCACTATGATCCAGAACTATCGATCACTTTAACAATCGATGCAAGGTGTGATATTTCTGGAGTATTTCAACATGTTATACCAAATGAGTATGAACGACCAATCGCTTAAGCGATTTATTCCGTTTGTATTTTCATTCATTTCGCATTCTTTTTCATAATTTGTATAATAATTAGTGGATTCTAATACAGCTATTGAATCTGATATATTTCTTCGCAGGTATAAAATGTAAAACTGTATATTTGAAATCATTTTTTAATTTTTCCTTATTGGAGAATTTAAAACAGATCGGTTGCTTTTTGGTTTCAAAAATAGATTGTAGCAATGTTATTCAAATAGCTATGAATACCTTAGATAGAGGGACTTGCTGTATTGTTGGGACGATGTCTTTTTGCGGAGATGGCTGAGAGGACCAGGTTTTATTGAAGCACATGCACACCGAAATTTTTATACAGCGTTAACATCTTTGTAAGTACAATTACAAGATCTGTACAATCCTAAGAATTGTATGCTAACGAAGGAAATTACTATTTTAGGACCTTTTTTGTATGGTTGCTGGTTGAGGATTGACGAGTTATTTATTGGCTTAATGATGATTTCATGGTGGTTGTTTTTCTGTCTCTTGGTACGTTAAAGGGTACTAACGTTCAGTTTGTTTTGCCACTTATTTTTTGTACGCTTTGAACGTTTAAAGTACTAAAATACGTGAATTTGAAATCTTACCTTATTTAATGAATGACCATCAATTTGCAATATTTGTTACTATAGTGTTTTGACTTACTTAATTTTCTTTTTCTTTCCAAACATTTCATTGATTTTTATTTTTTTTAGATTACACGAACTCTATGATTTACGGGCCTTATAAAATTTTAATATTTTAATATTTTTCGCATTATAACGCACATTGTTTTGTGACAATTTTGGAAAACATCTGTGGCAGTGTAACCTGCTTAACAAGTTTAAATTATAGTAAATAAGTCCTCGCAACTTAAATTAAAATTTAACTATGTAAAAGTTTAACTATTTATATTTTGATACCAAAAAAGATAATCGGAAGGGCAAAAACAAACTCAAATTGCAATGATGGTTTTGGCCTGACATAAGGCAGTCAATATTTAAATTGCGATACCTGTATATCACGTTTTCTGCTTTTAATGATTTACTAAGAGTTCCCGTTCTATAACTAAATACAACGTACAAATAGCTAATCCTATTTACCACAAATTCTTATTCCTCGGTGCGATACACGTTTTGCTAAATTTAATCTTCTTTTACCGTAATTAAGCTTAGATCAGCTTTTCCAATTTTTCTAAATTAATCCAGCGTCTTTGCTGGATTAGATTTTTCTTTAGGGAGAAGAAACAACAGTTATTTGCTAAAAGAAACTAAATTGCAAAATTTAAGATCACCACAAAGGTTCATTATTATTCTTACTAATACTCTTAAATTAACAAAATTCAAAAACTTTTTGCGAAAACTAAGCAAGCTGGGAACTAGCTATTTATCTTTCAAATACAATCTCAATTTTTATAATTGTTAAAATAATTTCATTAAAATATGCTCCACTAAGAGAGTTTGTGTCAGAAATTATAACCTAATAAACAACTAGTTGGTGAGTACACTTAAATTTATTGTTGACTTACACAATGAATTCCTATATCACGTTAATATTTTCAACATAACTCTCACAAAAAAGGCTATTTACCAAAGCGCCCGTGAATGCCGTAGTAACTGCAGAAAACTACACCAAAACTGTACTTGTTATTACTAGGAGCAAAACTTTATTAAAGTAGCTGCAATAGTGAATTGCAAGGCAACAGAAGTTGCTACAAGACCGTTTTTTAAAATGAAGATTTTGTCCATGAATTACTAAATTTTATTGATTGAAGGAATGTCTATTCCTGTTCGAATAAAAATAACTTAAAATTTCACACCATTAATTACGTCAAATTCCACGTAAAAACGAGGCAGATAATCCATTTTTTAATGGCATTAATTAAGAAACTTAATAGAAGATAAGTTTTACTCCTAATGAATACAGGTAAATAATAAGCAGCACACATCTGAAGCCAATAACGGCGGTAACATTTTATAGTCATATTTTATTTTAGCTGTATTTAAAACGGTGCAAATCGTAAGTTATTTATTTGTAATTTCTTTTTTCTTTCATTTTTGTCTCACAGTTTATTGTATTTATACTTCGGAGGTGTAGGTGCATGGTTTCGGGTTTATAAAAATTGACGGCGAACTACGAGTGATAATGTCAAGGCCGCTGAGCATGAAAGGGTACTTTTTATTATTAATATTGGGAAGCTTTTGAAAAATAAATTCATTTTAGGTTGCTTCAAGTTATGGGGTTCCGCAAATCCCACTTCGAAAAAGAAAGTACGCATACACGCACACACATCTAACTAGATCTATACCCTCATCTCCATTAATATCAGAAATGACCTTACTTGCAGTTTTAAAAATGTTGCAATCCTAGCCACAAGTAACATTATTCTAAGAAATCGCCAATTCTTAAATAATTAAAATAGCATAGTAGTTTTTGATTTTGTAATTTATGATTCCAAAAATTTATGCCGAAAATGCCATATTAAGTCTTACAAATAATGTTATATCCGGAGTCGTATAAATTACAAATCGGAAAAATAAACTGCACGGTTTTCGAGATAGAGTCATGCTATTGCTATCATGATAACTTCCAGTGATTTTGAATTCTGGGGTCATTTGCAATTTTGTGGATTATGGACTTCACATATCTCATAATAGTATCTACGACAGGTCTGGCATGTTGTTTAAACCTAGATTAAAACCTCAAACTAAGTTTTAAACTATTTCTTTTTAAACATGTTTTAAACGTATGTATACTTAATTGTTTTAAAAAGCCAATTGTTTAAGCTTAAAAAAGTCGAGCTTTATACTGCATGTTTGAATTTGAATGATCAGTTTCCATCTGAAAAGTGTATTACTATAAGTATTACAACTATAAATTATAAAATAAAAAATTATAGACAATTTATTAAGTGTTTATTATTTAAATCTGTTTTGGAAAATGGCTAACATTGAAACTTGAACTATAAAAACCATTCTAATTTAATAGTAAATTAAATTAGTACTAATGTGAATAGAGGATTAGATTACATTGTATAAAATGAGACAATTTTGCAGCGACAACATTAAATTAATGTTAAATATTTCTTTTCAGATGTAGAGCATTTAATAAAGACTCCTTATAAATAACGGAAGGAATAATTACAGGTGACCTGGTTACGTAAATGGTAAATCTAAATAAACAAAAATACTTGAAAAAATGCTTCCCTTCAATATGAATTTTAGCAATTGTCTTTGACACTTCATAAATCAAACTTTATAATTATACAATAATAAACAAAAAATTTTATAAGGTACAACGTCATCTTTAATAAAATTGTAAAAAAATGCTGTCATATTATTATTATGGGCGATTAACATTAAATCAAAATTGTGAAAAAAAAACTATGTACAATCAAAACATCCCGAAAGCTACAATTTTAAAAAAGTTGATTTTCCATTGTTTTATAGATTATTAAAAGATATAAACTGGGATGCTCTAAAATTGGCTGCAGTTGATATATTTTACACTTTATATTGCCTTCGATCAATCAGTTTCCAAAGTTCGTAATAAATCCAGTTCGTGCTAATCCTGTTTGGTTTAATGTAGAAATTATTGCAAATATAAAATCTAAGAGATTCCATCATGAACGTAGACATTTGACTGATCTCCACTTGCAAGAGTTTCGCAGATTCCAGACCAAGATTAGATATGAAGTTCGGGTTGCTTATAATAACTACATTGTAACTATTGAATATGATGTTCAACACAATGTAAATGGTTTTTGGAATTATGTAAACAAAACGCGAGGTAATAATTCTAAAAATAGTAAACATCACTATAAGAATAAAACTAGCAGTGATAGTATAGACACTGCACAATTGTTTGCTGAATATTTCAAGTCGGTTTATGTTTGCAATTCGACCTATGATGTTGATTAATTAGTAACAGAAGCAATAATGAAGTCTATAACAACAGTATTATAAATTTATCTGGTCACTCAATTAGATGTTGAAGAGATTATGGGAAAGCTGAAACCGAAAAGATCTGTAGGGCCTGATCTGATTCCTTCCTATGTATTTAAAGCCTATAGGGACATCCTTAGCTGACCGCTAATTATTATATTTAATTTGGCATTGAGAACTAATGTGTTCCCAGATGCAGAAATTGTATCAGTATTTAAATCAGGTGAAAAGTCAAATATTTCAAATTATCGCCTCTATTTTATCTACTCCAGCTAAGATTTTTGAACAGCTGTTATATATGCTGTTTAAGCATACAGCTGTTTAATAGCAGTGAAATATTTCCCGTTGTTAGAAATCCAATATATGATAAACAACATGGTTCCATAATAAAGAGATCCAGTGAGACAAACCTTTAACTTTGGTTGATTATGCTAGTAACATAATTGATAGAAAAGGACAAGTTGACGTTATCTATACTGACTTTGCCAAAGCCTTCGATAGTGTTAATATTTTATTGAGTAAACTATATTCATTTGGTTTTTCTATTAATATGCTACTTTTCTTTAAGTCGTACCTACAAAGTAGATTTCAGTATGTGCAAGTACATGGGATGAAATCGGAGAGGTTTTCTGTGGCATCTGGTGTACCTCAAGGCAGTAATTTGGGCCCTTTGCTCTTCTTGTTATTTATAAATGATCTCCCTCCCATATATCAGACTGTGGGTGTCTTCTATTTGCAGATGATATTAAGATTTACAGAGAAATTACGAATGAAAGGGAGTGTAAACTTCTTCAAAATGAAGTGAAGTCATTAGTACAGCGGAGCCATGTAAATAAATTAAGTCTTAATATAAAAAATGTAAATTGTATATGACAATCACAGCTAAGAATTCTTATTACTACTACCAGTATTCCATTGAAGCTGTAGACTTGGAACGAATATATAATATTCGCGATTTAGGTGTACATATTAGTTCAGACTCGAAATGGGATGTGTATATTGATAGTATAGTGAATGCAGCACTCAGAAACCTGGGTTTTTGATGAGAAACACTACGCATTGTAAAAATGCAATAGCAATACAACTTTTGTATAATTCTTTAGTAAGATCTAAATTAGAATTCGCGTCGGTTGATTGGAATTCCGGATATATTATATATCAGAACAAAATAGAAACTGTAACAAAACAAATTTCTAAAATATTTATATAACAAAGTGCCCTATCGATATCCAGACTATTAACAATACAATAACGTCAGATCTGAATTAAAAATAACAAAATTAACAGCAAGGCGTGAATTAGCTGATGCTTACTTCTTATATGAATTGATAAATAACAGAACAGACTGCCCCAATTTGCTGCCACTGGTTCAACTGTATGTACCAGCTAGCAGATCGCGACCCCAGAACGTTCTTTATATTCCTCAATGCAGAACTCAGATGCGAATTAATTCACCAATGATAAGAATTGCAATTACAGTAAATAAATTGATCCGGTACTTAGATGTAGATTTCATAGATACATTTCATATGTCCCCCAATTTGTTCAAAAAAATCATATCCTTACAATAAAAAGTTTATATCGTATATGTATGTATGTCTCAAAACGATCCAACCGTGTTTCAGTATGTTTTGTTTTGTAAATGTGATATATACACTAACATTGTAATTAATTTAATTTATATCATAATAATTTGTTAATTTGAGAATCCTAGTCAATATCATTGTCATTGGGCTACTCCAGTTTTGTGCTAGAATTAAATAAATAAATATAGGGTCATTTCGTAAACCCGTCACCATGAATATATAATATTCGACTGATTTTCTATTTACTAATTCTACATGACCCTTTTATTTATAAATTACAATTTGCAAGGTGTTGACAACAATATTTAAAACTTTTGTTTTGGCAACGATTTGAGTAGATTTCTTCTTATTGTTTTACTAGGAAGTCGTAAAATTAAAAAGTGATAATAAGAATTTTTATTATTGTTTGAGGCATGCATAATTTATGAATCATGATGGTAATTTGTTCTGGAATTTAATAAAAATATCATCCTTGCAACCTTTCATTAAAATATTTCAAGATCTCTTAGTTTAAAACAGTTTAATCATGTTTTAATCGTGTTTTAAACAACATTTTCGATAAAAAAAACTATTTTTTTTGTTGTTGTTTAAAAAACATGTTTTTGTCAACCCTGACGTGTAATATGTTAAAAGACTTCTGCAGAAAGCAATTTTAATTTTCAGAAATTAACTCTGGAAAGAACTTTTGCTCATACTTAATTATTTTAAATTTTCCCTCATATCTTCTTTATCTAGAGATACCATTAGTAATTAGCCTCGTATATCTTACCCTTAGTAATCACTCTTTTATAAAGATTAAAAAACTCTTTACATGTAAAATCTCGTTAATTCACTTATAATTAAATGCAATATTTTGTAACTTTCGTTTTATAATTATGAAATTAGCCGTAGGGAATATAGTGATTTTCAAAACCTTGAATTACCCTCATTCTTGAAGAATGTAATACCGATAATCACGATGTTGCATAGTCGAAGTCGATCGTTCAATAATACTTCCAATTCTTGTTTTTATAACTGATGAAGGTTAAATTATGAATTTAAATTTTAAAACAAGTGCCAATTATTTTAAAATTATATGGGTATCTTTCAGATAAATATTACTTATATATGCTTTTTGCTTGTGAAGATTATTATGGTAAAAAATAGAAATAAAATATAAAAATATTATTTTATTTATATACATTTAAATTGCAATGTATAATTATTATTAAGATGCTTTCCATTTCTTAGTAATTTCAATTTCATGATACAACTGTCCTTTTTTTAATTTTGTCTCTGATGAAGTGATGAGTATAGAGACCTTGATGAACCTGATGCTGCCAGACAAGAAAGACCAAGTTGTTTATTCAAGAAAATCTAGTAAATGCCTAAATAAAGAACACACATTTTAAATTCCTCATATTTATCTAAATCTCATAAATATAAATTATTAATGAACTAATTAATCCATGGTCATTATTTATCATACAGGTGGGTACCAATTTAAAAAAGTTTGTTGAAGAAATTGTCAAAATGGTCAAAAATTTTAGAAAGGTATTCCGAAATTATTACGTAAAGGAAATATCTTATACACAAATGAGAGTTGAAAATCAAGGAAAGTTATGTGATAGTAACAACTAAATATAATTTATAGATTGGTTTTTCTAATATTAAGGAACATGATTTCAAAAATTAAACGAAGTTTGGAAGTGAAAGTATGAGAACGCTAATATTATTGCTTAAATTTAAACACAAATTTAAATAACGTAGCATCTACTGAGGACATAATAAATAAAACATATATTTAATCAAAATTTTTTAAGTTTCTCTAAAATGAAGGAACTTCGCATCACTATTTCTGATTTTGTTTGTACTTTTATGTACACAATTATCAGCATAATATCGTCGATATTTTATTTCACATTACAACCCTCAGTAATATAGTATAAAACAGGTAAGAGAAACAAAAAAATAAAATAAATACATAGCGGTCCAGATGGTCTAGCAGTGAGGATGCTCGTCATATTGAGTATATGACACTTACTGAGCAACGTCATCCCAAAATCTAGATTAGGGAAAAAATCTTCAAAAAACTCACAATGAAACAAAATTGTATTAAGGCGATAGGTCACGCTTATCCCACATTAAATGATCATTACAAGACGCGTACTGCGTCGCGACTACTTCTACTAACGTCCATATACGAAATATTAGAAGGGAATAGACTTTTATAAAATTGCAAATGTAGCAAAAAGAAAATGTTTATGAGAAAAAAACTAAATCAATTGGATAGTTAAAAAGTTATAGAATGGAGAAAACACGTTAAACTGAACAAATTTGTAATATTTGTGTAAATAAATGGCATTAAAAACAAAACTTGGTTACTATATGTATTAAAACATTTAATTTCTAGACTAACTACATTTAATTAAACCGCATCAAGTACTTCCCTCTAATCTATAAACATATAGGTAACTACCCATAATTCTATTTTATGCAAATTTTGTTTAATTAAATAACAATATTCAGATTAAAGAAAAAAGTTGCATTGCCCATCTCATTTCCCCTCAGTTATTAGGCTAATGCACTATCTTTGTCGTATATTGTCAAATTCAAAATGTGCATTTAATGTGTACTAAGAAATTACAATCGCCCATATAAGATACACATACTGACGTCGCTCATTTCTCGTAATGAAATAGTTGTGCAACTGATTTATGTTGTTCATATCTATTCGTGGCCAGTGTGCGGGCGTCGGATGCTATCGGCTGCTTTAGCAGTCGAGTGCCCTTTTCTGTTCGATTAGGTAACGCACGGTAGGATAAACAAAGAGAAATTGATTCTTTATTACACAAATTTTTTGAGAAATAGAATAAGAATTACGTTAAGATCAATTCGTTTGAAGCGTGGTCGCGTCCTATGGTCTTAAGAAAATTAGCCACTTTTGAAACACATGATCATTAAAAATAAATTATTCCGTACAAGCTGCTTTCAAAGTCTGAATTCTTAATCCTTTTTCGCTTTCATGCAATAACCCGAGATGATTTATATATCGCAGGACAGCCGTATGGTTGAATCTTTATAACACCTTAAATTTTTAAAAATCATCCTAGTACGGAATGATAAATAAGTATGCGTATCAACGTTACCTAAGTTGGGTTAAAATATATGTAGGTAGGTATCCTAAATAGGGATAAATTAATTTCAATTCTTCTGAAAGGAACATTTCAAGTTTTTTACTGCAAATTTCACAGTAATTGACGGTTTTCCATAGATACTTTAAGATCAGTCAACTATTGAATTATTTATTATTATCTAGCAGAATCTTTTATTATTAGATTATATAATCTAATAATAAAATTATGGTTATATAACCAGCTTTAAATATCATTCCCGCGCCCTATTTCAATCTGAATATGGTTACTTGTTTTATCCAATGCTGTCCGTGGCATGATTTTATTAAATATCGTGTTCGATATTTATGTTTTTGCTAAAATCCTAAAAACGTCGGGTATATGTATGAATTACAATCACTTGGCTTATCGCAATATTAGTCCGATCGTATTAATTTCCTAAAATTAGTCAGAAAACTTCAAGGAATTAAACATTTATATCATTAACTTTGAACTAGGTTTAATGAAAGAAGATATAACATTGAAATAAGATAATAACAAAGAAATAAAATACGTTTGTCATTATTAAAGGTAAATTAAAATGATAAACAAACACGATGCTAAGCACATACATATGTATACAGAACATTAGTAACTAGATACAATACAAGCATAAAACTAAATATCTAACACTTCTAATAAAAGAGTATTATTAAATAATTACACAAACTGTTCATTCATTAAAGGAATACAAATCCATATAGAGAAATTATCACCCCGACTGGGAATCGAACCCAGGATTTTCTGCTTTCCGGGTGGAAACTCTACCGATGAGCTACCAGGTGACTTCCAGTCAGGTCATAATTTCTCTATACGAACTAGATACTTGCAAACATTCAAAGGGCACTAGATATAATTGCTTTATCCAGTTTACTTAATGGATTGGAATTTCGTCAGCAACACATCAACATCAACAAAGCTAATCTAGATTTATTTTTAAATAATTCTATATGAGGAAATTAATTTATAAATTCTAAGGTAAAGGTTAATTTATTAACTTTACTTTTTATTAACGTTTTTACATTAAACTACACTTTGAATGCAAATCTATATAGAAAAATTATCACCCCGAATGGATAGAGCAAATCTAGTGCCCTTTGAATGTTTACAAACATCTAGTTCGTATATAGAAAAATTATGATCTAACTGGAAGTCACCCGGAGTTTCCACCCGGAAAACAGAAAGTCCTGGGTTCGATTACAAGTCGGGGTGATAATTTTTCTATATGGATTTGCATTCAAAATGTAATTTAATGTAAAAACGTTAATAAAAAAATAGTAATTAACCTTTACCTTATAGCTAGATAAACACATGATTTAGGACTTACCGATAATAGCGTTTCTGGTACTGTCCTATAGCAGGATGTGATGTAGTACCCTATTCTGAAAATAAAAAATAAATATGATAACTACTAACATAAATAATCTTATAAAATTATAAAAATAGTAATATATAACATGATACAGTCACACAATGACATGGAGTTGATGTAAATCTTATTGCTATAATCAAAATAAGTATCATGATCTCTGCCACCTATTTATCGTTAGGCAGCACAAGATGGCCGTTTTTCAAATAAATAGTATTTGCTTTATTATAATGACACCACAGGTACACACCACCTTGACTACTTGACCAAGGACAGAGAAAATTCGGAACCGGACATTTTGGCGTGATGAGTCTTCGGCTCGGCGATACTTCGGCGTGCGGAGTCTTCGGCTCGGCGATACTTCGGACCAGGCCACTTATGTGCAAGGACACTTCGGCGCGGAAAACAGTTACAGGTAATAAATATAGTATGATTGATAAAATAAAGTATTCGATAAATACGGTGTGATCAATCAAAGAAATCAATATTTGCCAATCAACAAAAGCTAGTATGTACTGCTAGCGGGTTTATCAATTATTGCGTGAGTATTGTTTCTTATTAGTGTACTTAGTGCTGTTTAATTAGCTAGCATAAATTCTTTGGAATCTGAAAATGAATGTCGCCGAATGAAGTATAGCGTGTCCTGACGGGTCGGACCTATTCATATCCCACGTAATGGATAATCCGGAACTGATGATAGTGTAATTAATACAACGTTAATTACAAATGCTGTTGCAAAAATGATAGTTGTAACTATTGTTAAGATGGCAATTTTATGAAATTTCATATTTGAGGCATATAGTTATAGCAAAACTCGCCCATTGCTATTTTTCTTATTTTGAATATTTTTTTGCATAAAGGTATTTTGGCTAGCCATAAAGTTCTTTACAAATCTTCAATATTATCAACTAATTTTAGTATTACAGAATGATTTTTGTTCTAAATCCGGACTGATTGTTGAGTACTATGTATTTTATGCAATTTTGCAAAGAGTGAGAGATCCAGAAATTCAAATTAGTAATGATATCATGTTCCTGGTCCAATATATTTTGACAGTAGAGTCAAAGTTCGTGAAGTAGACTACGTATTTATTTATCAGTGGTACGATATTCAATATTAATCTAAATTTTCCCATGTCATTGTGCACTTTCAAAAAATCAAAAATTTTATAAAATCCATAAATTAATTAATCCATAAATATGAATTTTCCTATATCATTTAATACTCGTAATAGTAACTTGATCCTTAATTTATGAATTTTATAAAATTTTTGATTTTTTTAAGTGGACAATGACAGGAAAATTTAGATTAATATTAAATATCATACCACTGATAAATGCGTGGTCCACTTTCACGAAGTTTGTCTCTGCAGGTAACACTTATAATTAGATAGTCTTAGTGGTTATAGTCCAGTGGTTAAAAAAGACAAGAAGCACTGGAATAACGCAATTTAGCCAATCCAAGCGAAATTCTGGAATTAAAAAGGTGTAAGTGTATACATAAAAATAAAAAAGTTTACACTGATAACAAGGTAGCTTGTCCCAAAAAAATAGACATGGTTAAAAAAACGTTTTTTCTATAAATATCTCCGAAAGTTTTTGATAAATTTGCCGCAGAAGAATTTACGCGCACCGAACTGTCTTTTCGTCGAAGTATGCCTGCGCCCAAGCGTCCCGGCGCCGAAGTGTACCTGCGCAAAAGTGTCTCTGCGCCGAACTGTCTCGCGCCAAACTGTCCTTGCGCTGAAACAGCCTTGCCTAAACGGTCGTGTCCAAATGTCCTAAACCGGAGAAAATTACGTACTATGTAGTGTAATTAATAGTTTACCCTAATATACTACTACAGTAATAAATATCACTTTTATGGATTGCACGTACTAGACTTTTTCTCTACTTATTTTTTTATTTCAAGAGCTTGATTGACCCGCCCATTTTTCAATCGGGGGATCGTTTTCTCGTCCAAGGAAATTATGACCAGGCCAAAACCCTCCAAATTATCAACAAAGCAAAATAATTCTGATAAACAATATATATGAAAAAAAACCTTTTTGCAGCACTTCATTCTATCTACTCTAAAGACGCCAACCAAACTGGCATCCTAAGACTTATTCACCAGACCAAAGCCAGCCATTATTTAATCTATGATGGTAGATCTACTGTATACTTACATTTTATGTTGTGTACACAAATGTTTCGTTTTTTGTTATCTATTCGGATGCACAGTAATAAATAATTGATAACAGTTTGGTACAAGTAACTATTTCTAACGTACAAAGTCAATTCGCATTGGTGCCAATTTTATGTTACACTGTTTTGCAAAAAATATAAGAAAAAAGGGCGCTTCATTCATTTGTAGTATAATTCACTAATTTTAATCTCTAGAAAATATTTTCTAAATAGTCAATAAAGTTTAATGTCATATAAATAGAAAAATAATATTTATTAACAATTTTTAGGTGAAATGTTAAAGAAAGCATATATTAATATTTTTCCAAATGATGTTTGCCTTAATTTCTACTAATTATCCTAACCTAACCTAAAATTTCCATTTTAATAAGAAATTATTACAGTTTTAAAATTATTCTTTTTTTTGTAAATAACAAAATATTCTATACAAAATATTCTATACAAAATTTTAACAATAAAATCTCTTCGATTATTTTATTAGTCATGTCATAGAAATTAATGTTGTATCATCAATCACTGCTAGTTGTATCATAACCTAATAACCGTTAACTAATTTTATTATGTTTCTCAATTACGTTAAAGTAAATGGCCAAATTGACATTTAATTGACTGCACGGCTGACATTTCAACTACCTATAACAAATTTGTTTTAATCAATCTATTAGCACTTTTAAATAGTTCGACATTAATTAAGTTAAAATATCAGCTCTTTATTATGATATCACGATCGAAGTATGCAATTAAAATTTGGTTGCAAATTAAAGAAGTAAATATTTTGACTCCAGCGAAATGAATAAATAATAATAACGTAATAACTGCATAAAACCAGCTTAACGGAAGTATTTAAGTAGTGAACGGTAACGCACTATAAACATCAATTATAGTCACCAGTCGTTTATTTCTAGTATGATGTATAAAAAATAATACTGTATGAACAAAGTCCTATGTGAGAAATCATAGACCATCATTTTATTATCAAATATACATACATATTTAACGTGACATTTACCAATTCAAATCTATGTTCAAATGAAGAAATTTACTACCGAGATAGCGCACACAAATACCATGGTTGACCACTGACCAGTCAATATTCAATTCTAAAATATTTTATATTTCATTTTAGATCAGTTTTAACATCTAGTTATATCTGTATATCTAATAATACATATGTCATATTTATTAAAATATACGTGCCATTGTTTATTATGGTACAATGTTGCACTCAAACCGCGGATAAAATTATTTTATCGAGCTTTTTTCAGTTATAAGTTAGAAGTTATAACCTATGTAAAGGTGCGTGCATCATGCAACAAACTATCGTAACGTAACTTCGTTACGTAAAAGTTTCTGCTGCGCGTCGAAGTTGCGGGATGATGAGTTTCTCATCGTAACTTCATTGCGTATCACAGACGTATGTATTTGTGTTTTATCATCCGGTCAACCTGCAGTTGCTGCAGCAGCATACATAGTAATGGATTATATAGTAAGAAGAAAAATACGCAATAAAACAAAACAAGGTGGTGGCAAAGGCACTGAAATTATATGTTAGGTGTTATTAAGAATGAATGGGGGCATCTTTTATGCACGACCTTGGAACTGATAAGTAGCCACGTACTGAAATAACACACCCGTACTTGGTCATTTTATCGTAGCGCTTAAAGCAAGTACACTTGTGCGTTAATTAAATGTACCCCCCAGTTAAACAGAAGCTGTTAAAAATAGGGATTTAGATTTTCAAGGTAAGTAGTTTTAGCCTATGTTACAGTTATACCGCTTGTATTTATTACGATGTATTAAGTATAGGTACGAAGATTATGAGTTTTTTTAAATTTTAACAATAATCTGCCATAAGTTTCGATTCCCGTAGATTCTTGCGTTCTAATTTACACATAAAAGAAAATTCCTGAAAATTTCAAACCCCCCTCGACCCCATGACTGAGTAATTTTTAAAGTTACTACTGCAATTTATAGTTTATTTAAAATTTAACATAAAAAGTGCAACAGAACATTCTTTAGATAATTAAACAAAACCTAAATGGTATCCAGGTTTTTTCTTGCACAAGTGAAAATTTAAGTTTAGTTGTCGTTATTCCTACAAAACATTTCAAACATGGTAAAGAATGATATTTTTGCGAGCCTTGTTAGTTGAGATTAACGCGATGCGCCGGTTTTTCGACTTTTACTCCACAGTGCGACATTAAAATAATAATAATAAAGAGTAATCTTTTTTCGCAATCACTTTAAATGTCGTAAGAACCCATCGAGAGCATAATAATAATAAATCCTTATTTAACTGCCAGATTCTTACATAAATTCCTATTGGGGAATGGGGTAGAGTTGAGTTTTTCTGATCTTGCATCCTATCCCAGATCTATAGATTAGTCTTTGACAACATTTTAGACTCGTTCTTACTACTTCGAGCTACCAAAATAACTGGTTTTGATTTTTAACAAATTAACTTTTTAAAGATAGTGTCTTACCTTAAACTGGTGGTGTGCATCAGGAGATTTTCCGAAGATAACAAACTTTCTCAATTATTTTTAAATTTTTTGAAAAAAAATCCATTTTTTGTAGGCTGTTTTAATTTGTTAAAAAATGTTTGTTTATTTTAATTTTATGAGGACTAGCAGCCTTTAATTAAAACATTTATATATGAATTTTTCTTAATATTTTAATTTGTTAACATTTTTTTATTTATTTTATTTTTAAATATTAAAAAAAATCTATATATAAATATTTTATTAAAGACTACCAGTACACAAAATTAAAATAAAGAAAAAATGTTATTATAATAATACTCAATTATTATACATATAATAATACTCAATTATTATACATATCCATATATAATATAACGAGCTTGTTCGGGGTTTATATCCTACAGAGTAGTCCTGATAGTTGTCCAAGTCCAAGTCCAAATTGTTAGTTTAAGTGAAGAAAAAACTGACATAAAACTAGCTTTCTTGTGCCATAGCACATAAAAACAATTTCAACGTTCGTACCCACATTATTATCAATTAAGTGAATTTAATTTTTAAAGGTTCGAAGAACCGGCGGTTTTCGCTAGTTTCTCTATTATTAGCGGGATATTCTATGTGTTCCGTGTATTCTATACAGCATACACAGTATATACTACCCTAAATACATATTACCATCAGTATTACCTTCATTACATTTATTAAAATAATCCACCTTACTATTTCATAAGCAAATGTTGGCATCAAAAGACGACCGTAGCGTGTAGTATAAATAAATGTCCCTATCATACACACATACACGCGCGCGCGCGCGCGCACGCACACGCACACACACACTTGCCTTGCTACAGCTAACTTCAACATTTTAGAAAGCATGTCTCCATTTGCTACGCACATAACATATTTTCAATTTAGGAAGAAATGTTAAAATGTCGTTATAATTTTCCTGAATTTGTAAATTGGGCTTTTAGAATTTAAAATTACAACAAATTCATTTATTATATGCTAACGGCTGATTTGCGGTATACTTAATGGAATCAACAGCAAAAAATATATCTGAATAAAAAAATAATGGAAGCACTAAATTTTAATCTAAAATTAATTGAAATAATTTAGTTCCGATGTCATTAAAAATAAAAATATCAACTGTTGTTTTATAACCTATTCTTATGAAGATCAATCTAGACTAATAGTTCCTTTTAAAGAATATAAATGCAAACTAAAACATAAAGAACCATTAAATTACCCATTTATAAATCATTAATTAAAATTAATTAAAATTAAAATCAATTTTGGCCAACAAAAAAGTAAATGGTCCCACTGTGCGACATATCCTAACCGTACCAAACTACTTCAATTCATTTTCAATATAAATCGTGTTGTCTAAATTAACAACTGTGTTTTGAATTATTTAATACTTCTTTTGGATAGAAAAAGATCAACAGAAGTTAAGCATTTTTCATTGTACTTACCATACAAATTCCCCTCTTAAAACTTGTGTAGTAAGCTTAACGTTTAAACAGATTGAGAAAGTGTTAAATAAAAAAATAATTTAAATATGAAAATTTAAATTTGAGTAATATCATTGATCATACAGTTGGCTATAACATAAGGTATATCTATCAAAACTCTTTACTTAACTTACATAGGGGAGAATCGAAATCAAGTTTCTCTATAACTGCCATCTATATATTTAGAACACAAAGCTGATTTTTGTTCCAGTTCGTTTGAGAGTTCTCGTGGGAAAATTTGCGCGATTCTTTTATATATTGAAGCTTTCGTTTTGTATATTAGTTGACACTACTTAATATCTGTATTTCATTAAGTTTTATAATTTCAAATAAATAAATTTAAAACATTTATTTTGATACGCAAGAGCATTCAGTTTATTGCGATATTTTGTTTTTGGATTTCACATAAATATGTAGTAGCAAAAGGCACCAACAAATAAAATAGTTATTAGGCCGTTATTGTAGGAAAGTTTAAAGATTTGCGAGTGGTATCCTTTTGTTATATTACAAGACTTACAACTGGTCCCGCGGAACCCCAAAATATTCTCACGAAAATCTCAAGGATTGTAATCACACAACAAATGTTGTATATAGAGAAATCCTTCAATCCTTTTGACCGTCATGTCTTGACGAGGTTTCCCTAGTCAATTTTTAAAATATTTGAAAATTCTCGTGATCGGTTATTTCAATCCGTTTAAAATGGCATAATTATTATTTGTTAAACCCGTTTACCTTTTAATCAGTATTACTTTACCAATTTTTGGGTTTTTGCTGGTTAGTTGTTAAGTAAGATGGCGACTTTCCTAATTAGGCACCAAAAAGTTCTTCCAGCTCTAGTCTTATGGGAGTCTTTTAGAAAACTGCAGAAGTGTAGGCATTGTACTATTTTTGTAATACTGGTGTTATCGAAATTAAGGCACATTTTCAATAACTAATCGACGATATAAAACACGTTGGTTTGAAATCGCATAGCCGCTACAAGTTTGGAATTTTAAAAATGAAAGCGCTATATTAAAACAAAACCCCCACACCCACCCTAGATATAAATTCTTTCATACAGTACAGATATGCACCACTTCAAAATTTAATGCATTTACAATTATGTGCGCTCCATAAAACACATCATAATTAATAACTGTACAATTAACAATGAATACAATACAATTATCTTGCATTAGTTTCGTACGCATATAAAAATTAACGTTTCGCTAAATAAAACAATAGTATATGATTGTTACTGATAAATGGTTATATTAATATATAAATATATTGTTATTTAGTATTGTATCGCGAAATCTGTCTTTTCTCCCATGGAATTCAGTGTATTTTTCAATTTGATATAGTGTTGCGGGAATTAAGGTTACTCTTTGGCAAAATTAAAGCATAACCGATCGCGAAAAATAGTTTTATAGGGTATCAGACTGTATTGAATATATAACCAAACACATTTAGAGGTAATCTTAGATCAAGATCACTAAATTTTTTCACAAAGTGTTTCAAATTTTATAATCACTTAGTCTAAACTCCTACACTAGACCATATCTAAAAAGTGCATGCTTAATATATTTATTAGAGTCAAATATCTAATCCGTACCTTCGTGTAAGACTATAGAGTTAACTTCAATAGAATGTTAGTGTAAACTTATCACACTTTAAAACAATTATACCTTTAATCATTTATTTTACATACTAATCGTTTCGGAGTAAGATTTTATTATTGACTTTTGAATCTTTTACTCTACATGGAAAAATGTTTAGAGTGGATTGTTATACAATTTTTGTTAAATTTGTTTTCTACTTACATAGATATTTTAGGAAGTAGGTACTAAAATTACGAGTGAGAGTAGTGTAGTTTTTTATTCTGGTGGTGGAGGTCAATAATAAAATAAGTGATTTATTTATTTATTTATTGCAATGCAAACATACATAAAAAGTGTATATAATTAAAAGATAAAAATTTATTGAAAAAAATATAATATACAAGCCCAGGATCATAATAATTCTAGACTTCTATTTTTGTTAAAGGACACCCTGGAAACTTTACTTCGAAATTGTTTTTCTTGGTCCACGGTATGGCTGTTATTTATTGCTTTCATGAATTCTATTGGGTGATTCCCTTACACCATCCCGTGAACTCCGTTAAAGTCCAAAATTATTCTTTTGTTCTGCGAATTAGATATAATTATAATTATTCCTATTATTTACCTAATTTTTCAGTATCTTTGTCAATTATTTGTAAATTACATTACATCTGCCTTAATTCCATTGGGAATCATTGGCGCCCTTTATTTTGGGCTCTTCAATCCTTTTTATTAAGCTGGATTAGTGCTTATTATTACATATAGCTTGTGTCAAATATTCTTGTCTGATTTGGCCTTTTCTACTATCTTCCTCCATTCCTGTCTATTTGTGACTTTTTCTCTCCAATCCCTCACATTCATCTTCTTCATATCTTCTAGGACTTCGTTTTTCCATCTATTTTTGGGTTTTCCCCTTGGTCTTGTTGTTCCTGGTTCCCATTCTGTTATTGTTTTAATCATTCTATTTTCATTTGCTCTCGTTACATGTCCCAGCCATCGTATCCTTTGCGCTTTGATTTCTCGTACTATGTCCTCACTTTTTATCTCTCTGTTTATTTCTTCATTCATCCTCACTCTATATTCATCTTCTCCTGTTCTCACTGGGCCCAGAATTCTTCTTAGTATCTTTCTTTCATATATTCTTAGTTGTTCTTCATCCTTCTTTGTTAACCTCATTGTTTCTGCTGCGTATATAACTGTGGGTCTTATTAATGTTCTGTAAATTCTTATTTTTGTGTCTTTTGTAAATAAATTAAAATGTAAATTTGTAAATAAAACACTGAATATGAATTTTTGAAAAAAAAACAACTGCCTTGTATACTAATATTAAATAGATTACTAAGTTTTAGGAGTTTGAAAAGATTAATTAATTACGTTTATTGATTCCAGTATTCCACCAATACTTCGGATGCAAAACGCTATTCTTTTTCAATGTATCTCAAACTACAAAGAACAATGAAAAATATTTACAAGGTACGATAGAATTTAAAATTAAAAAAATATGACTTGCAGTAAATTGAACATGTCTTATCAGTATCAACTGCCTTTTAAGTGTTAAAAGCTTCCTCTTACTCATCATGGTAACAATAAATAATTATAAAATAATAAATGTATGTATTAATCAAATGTTTAAAATGTAAAAATGTTTTAAATTTTATTAATAATAATTAGAATAAACTGCGAAGCTTCACATGCAGTTAAACGACGTGAACATATTTGTAACAGATGTCTTAGTATAACTGCTAAAACTTTGTAATTTGAAAGCAGGGACGAACCCATGGGGGGGATGGGAGGGGACGCTCCCCCCTCAAAGTTGATAATTTTGAGCGAGAGTTGGCAATTTCACAATTTGAGAAAAATGAGAAGATAAGAAAATGTGTCCAAAACAATTTATTTTTTTAATTTAATCTAATTGCCATGCATACACGTTGGAGAGTTTTAAAAAAAAGTCAGATTAAATAAGTGTAAAATACTAATTTTGCTTCATGTTAGGTACAAATAAAAATATTTTCTTACTATTAGTTGGTATTTTCATCGTAATAAGTTGGCAATTTTAAGGTTACCCCCTCCAAAAAAACTCTTTAGGTTCGTCTCTGTTTGAAAGGTTAGTAAAATTGGTAGGAAAAGTGGGAAGTTCATAGAAAAAGTGCAACTAAACTGGATAAATGGATTAAATAAGATCAGGAGAACGCAATCATTTTACTCGAACTGACGAAAAGCGAATCACTTAGATTTATTCTCTGAAATCCATTCTGAATAATCATCACATTGGCTTGGAATTGACCAAGAAACAAGAACGAAGAAACAGTGCCAGCAGTTTTTAATGACTTTATTCAAGATGTGCAAGTATTGTTATTTTTAAATAAAAAAGATTTATATTTAGTCTGGCAAAGTACTATTTTCAACATGTGTTCAGATAAAAGTACATCAAAGAATGTTTTAATGTTCACATATTATTATTTTTGTCGCACTCCACTTCAAAATCTTAGGTATTTGCAATTATAACCGCTTTATAAAACATGTGTTAATTAATAATTATATAAAGAACAGTGAATACAATGCAATTAACTTCCATTGGTTACGTACGCATATCAAAATGAATGTTTCTGCAAGAAGCTAAACAATATGATTATGTTTCGGATAAGTAGTTGTGTTGGTAGATATTGTTTAGTCTTATATCATTAATACTGTGTGGGTTTCTTATGGAATTAAGGGTAATTTCTTGATCTTAGTTTAATATTTCACGAAAATTGAAAATCACGCCTTAACAGATGAGCTTCTAAATGCACAGCTTCAATAATACACTGGAAGATTGATCACATTAAGCAAACATATGCAAAACCGAACCAAAAAGTTATTCAAATACGTATAGATGATAGCTTTTGATTTTAACCGCCTTTTTGCAATTTATAGTATCTACTATAACGAATAGTAAACCCATATACGCCGTCATCGAACATTCTAGATGTATGAGTCATCAACTGTATGACTCATCAATCATACCTGCATGTATGACTCATCAACACCTGAATGTTTGACTCATCGACGTGAGTCATCCACAGCTGCATGTATGATTCATCGGTTATGTTCTAGATCTTATGAAAGATATAAATTGAGGTCGCGGGTAGAAGGAGCTCAGTTAATGTTTTAACCGGCGTAGTGAAATGTACTCTGAATAATTAGTTAATAGGCGAATATTAGTGAATAAATAAATGTTAATAATTGCTGTAATACAAAAATAGTTTTTATATAAATAGTCCACAAATAAATTTGTAAATATCTAGCATTTAAATAGTTCATTAAATAGTTTATGGTTATAGTGTTTTTAATGGTGTATTGTAAATAATATCTCTCTTGTGAATAGACGATTTAAACAGCATTTTTTTGTTATTATTTTAAAAAGAACGTTACACTACATTAAAATGTTCGCATTCATAGGTCACTTAAATACACTTTGTTCTTGTTGGCTTTTGTTAGATTTTTATATGGAAAAAATTATATTATATAAAAAATATTAAATTGCCTCCGTACTGTTTGTTTAAAAAATTACGATCACATCTCTGAGATTATCCCCACAAGCTATACATACTTATTGACATGCTTACGAAAAATACGAAAATTTCAAAATGCGAAACACGTGGAGGTTTCACGCTCGGACTAATACCTCTTTAATTATAACACACACTAAGAATAATTACTATTAATTCTAATAAGTATATACCTTTGGTAATGATAATTACGGCGCACAGTGGCCCAGAAATCGAAAGCACCGGTCAAAAGTCCGACTTTTTTAAGATAGTTTTTTTTAAATTAATATTGTAATTTATTTGTATCACAACCCTTCGTTTTCACACATTTCAAATGTTCGATCTGTTAAAAAAATATAGCATTTCTCTGAAGACTTGATTAGTACAGTTATTTATTTAATTTTTATAGAATTTTTGCAGTTTCCGTATACTTATACACAAATGATTTGTTTTTGTTCATCCAACTTGTTTCTATACACATGGGATTAATTACATGTATTAATATTATATGGGTATTGAGGTAAGAATAATATTTTGAATAAATATTAAGTTTTAATGTACTGTTATGTACAAAAGATATTTTGGAAAAACTTAATCACCAATCCCTGATCATTGTCAAAAATCGGGGGATTACACAACTGTGGTTACAAATAATCTATACTTGAACCGTTAGACCACCTTAGTAAGTTTTCTCTTCTACTTATAACCAGCGGCGTAACTACGTAAGATTGCCCACCTCTGCGAAACTTACGTTTGTACCCTCCTAATACATTATCTTTTCATTTGCTTATATCCCATGTAGCGCTGGAATAGAAATTCATATGAAAATTACGTGCCTTCCATTGTTTTTACCTGTAACAATTAGTATTCCATACGTGAAAAATACATCTTTTTCATATCTTCGTCCTTGCCTTGAACACCTGTTGTTAGTTAAGTGGGCTTCCCCTATTTAACAAATTTTACTTTTGTTTACCGATAAATGTGACTAACATTGTATAGATGTCGCTTCGGATATTGGTTGTAATTACTGTTATTCCGCGATTGTATTTAAGTCGAGCTTTAACGCAGACTGGTGAATTAAACCTTCAAAATCCATTGTTGTTGCTATTTCCCCTATAAAATATATTTCTCCGAAATTGTCAATATGTTGTCGCTGATCACGACGGAAAGGTATTAGTTATACTTAGCGTCGTCATCAAAGCAGATAAATAGTCTCCTAATTGTTTTGAGCAATGTAAAGGGTGACGCACGATTTGTTTTATAAATTACATATTTATTTTGGAATAGATTGGTACAGAATTGATAACAGAGTAATCACAACAGCATAGAAAAGTATTCATAAAGGATAACATGTTCCATATGCACACCGCATCGCCTCACATCTTCAAGACGCACCCCTTACATTGCATCGCATTACACCACATTTTCGCGATTCCTGTGGTACATCTTTTTTTTAAACCCAAAGGAAAAACCATGTGAGTTGATGTCCGGGTTATGGGGCGGCCTCGTTCGGCCACCTTCAGGACGGTCAGGAAATCTGTGTGACATTATACGAAAGCCAAAGGTTTCCTGTGAGAAATCAACCACAACATTCGCAGTGTGGAGGCGCGTTCGATCCTGCATAAACCACAATATTTGCATTGGTAGACCTGTTGCCATGAATTTGGGGAGAAAAAGATGATAAGATGGCTGGTGATTCCATGACTGGACATTGTCACCCACACACTCACTTTTTCCATCTAACTTTATTTCATGTGGATTATTCGCGGGTGTTCCGTTCCCCAGAATCGAATGTTTTGTTTGTTTACAACGTCATTCATTGTGTAACACAAACTCTTCCTCGACTAACAGTAGAATTACATGGCTGCTTATTCTCCAAAACAGACTGCCTTCATATTTGCGGGACAATCTGCGTATTGCCTGTGCGCTGGGGGCTGTCGTGTACTAAAGTGATCACGTAAACGTCTCTGAGTCACTGTAACCCTCTTTGTTTCCGTGAACAGTAGTACAACTTTTGTCTTCTGTGCAATGGTAAACGTTTCCTTTGTCCACCATTAACATAAACTACTGTGCCAATGTCAAATGCATGTGACTTCCAACTCCACTTGGCGTAATTTTCAGGAACTAAGTAACTTGCGCCCACAATTTGGAAGGTGATAGCCTATTACTATAGTTTTAAGAACAAAATTAAATTGGGTGACATTTAGTGCGCCACGCTGTATATCCATAATTACCTTTTATTGTTTCCATAGAATGTTTTTTACCTCCAATGCTTGTTTTAAAACTTCTATTCTCAACGAAATAAAATTTCATGAAAGCAGAGCCCTTGGGAGCGTTGCGCCCCCCCCCCGCGTCGCAGGGTCTGCGGGGGCGGTAGTTACGCCACTGCTTATAACGGATCAAGTGACAGAAAATTCCTAGATTTCTTTATCTGAAGATTAACTACCAAAAGTAATGCTTTGAGCTTATCAATTTTTGATAGTTTAATTAGGGAGAAAATAATTTATCATTAAAAATTAGTTTTACATGTCTTCTTTGTTTCGTAATTAGCAAAGTTAAAATATGGCAACAACCTAAGAGATAGTTGGGATTTGTCAAAATTTAAGCAGTTTCTTCTATAAAAAGTATCTGTCAAGCTGAGAGTAACTATAACATTTTGTACATGAGGTATAATAATATATATACGAATGTTAACTAAGAAAGGTAACATTCTAAGTCTTGAGGTATTATTTATTCGGGCATTATTATACATTTTTGAATTGAATTTTGCACCAAATTTATAAAAAGATGCTAGAGTACTAAATGAAACTTGAAAGCACTAGAAATAGTACAGTTGTACTAGCTAAAAAAACACTGGTTACGGTTTACACTGAATTCGAGGACGGAGATTTGAATATTTTTGTTGAAACTTGAGATTATTTGCAGTTTTGGTACAAATTGTTATACAGGAGCATTTTAATAAACTTTAGTTAAGTCTATCAATAGAGTAATTGCTGTGAATATCCGTTTGGTGAAACAGCCATATTCGTGCAATTAACCTCTGGTTAAAGGTATATGGTGTTAGTGTGATTGGGTCTTAATGGGTTAAATTAGTTTGAATATACCTAAAGTAACCTTCTAAAGTATAGGTGCTCTATCTGCTGCAAAAACATATCACATGCATGTTTTTCACTGGGTTGCAATGAAGTTGTCGTTGCCAATGTGTTAATTAGTGAAGTGAATAATCTCGCCAGTTATTAACGGTTGTACATTCATTCCTGTTATAATTTCCTTGCCAAGGATAGGGCCCAGGAGGGCCTGTGATGCAGGGTACACCATTCAGTCCGACACTAAATATAACTTTTGATAGTGTACATAATGTTTTTTTAATAAAACTATCATTTAGAATTATATTTAAATGAATGATTTCCACTTACCACATATCACTTTTCAAAAGTCAAATATCGTAATGTTTTGGTAAGAAAACAAACACCATCACAAACGACTAATATAAGTTAATAATAACAAACAGGATACACTATATTACGAGACCTGAATCCCTGCACTGTCGCTTTCTTATAAACTACTAAAACACTATTATTATTGTTATTATAAAACTCTCATTTTAACTGAGCACAAATTTAAAAATTTTGAAGATAAAGATAACACTTATTGGATAATAAAAAACAGTCACAACTGTGGAATCCACTTTTTAATTGTTTACCACAGAAAGAGTGCGATTAATCATCTTTTACGTAAGTCGAGATACACATCCTTTTCACAACTGAAATATGTTGCGGTTTTTGATCATAATATATTAAAAATAGTTTTTTTAGCGCAAAAACCATGTTGCCACTTTCATTTTTTGTATTCAATGTGCATTGAACACTTCCACTACTACTACTACTACTACTACTACTACTTTATAATTAATGTAAATAATTATATTGCAGTTAATAGAACTGTTCGAAATTAAGTAGGAGTGTACTGCATTTAATTCTAACGCATGAAAACAAAGAAAAAGTAATTATATTTATTTTGCAAAACACTAAAAATATATTTTGTTGTACAAGCCTTTGTTTAGCAGTGATGATTCATACCATACATAAAAAATAGTGTTCAGATTGGTTATCTCAATATATAATACAGCAAAACTACAATTTGTAATAACACCAAATTTAATCAATCATCAATAATGATAGTACCGATAAATAATCGAAAATGTCTACCAATTCAAGTATCGCTGCTATTAATTACAGATGAAATCATCAAACTTCATGGTATTATGCATTCACCTTTCTTGTAAAATAGCAGGTATCGGCATTTACCAGTTTACAAGTGAAAACGAATGGTATTTAGGTAAATTGTAGCTTCGGGTTAAAAGTTGACTGTTAAAATGTATATTTTAGTAATCAACAAGTGTTTATTAATATGAAAGATAAAAATGTCGAAGGCCAAAAACGATCAAAACGTGTCCGTGGCCGAAACACATTATCCCAACCAAAAGAACTTTTTTATATGTTTAATATTTTTTCTAACCTTTCAAATTTCACCTTTTTATGCAAAACAAAAACGTTTATTTCAAATTAATACATAATTATAATAAACAATTCTTTGCTTAAAAGGAGGTTTATTTTCAAGTATCAACACAGACCGAAACAACTATTTGAACTATTCAGCACTTTCTAATAAGTAATGTTTTCTTAAGAAGTGGTAAATGTTGTTAATAACAATAATAAATGATCGTGTTTGGCATATTTACTAGAGATACTTTCGCTATTGCCATTTAGTATTACGAAATTCAATAAATCCGAACTTCTTTGAAACCAACACAATTATACATACCTATGTTGGTATCTTATTTTGCTTTTGGAATGCGTATGTGCTTAAAAATATTAGTATTGCCGTATTCAAGGCCACTATAATTTTCTGAGTTCACAAGAAAATATCATCGCAATAACAACGTTTTAACTTTTTGCAGAGTATTTAAATGGTAACAGGTTTTTAACATCAAAACAAAAAAAATACTGTCACGTGAGAATGCGAGAAGCTTCTTCAATGAAGAATGTTTACTATATATTCACAGTAAAAATCGATTCGTTATCATTATTACTCTTTCGTAAGATATCCATAAACAAAATGCATTTGATGTAATCACACAACAAAATAAAAAACAATAGCGCCCACATCCATGAATTTCTATGAAATGTTTTTTAATTTGGTTATTTTTAATGTTATGTTTTTAAACGTTGTTGTTGATTGCGAATCTGGCATGAGTTGGTGTAAATAGAAGCAATGAAAATCTTATTTATTTATTTATTTACTAAAACCTTTGCGGAGTTTGTTTTACATTCCGTAACAATAATTAGTTTGTCATTAGTACTTTGCTTATACAAAACGAGGCCAGGGTCAATGTAACTTATGATCTTGATCTTGTTATAGTATTATTAGTTACAATCAAACCAAGTTTCATCCAACTTAAATCTTCTTTATCTTAGACAATCTTGGATGTTAAAAACTTACCTCACCTCAGCAACTAACATAATATAATAATTATACCATGTATCTGTATCCGTAAGTATCCGTGTGCCAAATTTGATATCAACAACTTGAAAAATGACAAAAATAATAAATTAAATTCCATGATCTATTCTAAAAATAACATGCATTAAAATATTTAAATGCAGATATCTCCTAAACTGATATGTTTATCGAAACCTACTGACAGTACTTTTTTTTATTAAAACTTACTTACTTAAAATAAAAGTACATATAAAATATGCAAAAGGAAATTGATGTCATCCATGGGTGAAACAATTTGGAGCTATAGTTCAACTAAAAATGCAAAAATGAGTCATCACAAACACGTGGGCGAAAATGTAAAATGCATCTAGAATTACGAGAAGGCCACGCTGTAATCTAAATGATAAAATAAACAATAAATGGGCTAGAAAGATTCAGTAGCGGAACAAACCCCTTCTTAATTAAAAATAAATGTAAAACAGCAATGAAAATCTGTTGGTTACTGTTAGCGTACGTCACTGAATTCTTAGCAACGTGAAATTTGTACTCTTATCTTATCTCACCTCGGGTGGTATTTGTTTATTCCGGTGTGATTACGAAAATGAGTCATTTCTTGTATTTTTGGTTGAAGTATATAGGTAACTATGTACTATAAGATAAAAACTAAGATCGTATCCTACCTATTTATTACTCACTGTTTGGAAAATAAGTCTCTTTTGTTTAGCATCTACTCAAAAAACGATAATTTTATAGAATCTTTAAAGCCTTGTACCTCTGAGGCTCTTGTGCCCATATACTACTTATAATACAATCTGAACTATTCTTCTTAAAACTACCTCAATAATCACTTCCTAAAGATATGGGCAGCACTTAGAAAACATCTGGTATCTGCTACATATAAATCCAAACAGAAATTATTACAGAAAGAGTTTAGAACCTCTAAGTCGGAGTAACTGATACCAACAGTGTCACATTAGAAGAAGTGTGCGGAAAACTTCATTTATTAATATTTAATACTAGTACAATATAAACAATTTTTCAACTTTTCATTATTTCGATACTGCTGTGTAAAATTATATTTTACACATTTTATTAGTTGCTGAATTGGATTGTTCGTTACAATTTACTAAATGCTAGTTAGTTTCTCTTGTATTTTATCTTATTAATGTAATAATGTCATTAATATTGTAGTATTCTTTCCTTTAATATAATTCCTTCATAGCAGGTTCAATTCCTGTTTTTATATCGAAATAGTATATCAAAAGCCGCTCGAATTCGTGGACCATCAACTTCGAGAAAAATGTATTTTATTTTTTAACACCTAGTGATGGCGATTTATACGAGTATTAGGCCTGTTAAATTTATTCTATCAACGAACACCGAGCTTGATGGATAGGACGTCGATTCTTTACGGACAATTTACAAGATATATTAGCTCATCATACAACTGTTAAATATCAAATATGAAAATTGTAAAGTTGTAAGAATTAAAACAAATATTTTCTTCCACAAAAAGTGATCTATTTTAAATACTTATTTTAAAATTATTTTCAGTCTTTGTTATTTTTTCATGTGATTTTGTGCAAGCTTCTGTGTAGTGATGCAGTGATTACAGCGAAGTTATTAAGATAAGTAATATGTGTATTTACTTTATACCCAATTGCCAAGTACACTGCTATTAAATTAAAATGCAATATACTCTCTGTATTGCATTTTAAAATAATCATATAAAACCATTGAATTTACTGTATGTTTTTAGGGTGGTCCAACAAAAAAGCAAAGTCGGAAATCTTATGCTCTCACCCCCTAGGATTATTGTATATCGAAAAAGAAAGTACGCCTATTTTTTTATTTTTAAATCGGACAATGTTTAGGGGTGGCTCAAAGCCCTTAAAATTTCCCATGTATTTTATATGGGAAAAAAACACTTTTTCATAGTTTTGGTATAGAATTTTAGAAAATGAATATTTTTCAACGGGACTACTCTGTTTCTCTTCAGAAATGTTCAGAGAATGACATAATTTAACCAATAATTTATTTATCAAAATATTTTATATTAAAAAATAGTAATAAATATTTTTTAATGATTTTTCTGTGTTTCTTTCATTTATGGGGTTTTTTGCGGGTCTGTAAAAAATAGTTAATATAAAAAATTTAACAAATACATTATTGGATGTCATTCTCCGAACATTTCTGAAGAGAAACAGAGTAGTCCGGTTGAAAAATAATGATTTTCTAGAATTCTATACATCTACGAAAACGTGTTTTTTCCCATATAATATACATGGGAAACTTTAAGGGCTTTGAGGCACCCCTAAACATCGACCGATTTCAAAATAAAAAAATAGTGGTACCTTTTTTTTCGATATACAATAATCCTAGGGGGTGAGAGCATAAGATTTCCGACTTTGCTTTTTTACTAATGTACATTGTATACACTACATAGGGCAAATAAAAGCGGTAAAATCGGATTCAGAGTCACTTAAGAGAAAAGGATTAAAAGAAAAAATAACAGAACAAAGATATCAATAATATATTGACATCTTATCCTGCATAATTAGTACTGGTAATCATAAAATTACTTGATGTGTTTAATTTTAATTACTTACTGGCAAGATATTCTATAATTACCCCTATCACTTTTCTGTTTCTTATTACCCCATACCGGATATAAGAGAAATTTAAATAAATTCTTATGTATGTAATTTCCTGCATTATCACACGATATAAACGCAACAGGTAATCATGCGTGACGTTTTTGGCTGGCTCTGATAGTTTTTCCTCCTGCACGATTATTAATTTATCTATCATAAAATTGTGGAGTTATTGAGATCTGAATCAAAGTTTTCTTCGCATGCACATTCCAGTGACTTTGCATCTTATGTAAGGATAATTAGGAAATTTTAAGGTAGTGTGCAATACACTCTTCATTTCGAACATATATCTCAAAATTCTACCCCCACCTTTAACATTCATTTGTCAAATTTCTGTCTCTACACTATCCTTCAATTTCTATCTTGGTTTCTATATTTGTATTAACGCATTATTTGCTGTTACGTGCCTGTTTAATTTTAAGGAGTGCAATTATATTATTTCAAGATATCATATTATTACACTATACATCATTATATATGCAAGGGACATAAACATTATTAACTTATAACATTGTTACTGATGAATATTACATTCATCTCGCTCAATTATTGCGCAACCAGTGAGTGTAGCCAGTTCTCACTGGTGGAAACGAAATAGCTATCCACTCTCTTCTATCTCTCCAGGCTAGTGACGGAGATATTAACAAGCTCACACGTCAGACTCCGTCTCCCGAGAGAATCTCTTTACTCCTAGTCCAGTATGCGAACTAACCACTGCCCAATCACAATCGAGTCTATACCAAGTGATGGTTGAGCTTGGCCTAGGACATGCGTAAGATTTAGCTAGGATTTGCCCACTCCAAACTTTCAATTGGGCCAACCATTGGCCCAGCCATTGGGGGGGGGGGGGTAAAGTAGAGTTGCTGATGTTACTGAACAGTGACAGATTTAGATAGCGATAGTCCCAGGGTGAAAATCCATTGCCTCTCGATCCTCTACCGCAATGATGAGTAACATGCAGTTACTTTAAGCCCGCCAATTACTTTGCGGTCTGCCCTTGTTTATACGTTTTATGTTATGTTTTATCAGTTAAAGGGAGAAATCCGCGTTTGGCACGATATGCGAATCTATGAAATTTCTTTTAAAAGGTCTATGGTTTCAGTATAGATAATATGATAAAAACAATAGTATCGGCCGTAACGGCTCGTAAACAGAATCTGCAAACGAGTTTTTCTTTTACGTTAAATTGTTTAATCAACGACATGATCTAAGAGAGTCTATGCAAAATTTGCATAGTATTTTCTTTATTTAAATAAAATACTATGCAATGAATACCTAACCTATTTAGGTTAGGTATTCATTGTCTACTATCGAATGCAAATATTTCGACCGCTGAGTTTGACTGCGCACAAACTAACCGCTCGAGTTAATTCAAACAAAGAGAGTTAGATAGATAATTTATTTTTGCATAAAATAGTAAATTTGTAAAAGTATCTGACTGTAGGTTTTTGCATTTTCGCCAATTATGTTACAAAAAGTCGGTTTTTTGGGGATTTTGACATAAAACGTGTCTTTAATAATTAATATTTCAGTTACTACAGGACAGAATTGAATGCAATTTTATATGCATGTAGCTAATAGTGTTTTATAACATAATTCGCGAAAATTCAAAAACCTAAGATTAGATAATTCTACAAATTTACTATTTATGTTTTTGTTTGAATTGATTTGAGCTGTTAGTTTTTTTGCTATGCGCATTCAAACTCAGTGGTCAGAACTTTTGCATTCGGTAGTAGTTGTTTTTGTAGTACCACACGGCTTATCCACATTACAAAGAACGATCCAAAACCGTTGTTCGGATATTATTACATATCCCAAGCAGCATTTTTAGTCACCGCTACGTACCAGCAACCACCGGTGGAACTATAAAGTTTTTGCCGTTAGTCAGAAGAACGTAATTGCTACGGTATTGTTACGTGCCTGGAACCAAAATGGGGAACAATTCTCGGGTAGCAGATACGTTGCAGTAACCTCTCCGGAACTTGTCCAGCTACCTTTAGCCTACGTAGCGGGAACGTGGCGGCGTAGTAATTGCTACTTTCGTGGAACTTTTTTTCTTTTTGACACATCGTGTCGCGTAGTTGCTCTCTCTTACTCTTGCAACTTAACAAATATTCTTTCACTTTCTCTACTAATGCTGCCGTCGCGTCGTGTCACAAAATGGATTCCTATTTTATTTGTAATACGTGCATAATACATAAAGAGATGAAATGTTTCGTTATTTTGTCAATCTAGCATACCAAAATTATAAACCATCGCAACTTTTCTGTTAAATGCGATGATGATAGATCGAAGAATAACAATGCGCCTTTTTTAAATATATTTTTTAATAAAAAACGTCTTGAATAAAATATGACAAAAATACTTATAAATTGATAAACATGATAGAAACCATTTTATTTTATTCCTAAGGCACAATTTGGCATCGATTTGTTATCTTTATTGAGAGTTATAGTAAAACACTTTTTAACAATTGCAACAAATTGCAAATTGATTAATAGCCTTCAACATTTTACAAGTAAATATGGTGTAGTTTTGAAAAAGTCACCTTAAAGTAGAATTAACTGTAAAATGTGTGTCTAAAGTTTGTGTCACTTTATAAACAGTAACGGGAACTAAAAATTCTACTTCTAGGTTGTTGTTACCAAGAAGTATAAAATAAGTTAAAAAACTCTGGAACTTTCAAGTGACTCTTACTATAAAACGACGTCAACGTTTCCGTAGCCACTTTCTAGCTCCTAATGTCACTGCAAAATTCCCATTGGAACTTAACCACAAATTTAAACGTCAATCGTAAACAAACAACCAATATTTTTTATACTGATTGCTACTTAATAACAATTATTATTTAATTATGGCTTATTTTAAAGTTGTAACGACGAAAGAAAAAAGGGGAATATATTTCACCCTTGTTTACTACATGATGGTTTACCAGTGATCTCATCCCTATTTTGTATTGTAAACAGTTGATTTTGTTTCCACTGATTTCACCTAACTGCTATTTTAATTTTCTATAAAAGGTGAACGTATATCTAAAATTCTTCTTTTTTATTATTGCATTTGCCTTTTTTATAACTCGGAAAATAAGGGAGTTATGGCAATTTTAGTCAGATGATGTAGTGTCGGATAGCAGAATTTGCAAAAAATCGAAATTTTCAAAAACTTTGACTTAGGCCATTTTTTATCCAAGAAATTTGAAAAAAATAATTTAATGTCATTTCGTATGTATCTGTGGAAGGAAAAGATTTGAACAAAATCTGAGACTTGAAGCAAATGGCTCAAGGTGATTTGTAATGAAATTAGCCACGTTTCTTAAGCCACAATTTTACAACATAAGTATGTTGTAATAGTTCATCTCAATCAGACATTTTAACTAAAACTCGATAAAGCAAATTATATCAAAATAAGGTGTATCCTTTGTTGTTCACAGAGTGACAATGATCAAAAAGGGTCTTTATTACGTACATCTCATTTTTGAAGACAAAAAAAATACATGACATGAGACTTCTATGAGGCCAAACCCTGGGGTGTGAGTACTCGAGAACTCGAGCTATATATGTAGTATAATATACCACGCCTGAATCTCGTAGTACATATTGCGACAGAAGCGAACGAAATGGCCCCCCGAAATGTCAAGTTTTTTTTTAATTTAATAATTGCTACAACCCATGGCCTGGAAACCAGGCCCCAGAAGCTATAAGCTTGTGCGGGAGGGAGTCAGCTGGGAGCTGCACGGAATTATTTTGACAATAGCGTATATCGATATAACATACAGTGCTATTAAATTAAAATGCAATATACTCTTATTACTCTACATAACACTTGAGAATAACGAAGTAAAAGCATTAGGTTAAATTGGTTGGTTATTGCAAGTACCTATGCATATTACTACGAACAGACGTAGTTTGTTATAAAAAAATACACCTTTCCGTCTTTTATTTTACAATAAATGTTATTTTCGTTTACGTTTATATTTTTTACTAAATTCAATTAGTGTTAAATCATCCCCAAATGAAATGAAGAGGTTAAATGACTAGCGCATTTTGACCATTTATGTATTGCTGGTTGCATAAACAATTGTATATACATATAATAACGATTTTGTATCAATTTCTCGCATAAGAACTTACAAATCAAGAAGCGCACAGTTATTACTTAAAGCTCGTTCAAAACAATTCTTCGGACGCTTACTAGCAAGCTTAGATGAGTCTCGTCAAGGGTGAAAGGAATACTGGAAAGGAAGCCTATCGATGCGTAGGGACGCCTGCTGCTAAAAACAGCGACTTATTATTTTTATATACGTATGAAAACAAAATACAAAAGCTTTATTTACGCAATTAGGCGAGTTCGTGTTTACGGTTTACAAATTTTAATTACAATACAGGAAGCGTTTTAGCGTGCTCTTTATCTCAGTATTAATAATAAAATTTATCAAACATATATTCATTGTATTGCTAACATTTCGCATTAGATAAAAATCAACTAGTCTAATTTGACTATGCTACAGCGTTATATTTGTCGACCTAAACAGCAAAATTGCTTCATTTTTATCCAACAGCCACCAGGTTTAAACAAAGCAGTGCTGTCAACTTAAGTACATTGGATACAGACGAGCATCAAGGATGTTCAAGTATGTAGATAAAGAATGAAATTAAATTACGGAATATAAAAATAAATAAATATAATAAAAAATTACTACTATTATTACGCGCAGCCGACTTACGGATGGTATAGCACAAATCCAACATTTGTGTTACAGCTAAGGAAAACCGTAGAAAACCTTAACCAGATCTGCCGGCACCGGGATATAGGTATAATAACTATACCGGATTAGAAAATAAGCTAGAAATAATATAAACTAAAAATTCCACCATCCGTAAATGATAATTTTTGTTCACTAAATCAAATCCAATTAAGCTACATCTAGCGAAAAATTCGCCAAATTGGCACAGTGATAAAAACTTTGTGTGGTTTTTACTTACAAGAAGTAGGCAAGGTTTGCTTGAAAGAGAAATCTAACTGTTCATATCGAGTTCAATTTCTGTTTTTGCCGAAAGTCGCACGAGTGCATGGGCCTTCGTTTTTTAAAACGGTTTTTTTCTTGAACACCTAGTGATGCTTTATATGACAAATCTACTCTACAGCCGTGGATCAATGGATTTCGCTCCCGCTCTTGGTTTTACGTGGCCAGGTTCGAATCTAACATTGGAATGGTTTTTAAAATTTAATTAACAATTTATAAAATAAAATAAATTTTCAAGAACAGGATTTTGATCTTCTTCGCTTCCACTTCATCTAGATCGTCTTTATGCTTATTGTCAAAATGTGGTATTAACATGTAATAATTTATTTTTATAATGAAATTATATATTTATTATAAATTTATACAGACGAAAAAAATTAACTTATATCAAAAATACATAAAACATAGTTGAAGAAAAAAGTACTTCTTGATTTTTCAATTTTTACAAAATACTTTCCTATTTGATATTAAAACTGACTTAATGCTACTATGCTGCTTGTTAACAGCAGAATAGATTTGTCATATAAAGTGTTATCAGTAGGTGTTCAGGAACTTGTTGAATTGAACCCGCCTCGAACAGGTAAAATTACTCTCAAGAAAATCTTGCCTGCTCGTTGTTAGACAAAGGTAACATAACTATTGCACGTTTTAACAATAACATTTTTAAAAAATTAGAATCGTCTGTATATTTTTTAAAACATTAATTTAAAGTTTCACAAGTTTTATTAGTTTATCTTAACCTGACAATATTGTCAGGTTAAGATAAACTAATAAAACTTGTGAAACTTTAAATTAATCTTTTAATGTGATTATATTTCATGATTATGGAATTCCACACAGTAAGGCTGGAGACAGTAAACGCTATATATTTTTTATTTGTTAAATCAAGTAGCAACAAAGTAGTAACTTTTTGATGGAAGGATGACTTTTATATTAAAACGTGGCGACAATTTTAATCCAAACGATTTGTTAGCGTTTCGTGCTAAGATATAAAACCTCATTTCGTCCGTAAACGCGATGGACAATACAATTCGGTACTAATGACTTCTCGTTTTGTGCACTCGCCTAACATTTAGCTGCTGACTTTTGATTATTTTTAAAATAATATTTTTACATATACACAAATCTTTGATTTCCTTCTTAGTATTTTATATAGTTTTTTACATAAAATAAAAAATAATAATTGTTATTACAAGTATTAATAAATAGTAACAATTTACACCAGAAAAATAAATTGTCATATTTTTTTAAGTAGTCATGCCATTTTTAAACCAGTTCAGCTGCTTAACCTAACCTAACCTACATTTACCTAACCTAACTTAAGTCAGAATTGCCTCATGAATTTTGTTGTTCATACAAAAATACTGAAACTTCATACATAAGTGTGATTTATAAAAAGAATTTAAACAACTATCGAATGCTTGATATTTAGATACGAGCAGGTAAAGATGTGCATGCCAACAATGCACCAAATAAGAAGTCAAAAACACAATCTCCTTATTTTTAGGTATACTGCCGTCGGCGAACGAAACGCGACACACAAAACAAGATATCACCTTCCAAACAGTTGGTAATAGTGACTACAGGTTTCTTGTTGCATTCAGCAAGATTTATACTATGGCAGATAACGCAAAACTGATATGTTAACCGTATTTCTTGGTGCCAGCAAATCTGGTTAAGGTTTTCTGCAGTTTTCCTTAGATGTAACATAAATGTGGGATTTGTGCTATAACATCTGTAGGTCGGCTGCAGCCACACGATGGACCTGCGTAATAATAAAAATAATAATAATCGACTATAATATAACGACTATCGAATATAATAACAACCAGTGGGGTTTTGCTAGGCAGTATTGAACAATAAAAAATAGTATTAAACAATAACGATAGAAAATATTTGAACTTATGGGTATATAATTAATGATGGGATTTAAGTGCATTCAAGGAAGTAAATGTTTGGAAAAGATTGAGCAAGATGATAATAAATTATTATTGTTATTATCATTCTACACGTAATTATATTAAAAACTTTAAAATATTGAGTTAATGATAATACAGAAGATTAATTCCATAATGCAAAGAATTACCTCATAGTGCTTGATACTTGCGAAATAAACGAACATGATTTTTGTAAAGCAATTAATAATAAACGATAATTACAATATCGTTAAAGACTAATAAAGGTATGTTTCAACTTTATATAGGTATGGAAAATGCAATATTTTATCATTACAATTATCTCTTATAGGTGTAATTACAAGATCATATGCCCTATATATAGTAGTTTAATAGTAATTTTATGCAGTTGCTGGGAATTTAAACAATAATTATTTAATAATCAATTTTAACCGAGAAATGTGTTTCCGTTCGTTTTACTAGAAATAGGAAAAAATAGAATGGGTATACAATAAGAAGTAACCGTTATGCGGATAAATAATTGAAATAATATGTCATAGTGAATGGGCATTAAGTGTAACAGACAACTAACCGCTATAACCGTACACAAAGAGATATTATTTGTTATAATAAACTAACAACCGCCAGCTTTAGCGTTAAGAAATTTCCAAACGCTTTAAGTTCTCCGTCAAATAATCGCAGTTGCATCTGGATGGACATGTAGCTATGTTCATACATGTCACATCTTTAATTTGTTACAGCATACCAGATTAAAATAAGAACTAATACTAGACTTAAAGTGCCTTGAACTTCAAGTTTGAAACGACTCTTCACTTTTAAAAACTTGTAAGCCTTATGTCGTGGTTGATGCCATAATAGAAACCATTTAGTCTTAATCGATCACTATATATAGACGAAAAAAGAATACTCAAACTCGCTTATATCACCCTGGAAATACTAAGCTCGTCTGCAGGCATTAGAAATATCTGACAACCATTAAGTTGCAACACACGTTTCTTAGTTTAATAAGTCAATAGATATAAAAACAACCTAGTGTTTTGAAATTTTTACACGTTTGCAATACTTCCAATAAATATTTCGATTTGCTAAATCTAGATCGAATAGAATCACGTATCAGTACAAAGTAGAACGGGAAAATCGTATTAGATTAAATCGAGTCATCACGACTCAGTTTCGCAGATAAAAACTTATTCTTAAATAAAAGTGATATTTATTATATTCAAAAATGCCAGAAGAATCTTATCGACCCTTTCGTAGTCGCCTTATTTTGATTATCTAAAGTTAATAAATGAGTGGATACATATTTACTAGGATACTGTTGAATCAAAAAGCATCCAACCGTTTAGGAACTCAATAGATCCCGGTCTACGAGCATACAAAGTTGCAAACTTGAATACTTATCATGCAGGTATGTGCATATGTTAAAAAATATGTTCCTTAGTGTATAACTATGTGCAGATTTAACCTTAAGGACCTATAGTATGCAGAAATATTCATCGTTTTGGACATAACGTCGAAATAATCTTCTGTAATGTGGATGGATCCGTTTGCTAAAATTACACGCCCATATAGTAATATGAATGTAATGTAATAGTAATGGAGTAATGGGAATCGTTCATCTCTTTCCTACTCATATCCCCTCTTTCTTATAGAATCCCAACACCAAAACGAACGAAATTTAGATTTTGAAAGCATATTTTACATGCGTAAATGGTTTTTTTAATTAATTAATATTGAGTTAATGCACTGTAATAAGTATTATTGTAAAAAAGGATTAAAAAGTAATTAAAAGTATTATAAATCTAATTCATGAAAAAAGAAATATATGCCAACAGTCACCATATCCGAATGCAGGGTATGCTAGATTTTGAATTCCAAAACCCAAATTCTAACCCCAGTTAAAGTAATTATTTTTATTTAATATATTTTATAAACAATTTTTTTTATAAATATACTAATATACATAATAGCGTCATCTGCATTCAGTTATGGTGGTGATGCATTATGTTTTGTATTTATTTGTAATTGTAGATTATATTTGTGAAGTCATTTGTATACACATCACCGCCACAGAAAAAATGTTTTAAAATGTTTCCATTTTAAAATGGAATTGTTGAAAAAATTGTATATTTTATAAAATATATTACCCGAACCGCGTTACCTCCACGTATGAAACAATATCGCGCGCATGCCTCCAGATTAGAAGGAACCCAGTTCGGTGTTTAGCAAATATAGTGGCCTCTTTTGATACCAATAATATTTAACTAAAAATTCAAAAAAAATATTTCCAATTATTCGGTCCCTGATCTAAATTAAATTCATCTATTAAAATGAAACAAAAAGCAAAGTGAAGCACGTTTCTTTTTTCAGAATTACTCTGCTAATATTTTAGGATTTTTTAAAATCAATAGATTTTTCTTGTAAACTTTTTTCCACGAAAAATACTTTTTCCTCAAATCTGGAAAAGTACAAAAATGGAATGGACTATCCTCTTTATTTTGGTGCAAGTTTGGCGTGAGAATTCTAAAAAGATCCCCTAACCCCACCCCCCCTTGAATACGGCCTTGCCTATGATCATACTTCTTGCAGCAATAATTGCCTAACCTTATTTTTTAGATTTCCAATACAAATCCAACACAAAATATCTATACGATTTTGTAAGGCCCTTCCATAAAATATTTCCTGTAAACGCAATCACCGTTACTTTTCATTTCATATTTTATCATTAGCTAAATTACACTCTTAAAAAGTTATTACAAGCAGGTGTATTACTCAAGGTTGCCATGAATCTAAACATAATGTAGATTTGTCAGTTTTACTTCTAGTCTGTGTCAACACTATAAAATTCAAAGCAGGCCATGAATTCAGTTTAATTTGGCTGTGTGCCGTGCAGTTTACATTAAAGTTACTATTAATGTCAAAATGCATGTCATGTCAAAACAATGTCACCCGCAAACTAAAACTTCCTTTGACAGTAACTGTGATTAATTAATTTCATTAATAAAAATAAATTGTCAAATTATTTAGAAATTTAGTAATTTTTGCTAGCATGTTTGTCAAACTAGATGTTTATCGCACACTGTAAAAATGAGATGAAATCATGGCTTACTCTTAATTCTATAGTTTTAACACAAGCCATATGTATTTATAATTTGTTGTAATTCCATGATCCAGCATTATAATACCTACTGTTTTACAGTCAGAGTGTGTGATCTAGTGCAGAGCAATCAAAGTGTCGAAAAATATACGACTATGACTAGTGTTAGTTAGTCTACTGACCATCGTTCGTTTTCCACTCATCAGGCAGGGATTTGTGCCCATGAAAGTAACTTTTAAAATAATTATAAAATTTCTTTGTGCAACACTTTGTTTTGGATGTTAGGCATCTGCGGTTTCATAACGAACGAATCAGTTAGAGCACCTCATTTAAGATTACAATGTTAATACGAGGAAAACGTTTCAGACGAAAGTTTTAGAGTACGTTATTTTTACATAATAAAACTAAGTATTTTTATTATTTTTTTAAGATCTTACACTCTCCTTCCCACACACGAGAGCCGAGAAATCATTTACGAATCTAAGCACACACCTATGCAGTGTTTTGGCTGTAAGCGTAATATGACAGTATAAAAATATACAGCATACCTACTGCATTATCGGCACTTTGAAGTTATTAAGACGCTTCGCATATCGCACACAAGAGCGACATCGTATTGCATGCTGCTAATAACGAGGATGTTATATCACAGCATAACTGTTGTTCTGTAACCCGCCAGCCCATTGTTTAACAGCCAGAGAATCAATAAGGTCACACAGGACGGGGTGTGTGTGTGTGCGCGCGCGTGTGTGTCCAATATTTGCGAGAGTGTACCTACTGGTTATAATCATACTGTGGTAATATACTATGTAGCAGGGATCAACATTCTAAAACTGGCTAAGTGATTTTAGCTAATTTGCTATCGCACCAACAGACCAGCGAATACATTTTGGACGAATGCACAGCAACATAAGTATGACGATGCATTTTCATAGACAGTAGAAACAAGAGTAGAAAGATAAGCAATCACATTCGCTCTTGCCGTTACCTGAATTCAAAAAAGGTCATTTGATCGATTAATTTAACGCTACAATTTTTAACTTCTTAGTCCAGTTCTGTCGAGGAAATTTGCTGTTTCTCGTAACCTATCAACACTATCTTCTAGTCAATTTAAATAAAACTTTAAAATGTGCTAGATGTCGTAAGTAAATTTTAGATTTCTCAAGCACAAAGCGCTTAACATCTTAAAGCAAGAGTCTATAAAAGACTGTTCTAACGGCGAAAAGACATTTGCTTGCAATTCTTTGAGGAGAGAGATTCAGCTACAGACTTGTTGGGTTGAAAAAGGTACAATCTTTATACTCTAGAACGAAACTCCTCATTACTGGCTAAGTCAGTTCTCCGTGCTAGATAGCACTGGAAGTATGGTGGAAACAGAAAAAGCTACCTTTGTGTGTTTTACCGTTCTTTCGTTTTTTCATTACTTTAAGAGCGAAAATATTTACGAAGATATGAATATAAGAAAGATTTTATTAATGAGTCGAACTGGGTCCTGATAGTTATTAACTTCTACTACTTTTTATATAGACAAGACATAATGCCATTATGGCGCCCGTATAACTAGTGCGAATTTTTAAAATGTCAACAATTGCATTAATACATCTACGATTTTACTACCTTGTCCGAAAAGAGTTTCTTTTGAAGTTTATCTTTGGGTTAATATGTAATCTCTGTACCAACCAAGCTAACTTGATAAGAAGTGGTAGAAGACTTGGATTGACAAAAACGGAAAATCGAGATCGATATAATGGTAAACACTGCAATTTTCTGGGTTTAGCATAATCGTGTGCTAACGTACTGTTCTATGTAAACTAAGCCAAGAGGTTTATTACATTAATTTGGAATAAGAAAATGAAAAACAAAGGGGTGGATAAAGACATAGATATTAAATGGTGCTGGATTTAATACTATCTGATTGTAAAATATATACAAACAAGAAAAATTAAGTAATTCACGATCACCCCTTTCAACCTCCTATCTTCAGTTTTTCAGAATTATCGTCAGAGGAGTCTCTGTACTATTTTGGTCTTGTCTATCTGTCGAAAGTAATCCACAAACCATGTGGTCGTATAAAACACAATACATTTAGACCTACAAACCTAAATTACGTCGACCTACGCTTTGATATTTCAAATCTCCACAAGTGTTTAACAATTGAAGATCACTACTGACATTTCATTGATCGACCTATCATGTCAATATGACGTTTGATTATTTTATTTCATTATTGTGTTTCAAAAGTTAAAATTGAAGTTTCAAAACGCCCCCTCTTAGGTCAGGAGAGGATGGGGAAATGAAAACCAAAGAAAATCTAATGAAATCTGGACAAATTGATTCATAAGTAATAGTTCTACCAGCAAGTAAAATTGTCGAAGAAAGTACAATCGGGAACAAACACAGATTTTTGATTAGCTCTGCATATACATACGTATACCTAACAACTACACATTTACGCTCAAAATTTATCATGATCTAAGTCTCTCAGGTAAAGCCTTATTAACGACTTAAATAAAAAAAATAAAATAAAATAGAACTTTTAAATTATATGTAACAATTTTACTGTAACAGTTGTATGTTTGTTTAAAAAGCATTCAGTATTTTCCAAAATTCGTCAAATATTAGTAATGGTACTTTTTATAAAGTTAACCGTTAACATTTATTTAAAAATACAGAAATTTCATCTAGTAGTGAATGAACCCAGAAAACGGATAAAATAAGAAATAATGATGCTGTTATTTTTTATGCATGTGGGAAGAATGTAACAATAATGAGACTTCCTGCATCACGTATGAGTATTTAAAACAAAGCTAAAATTACATTAGATTCTACGAGAAAATAAGAAAAGTGTTAATTTTTTGTTGTATTTATTCGTATTTATGAAAGACTCATTTCACATAACTCAACGGTTTTTGTATAAAATGAACTTTATGTGAAATTTGTCAGAAATTTACGCAATTTACGTTAAACTGTTAGTATAAACAGCTATTATTAAAACAAATAATATTTAAATGTACGATAATAAGGAATACACTAATAAGATTAAAATCCATATATAATACAACGAGCTTGTGGGGGGTTTATATCCTACAGAGTGGTCGTGATAGCTAGCGCCACTACGCGGTGCAAATTGTTACTTTACGCGAAGAAAAAAAAACTCAACATAAAAGCAGCTTTCTTTTGCTATCAAAACAATTTCAAGGTTCGTACCCACATTAGTATTATATTAATTAAGTGAATTTAATTTTTAAAAGTTCGAAGAACCAGTGATGTTTGCTAGTAATAACTATAACACTAATAAGGTTATACAGTGAGCCACATGGACAAGAAAAGTGGCCACAAACTAATATCAATAGGTAGGTATATTGACACAAAAATTTTGAGATCGTTTGGTACCAATCTACAATGTATCAAATTACTGACACAGTAACTATCCTTGGCAACTATTGGTGACAACAAATTCAGAAAATTTATTTTATGTGAACAATTACAGATGATGTTAGAACATTGATTCGCTTTTTCACATTTCATATCAAACATCATGAACAACATTCTTATGCAAGTCATTAGTGATGCACCGAAGCTTCGGGTTTGTTTCGGTATTCGGCCGATTCGGCTAATTTTTAACCGATTCGGTTCTGGCCGAAGTAGCATGAAAGATTCGGTATTCGGCTGGCCGAAGCGGATTTTTTTATTTTTTCCGTCGCAATCTGACTTATTTGAGTGCATTTTAACTGAAAAACTCATTATTTAGCGTTTAACTAAAAACTATTCTAAATTTTTAAAATATGTATCAGCGTTTATTTAATTTTTAGCATTTTAAATATTTATTAACAAGTCTTGTCTAGACGATGATGTAAAGGGAACGTACATACATTGTTTCGACTAGAAGTTCAACTATAAATTAAAGAATTTGGGTCAAAGAAATCACGAGGGTGAAAATGCAAAATGCATTGCGAATCGCGCGGGGATCACGTGCTCGACTTAGATTGCTCCCGGGAAATGCCGAAAGCCTACTTTTTATCTACCACAATATTCCTAAATTAAATTCTAAATACTGAAATGTTTTTTAATACTATTATATTACGTTACGTTTTTTAATAAGCGTTTTCTAATTAAGTGTTTATTTTTTATTAATTTTGTTTAGTTATATAAATGTATTATCTTGTTATAGCAAAATGCGTCGTTGGAAACCTGTTTTTCAGACGCCAATGTTTTCTTTTTGTGACATAATTTTGTATTCAATAATAAAACTAATTAAAACTCAGATTTATATTGTGCTTCGACCCAATATTCGGCGCTTCTGCAAATTTTAATGGCCGAATATTCGGTATTCGGTGATTCGACCAAAAGCCGCTTCGGTGCATCACTACAAGTCATATGAATTTGATATTTAGTACTTGAAAAAGCTTTATAGTCATTACAGTCATTAAGCTCAAAAAGGGTATTAAACGCATAAATCGTTATTGTATTCACAACCGTTTATATTTTTGCAATAGCCCTATGGAAGTACTGAGTGCGCGATCAACAACGAATATACCATAGTCATACATACATAAACAATGTGACACAAAAGTATGGAAACCTTTAAGTATTTCTGGAACGGCTTACACGAGTTTCGGAACACTTCATTTAGATGATATGCTGGATTCAAAATCTGATGTCGACTGTGTTGCCAAGATGTTAGTTTTTCGGAAACTTTAGCAACTTAAATGTTTTACATAACACAACACGACACTCTGTATATTTCTATTTTTTCAGTACCTTCAGTAATTCTACACAATTTCTGTAGCATTCTCTATACTTAAGTTCAACGGTTTTCGAGATATTTTAACACTTTTAGCTCCATAGGTAAACACAAAAGTTGTTTACTTATGACTCTTATGAGACTACGCCTACTTCCGATTTAATGTTACCTATGAAGTTAAAATGCATAAAAGTATAAAGAATGCTACACAAATTATGTGTACTGAGGGAACTAAAAAAATAAAAATATACAGAGTGTCCTATTTAAAATACAAAAGTTGGTAAAGCTTCCGAAAAAACTAACATCTTGGCAACACTGTTTTCAGGCATCAGTTTTGAATCGGAGGTAGTTAAATGTTTCCATACTTATGCGCCACATTGTCTAGTCAGTTATCTCTGGTTCACTTTTGACTGTCGTAACCTATACAGCATAAAGTGTCCAAAAAAGCCACGACAAGTTAGCTACGGAATTGTAAACGCAGAGCGCAGCGCGTTCTGCAACTACGACAATCTCGAATATAGTTAGTTTAGTGTACTACCTGTTTTTACGAACAGCATTAGCAGTTTCACAAAAGAAGTTTAATGCATCATCTTCCTAGGCATTTACGAAATATGTTATAAACCACCCCAATGCCTAGAAACTCCTGGCGAAACTCTCAACCAGTTTTGAATTAATGCAGAGTAGTTTCAACGCCATATATGTGCCAATAATAAAATTCAGCCATAAATCTCAGTTCCTTGAGCCTTCTTATTAATTGATAGTTAATAATAATCCAAAAAGAAAGGTAACTGAATTCAAAAGAAGTTGGTACAGAACAATTTAATGTTTGAAATTCTTTAAATAATGTATGTTTTAAACTAAAACCCTAGATCTAAGACTCATATATTTGAACTGCAAGCTAATATAATTATTATTAGAGATATGCCATGCAGATTCTAGTATAAACTCTGGGTATTATGACTTCTCAGATATGAAAGTTACAATAAAGTTTTGCGTTTTTAAACTAGCATTTTGTTGCCTTTTGGGTCGATTAATTTGGACAAAATTCAGTATCTTTATTACCATAGGAAGAACTCTTCAACATCTTGAACTTGAACTGCGTTTGGAGGAAAAGCCGTTGCCTCTTAAAATATAAAGAATTGCTTATACTGACCAATAAGGTTCTTCTTAGAAATATCAATCTCAGAATTGATGTTCAATATCTTCTGCTATCAAACTGAATTTATAAAATATGATTCAAAAATTTTCAATATAAACCAAATGAAATATTAAGTAACTGTCAAGATTACTTTTTCTAATATCTTGCTTCAAGATGTTAGCTTTGAATAACGCAGTCCAATAGATTAAGGCTCAGAATCAAGAGAAATTGTATCGGCCTTAACCTTACGGTAAGGTTGAGAGTAAGACGCATTTAAATTTGGAGATTCTAAATCTGGAAGTGATATAATTCTTCAAAAATATCTTTATGGCATTGCTTTCATTTATAATACACTTTCTACTTTCCTCATTGTAATTGTTATCAAAATTCCAATGATCTGTTTTACTGGAATTATCAACAGCTCAAACCTCAAACAATTAAAAAATAACCCAATAATTCTAGTTAACTAATCGAGCTCCTCTAAACTAAATCAAACCAAGCAGTATCTTTTTAGACATGTTAAGGCATTCTAATAGCGGTTTTAGTGAACACCTCTGTAACATACAATTAATAGGTACTCACAGTATAACGTCTGCATCAACGACTTAAAGATATAAAAATAAAGAAAACGAGGAAAACTACAAATCGAAATGACAAATGAAATAATCATCAGATTCAAGAACATATTTTTAAAGTTTAATATTCCAATATTAATATTTATTACAAAAACATTTATAAACCTGTTGCTAAGTTGTACAAACAAGTTTTAATTACTAAAAGAGGCACTTAAAATACATCTACACCAAATTAATAACTTTTTATTAGCATAAAATCAAAAAGAAGAATAAATAAGGTTTATTATAAAATATTCAAAGTATTTAAGGTGTAAATATATTAAAATAAACTTTATACAGAGTGGTCAGCACTTTTCATTAATTCAATAAAAAGACTCCAATCAGTCAGCTGAAAAAATGCAAATCCATCGCAATTATAGCACCAGGCTTCCCGTGATTCTAAAATATTTGCAGGCATTCAAATGGCGCACTATTAATCAATTGATGATATGAAGCAAGGCACATAATTAAAAACTAAAAGACTCCCCATCTTCATACATACTCGAAGCTTGTCGTGAAGCTACTGATGGTAGGGAGCGGAAACGATCGGAAGCAGTCCGCAAATAAAATTTAATTGATCAAATAAAATTTAATTAGAAAGTACAATCATGCGATTGCACACACAAAAATAGACAAAGAAAAGCAATTTTACAGAACCTACACCTCCTACTAGGCGGTGATTCAAAATTCATAATTTAAAAAGCGTTTCTTATTTTCATAAGAATTCCTATAAATACCGTGTTATTAATTAATGCTATGAAGCAATAGAATATCCTTTCATTATGAAGGGGTTGTCAGATTCAAGGCTTTCGATATTTGAAACCACGAAAGTATGAAACTTATGTAATTTCGCTCCACCGTAACGAAGAGTAAAAACTGTGAAAGTTTAAAACTTGAAAATCATTCATATATTAATATTTTGGGACTTGCACTATGAATCTTTAAACTTAAAACTCCCCAAAAACCCCAGTTTTGGAAACTGGGAAAATCGTTAAAACGTTTGCGCAGGGAAAAGTTTGATTTTTACATATACAATAGGGCGGGCCGAAAAAATTTTGATAATCATAATAGAAAAAAAATTTTTCTTTATTTCGAAAAATTGTTGAAATTTATCATTTTTTGTTATTTTCGAGGGCGATGCGCGACCGGAAGACATCAATCGATTTTTGTTTTTTTTGTTTTAATTTACTTGTCTGTTCTAGGGGCAAGTTTTCCGCGGTATAGCGAATCGAAAAAAAATAAAACCTTTTTTCGGCCCACCCTAATGTACAAAGATAGTTTTACTCGAAATCTTAGATCTGTGATAGACCTACTAGTTTGTTAAGTTCTAAAGTTTCTATAAATCGGTTCTATAAATTCGAAGCTTCCATACTTATATCTTATAATTTTAAACTACGAAGATCAGCAATTTAATAGATTGTAACACTGGAACTTTGAAAGACTATGATAACCTTAACCTAACTTTTTCCCTAAATGTCAAGTTTAGAAATTTAAAGCTTTGGATCTTTAAAATTCTAAATTTCTCAGACACCAACACTTTAAAACATTCAAACCTGCAAATCTATGGCGTTCTTTAGAGGTCCTGAAAAATTTGAAATCTTAAACGTATGTAAACTCTAATACTTGGAAAATAGTATAGAATATAATAAAATAGTAGAACTTTAGTCCTTTATCCATAACGACTCCTAAATAGTTAACTTGCCATTTCTTATAACCCGAACTAGTACAAAACATCAAAATTCGTAACCGGGTTACTAGAACCTTCTCCTGTAAATGACTCTTTTTATGACTTTAAGTAAAGATAAGGAAAAAAGTAAAAGTTTGCGTTACTGATGGAAAACATACATTAAATTAAAATTTTGGGAATCCAATTGTAAAAGGATTTCTATTATATTCTTCATTAAAAATCTCAGTTGTTAATAGAATTATTATTTGTAATGATAGACATAATGATAAACTCGGTCAATTGTAACGACTACTTGAAATGAAACAGTCCACTTAAAGAGAATGTAATTACAAACCAAGGCGGTTTATTATATTACGAATGATACCTTTTGCGTTTTTTCTTTACTTGAATGGCAATCAGCAATCACACAGTTGGGGTTTGCATGCAACAATGAGAATCTCGAGTTAACAATTTTTAGTTAACAGAATCATGAAAAAATTGAAAATGATCTATCGTATCAGAGCTTATTCTAAATGTACAAGAGTGCTCTAGGAGTATCTTAAAGAATTGTTTATTCAATAGATGGATTTAAATTGGCCCTTGAAAAATAAACAATCTAAGCAAGTAGGTACTAATGAATTTTACAAATCACGCAATGACTACTTTTACTTTGTGTATACCTACGTACACCTTCTTTTTTGAGCAAGCTTATTATAAAGATTAATAATGGTCTGTGTTATATATACATAAAATTCACCCGACAAGTTAGTTTTAAATTAAATGAGAAATAACATGAAAGTTTTTCTACACGTGTCAGGAAGATGAAAACGAGAAAAAACTTATTCGCAGTCTTTTGACCGACCATCAAAATCTTCATTGAAACGTGAAAGATTATTTCTCCATCCAAAATCTTTGTTCTAGAAACCGTACAATATGTTGTCTTCCTAGTATTGATATGTATTGTGAATACTAAATCGCTAGTTAGTATGCACAACCACACAATAGACAGTGCTTCTAATTCGATAAATGATCAACGCACCTGATACGCCCTTGACCATGAATTTTCTTAAGCCTGACGACAATAAATAAGCTTTCTTTTGCTATCGTTCCAATAAAGAACTTGTAACTGTAAATTGAAACAAATAAGTCTTTAGATTATCCTAGTACTCCAATTCTGGACGATATGTCAATCAACGCATGAACGAAAGCAAATGACAACACATCAGAATGCAAAACATATCCTCTTGGAGCAAAAGACTGAAGGTGAAGGTTAAGTAAGTTTAAACATTTATATGAGAGAAATTTGCAGAATTACTAAAAAGAAAGATTAATTCATGAGAAGAAGATGTAGCTATTTAGGAAATAAAGATGGTACAATCAGGAAAATAAACAAAATATATATCTAACGTAAGATTGCTTCTCCGCTTCTTGGTACATATACAGCATGTTTCAAAAATAACGGACAATACGTGAATACGAGATAGTTGATGATGTGTAGAGAAAGTTTTTCCCATAACTTTTTTTTCTAAAATATTTACTTTCAGAGTTATTTAAGGTTCAAGTTTTGAGTCCGGTCCTGCACGTTCTGCTCCACAATCTCCTGGTGTCGCATAATGCAGAGGACTGTAGTTTGTTGAACTTTACAGCATTTGTCAATACAGCACAATTTTGTCAATGCCGCAAAATACCCGAATGAATTGAACTTGAAGAAACTCGTAAATAAGACACGTTCCGTTTCGCTCATGATGCAGTTTGTTTATTTTAAAATAAATTCAAGGTCTAATAACAGCTTAAAACATCTCATTTTTAAAGAGAGCATCTGATATCATATTTCAATAAGTTAAAGGGAATTCTTTATGTGTGGCGGCGTTGAACGTAATTTAAAAAACATAAAAAGTGTTGGGCTTTAATAAGAAAATTACATTACTAGTTCTTCTAATCTGCGATGCTAATACATTTTACTAGAATCTGAAGCATTAATATTTAAAACTAATAGTAAACCTTTTCATTAAAACTGAAATAAAATTTTACAAAAATGATCTTGGGCTCGAAATTTCTCAATGAACGTAAGTCAATAATCAAAAACTCTCTTTGTTATAAACATCCCCTTTCGCAGACTTTCCTTATTTATAGCAATTCTTTCTTTCGTATTCTGTGCTTGTAAATAAAATTTTGAACTAAACATTCCGCAAAAATACACATAGTGAAATTTGATCTATGTAAAATAAACAAAACGCAATTTAAAAAAAGGATACAAAACATAAATATATTTTTACGTTCTGTAATAACATTCGAAAATAAACAGAAGATAAATTAAACTTTTAAAAAGAACATTTTCATAATTATTTCATGGCGCCGCCAGGTTGAATTTGCGGCCCGATTGTGGTTTACTCAAAAAACTACAAGGGTCGCAATTTATTAAATAAGAGTAATTTTTACCATTAATCTATTTTATTTAAAACGGAAAACACCTTCAAATAAATTCTTGATAATAAAAATTATTAGTTTGATGAACTATCATCAAACGTTTGGGACTTTTTTGCAACTATGCAGTTTATAACAAAACGCTTATTACGGTGATATGTCATGGTGTTTATAAAGACGTAACCTTGACCAATATACGTGTTTTTAAATCGACTTCTCCGAATTTTTGCTTAACTCTACACATATCGCTTTACAATGTTTTGACTATCCCAATGCTGGATGACTTATTATTTATTATCAAATTGATGCAAAATATAACAGGACCGTATTAGCAAAAAGTATTGCAAACAATTTTTAACAAATTTACAAAAAAAATTTTTTGAAGGTAGAGTTTTTTTTCTTTAGTTTTAGATTCTACCTCGGACGCTTTTTAACCCTCTGCGTTATTGTTCGTTATTTTTGAGACACCCTGTATAGCTTACATCTTGCTGCTGAGTCACAACAATCAAAGATGCTATCGATTACTGGAATGCAATACTAAAAGATAACTATGTCGCAGAAAAAACGTGGGATAGTTATAGACATACATTACCAAGTAGATTATTTTCGAAGAAAATTTTGATAACTGTTATCGTTAGATTTGATTAGTTTTAGAATTTTGAACCTGTTTAATTTGGTCAACGTTACTAATAGCTGAGTACTTTAGAAACATCAATTATATGAGAGATATTAATATGTTGCCTTGATCTACATGCCATTAGTAACTACAGGTAATTATGACACTAGGAAATACTGTATCAACACAAATAGTAAAGATTAATTGTATCAACGTTTAACAAAACCAAGTAATCTTTGGACGATCGTATTAGGGATTTTGAGATTTTATCACAGCCTAGTGTTTAGAGAAGGCCCTCACATCTACTATTATGGTGCAGAGTACTTCTGCTATGTATGTTATAAATTACTCTTAGACACTAAGGTGCGACACGACATAATAAAATTCTTAAGGCCCTATAGTATGCAGGAGCATTCATCGTTTTGGACAAAACCTCTAAATTCGAGATTCGTTTGTTAATATTACACACCCATATTGAGTAGTGGGAATCGTGCATCCCTTTCCTACTCAATTCTCCTCTTTGTTATAGAATTCCAACACCAAAACAAACGAAATCTTTTAGATTTTGAAAGCACATTTTACATGTGTAAATTAATTAATATTAATTGTTGATTAGTTAATATTAATCAAATAAGAAGTTAACGTACTGTAATTAGTAATATTGTAAAGAATAAATAATTAAAAAGTAATTAATAAAAAAGAAACACACAAAAAGTGTGATTAATGGACATTCATTAATGGACATTCATTAATAAAAAAGGTACCTCAGCAGTCACCATAGTCGAAATCAGGGGGGGGCTAGATTTGGAATTCCAAAACGCAAGATCTAATCCCAGTTTGGATAAAATCTTGTTATAAATATTTAATATATTTTATAAATAAACATTTTTTTTATAAATATAATATTTATAAAAAGAATTAATTACATAAAACTATCCCTTAACTTTATAGTCATTTAGTTTTAACGCGTCGGTCGTAAGATCAATCACTGCCCGGTAGCTTTTTTCTTATAATAATAATACCTTCCACATTAGGACACAGGGGATAGTTGCTAACCCGATGATTGATGAGCTAACTAGCATTCTATAAGGCTATGTTAGATGTTATCTATACTTTACAATTAAATACTACTATCATATGTTTAATTGTTTAGTTTTATTTCCAAGTAATATAAATATAAATAGTTTACTTTAAACAACGACTATAAAAGTAAGGGATAATTGTATGCAATTATTTCTTTTTATAAACATTACATTTATTTAAAAAAAATTGTTTATTTAATATTGCATAATTTTATAAAAAAATAATTACTCAAACTGGGATTAGATCTTGGGTTTTGTAATTACAAATCTAGCGTACCCTGCATTCAGATATGGCGGTGAATGCTGATACCTTATGATTTGTATTTATTTGTAATTGTAGATTATATTTTGTGAAATCATTTGTATACAAATTACCCCCGCGAAAAGAATGTTTTAAAATTATCGAATTAAGAAATGTGTGTATTTATAAAATATATTAAATATTTCATAACTTTATGTAAAAGAAATTACCAGAACCGCCTTATACATCCGTGTGGAAACAATATCGCACGCATGCCTCTAGAGTAGGCGGAACCAAGTTCAGGCGTAGCCAGGGTTGGGCCTTGGGGAGGGATATACGAGGTTTGTTCGGTAACTACGTGGCCTAACAAAAAAAACGCAATTTTTTGACAAAAAACATTTTATTTTTCAATATAGTCTCCTGCTCTCTCAATACACTTATTCCAACGATATTCCAAACTAGCAATGCCTTCATTGCAAGTCGATGAATTCAAGTCCTCGAAATAGCTATTTACAGCAGCGATTACCTCGGAATTAGACGAAAATCTCTTACCGCCGCACACTGGGGTATTTTCCCCATTTTGCTGGTCAAAAGTGATTTTAAAAAGTTGTATAATATTTTATTTTCGACATGTACTTTTTAAAAGGGATCATCAGGCTAACTGAACCTACATAAGAAAAGCTCATAAAACAACAGATGCGTCTTTTTTCTTATTTCGAATCTCAACGTTACCAAATGCGGTTGTGTAGTCATTGCCTATCACTTATTATTTAGGTATTGTCAAATAGTGTTTTAAAGTTCATTTCGGGATGTTTTTTAGTATGGATTCTATTCTAAGACGTAAGTAGAAATCAAATTACTTATTATTGTCTTAAAAACTTAGGTTTTCTTTAAAATTTAAAAGAAAATACTTCGAATTTCTGTAAAACTATGAAAGTTTTTTAGTATCGTTGAGCTATAGTTATCGTCCATTGTAGTCCAAAATATAAATCTTGCTTAGAATTATTCGATATAGCTTCGTACAACTTCTCAAGTAAAAAAACATTCAGCATGGTTGTGCTTCCTTTTGTAATTATTATTTCAGTTAATGTTAATTAAATTTCCAATATAAAGTGTCTACGGTACATTAAGTAGTATGTTTAAGCCTTTTTATTTAAAAACTTATAGTATTTAGAATCATTCATATACATACTAATATTGCAAGAAAATTTGTTACTTTTTTACACAGGAATAGTTAATCGTTGCAGAATTTAAAAATGAATTGCTAGCAGTAATATTACCTTTTCTGTGGCAATGTAAAATTTATAAACTTTTTCTATTTTTTGCTTCTATTATGGTGTATGTGGTCACACATGATAACAAAGATCTTAAAAAGCAAAATAAGCAAAGAAAATACTTTTGACCACCAAAAGGTGCACTTGGCCCCAGTGTGCGCCGAGCCATTTTTTCAGATTTGGAAACAGATGATAATCGCTGGGAGGCATAGCTGGGGAATAGGACGAATGAGCCACTAATTCAAATCCCAATTCATGAATTTTGGCGATTGCAATCGCAGACTTGTGGGCAGGTACGTTATCCTGATGGAAAAGCACTTTTTTCTTTGCCAAATGAGGCCGTTCCTCTTTGATTTTGATGTTTAATTGTTGCAACAAATTGGCGTAGTACTCCCCATTTATTGTTTTCCCCTTTTCTAAGTAGTCGACCAAAATAATTCCACGAGAATCCCAAAACACAGTTGCCATAACCTTTCCTGCTGACAAAACTGTTTTTGCCTTCTTTGGTGGCGGAGAGCCTTTGTGTGTCGATTGCTTGGACTGTTATTTGGTTTCGGGAGTGTAATGGAGGACCCAGGTTTCATCGACGGTTATGAAACGACGTAAAAAGTCCTTCGGATTGCGGCGAAAACGTGTCAAGAGGTCGCGAGAAACACTCAAACGGTTCAGTTTTTGCTCCGGTGTGAGCAACCGCGCATCCAACGCGCAGAGTATTTTTTCATTTCCAATTCTTCAGTTAAAATACTGTGCACACTGTCATTTGAGATACTCACTATGTCTGCTATCTCGCGCACTTTTACTCGACGGTCATCCAAGACGATACGGTGGACTTTTTCAATCATATCCGGGGCAGTAGCAGTTTTTGGACGTCCACTACGGGTTTCATTTGTGCTCCTATGACCACGCTTAAATTCGGAAATCCAGTTTCTAACCATTGAAAATGAAGGAGCGGATTCCAGTAGTGTTGAATCCAGCTCTGCTTTGATCCGGTTGGTGTTAAGCCTTTCAAATGGAAGTACTTTATCACTGCTCTCAACTCGTTTTTTTCCATTGTTTACAAAATCACACAAGACGTTCATTTTGGCGTACTGTCAAAAACAGACTAATTGACTAATTAAACAGTCATATTTAATAACCTATTAAAGAATGATTCTACAGAATGATAAAGAAGATTCCTGCAAATTCGCGTCATCTCTGTGTTAGGCCACGTAGTTACCGAACAATCCTTGTACAATAATAAAAGAAGTAACTGTTTATTTAGGCTTTTTATAGATTCTATGGAACAAAAGTGCAAATATTAAAGAATACGGATTAAATCCAATATTTTTAGAATATTAGTCTTTATTCAACAAAAAACATTCGCCATGGTTTTTTGGTCAGTTCGTCAAATATTTCCATCTACTTTTCATCTATTTTTTTTAAGTTTGTGACCCTTGGGGGGGTATATCCCCCATATCCCCCCCGTGGCTACGCCACTGGCAAGTTTGGTGTTTACTCAATGTAATAGCAGCAGTGGCCTCTTTTGACACCAATAATAAGTACAAATTCGAAAAAAAATCCAATTATTTGTCTGCTGATCTTATTAATTCATCTATTAAAATGAAACAAAAAGCAAAGTGAAGTAAGATGAATAATCGACCACCGTGTTTTTTATTTATTCCAGAATTACGCTTATCTTTTGTTAATATTTTAGGATTTTTTTCTTGTATACTTTTTTCCATAAAAAATACTTTTTCCCCAAATCCGAAAAAGCACGGGAGTAGAATGGGCTGTCCTCTTTATTTTGGTTCAAGTAGGGTCTACAAATTTTACGAAATAACTGAATGAGAAGTATAGAGTGAAAAGCAATTTACGGATCATAAATTCCTACGTACTGTAGACCTTTAATTGAAGCCATATTATATATTCGTACACTACGGACTTCCAGATGTTAGATGTAAAATTCGTGAACTATTGACATATTATGGAAATCTTAGCTCATATCCAAAGAGAAAGTTAATTGTATAAGCAGCTAACACCAAAATAAATAAAAAATCTATTTTCCAGTAAAGAACTGTTATTATTTTGTGTAAAGAATATTTAAAACTAATTACCCTTTATCAACAGTGCCCGTCATAAATAAGTTGTATACTACATACTATAGACTATACTATTCTGTACGACTTTTGCGATTGTTTCATATTACAATAGCTATAAATCTGGTTCTTTTAGTACTTTTGTTATGCTTAATGATTTGTTCGAGTTTACGCAGGTGTTTTCAGAATACTCATAATCATAAAAATCACCTTTGTCACTTTGAATTTACTATTATTATTTACAAGTTTGATAATATAAAATAGCTACGATACAGTATATAAAACATAAATAAAAAAGGACAAGCTCCATTTCGTGTATAAGCAATTAGCGAGTTAATTTAATGTGAGAAGTTAAACCAAGTGTCAAGGTATAATTTCAAGCTTGTTGACAGTGTTCTGAAGTACCAACGACCTTTATTTTTTAAAAGCCTTCCATGCGAGGAAAATATGTATAATTATAACAATGCAAAATCATTTCAGTTATCTCCAGTTTTTCAGTCATTAAGCTGAATATTTCCATTGTTTTATTTATAGCACAGATTGAAATATCCTAGTTTTACATTTGCAAGCTCACTGACCATGATTATACAATAATTATAGAACTGTTTTATTATGTGATTTTTAAACATAGTCTTCTTTATTTTTTTATACGATAGTTAAAGAAATTATTACAAAATTACAATTTTGACAGCCGCAGTCAGGCTAGTAGCCAGTGAATAAGTGCACATAGAATTAAAATCTGCTATTGAGATTTAAAAACAATGTGTGTCCATTCAAACAGGGTTGCAGTAGATACATCGCACAGGGATCTCCAAGACATTTTTAGACTTCGGAATTTTCAAATTTAAAACCAATTTAGTAATACAATCGTAAAGAAAGGTGATTTTGATGGACGACCAATAGACAATAATAAAAATAGCTGGGAAATAGATCTATAATTCACATGAGAAAGTATTACAAAGTAAACGATGGCAAGCGTTGATCCAATGATAAGACGAATCTTAAAAATGGGTAGTTAAGCTGAATATACTTAATAGTGGCTTTGGTAATAGTGACATGGGTATAGAACAAAACATGCTCATGGACAAAACGATATTAAAGCTTCTTAGGTTACTATACCAGAACACACATGCACATACAGCGGCTTTCATTCCATGATTTTTAAAGAAACCTTAATGCGTCCTTATACACAGTGGCGTTCTATAAAGGGAGTGGGCTGGTGTGCAATCGATTTATGGGCTGACTGGACGAGCTGACGAAGGTATCTCAGCGCTCTTAGATAAATAAATATTTCTCGCGCCAGCTATTTTAAGCGAAGAAGACCGAAAATCATACAGCGTTTATCTACCAGCTTTGAAGATGCTTCTCAATTATTTATGGCGTCTGATTAGGTATAGGGTGTTTTGTAAATAGATACAGATACCATATGAAAAAATGACATGCTTTCATTATTTACATTTCCTTGCGACAAAATAGATATCGATGAGAAAATTGTTGATACGTTGGTAAACTGAGCTGAAACTCAAACTTCCAAAAGCTTTAAAAGCCACTTCTTGTTTTAGACTTTTTTAATAGAACACTCAATGTTAAAATCCTATAACCAACATTTAGTGTCGAAATATTGTTTATGTAAACATGACTATAGAGGTTGGCGGTGGTTTTGCGAGATAGAAAGATCGCGACTGGATGATGATTAAGAGGAAATCAAAAGTATTAATTTCCTCACATGATTTAAAAGATATCATGTGATAAAATAAATACTACTACTTGAATTAACCCTTTTCTGGATTATAGAAGAAAACGATGAATTGTTCCTGTGAAAAAGCATTGTGTCACCCTTTGAAAATGTATCATTTCTTTTAGAATTTAAAATATTGATATCTGGATATCTTTTTGAAATACTCTATAATCTATACTTTCTGTTCAATCTTCTCTCTCATTTATATTTTACGTCTTAATTATATTAGTAGCTACTTTTGTCGCCCAAAGAAAATACCTAATGCTTCCGATATACAACATTTAGTTATCTCTAGGCTTGTATTCAAAACCTATCGAAGTAATTCAATGTGAACTGCGAGGTAATTAAAATAAAATCACAGACTGCTTTTTATCATACAGTGCTATTAAATTAAATACTTTATTACTCTATATTGCATTTGAAAATAACCAAGCATTAGGTTACATTGGTTGGAAGTAAAGAGGTTAAACGATTAGCGCACTTTGAGCGTTTGTGTATTGTTGGTTGCATAAACATACAGCAAATGCAATGCTTTGAGAAAATATTTTAAAACCTATCGAGTATATTGCATTTTAATTTAATAGCACTGTATATACAATTTATTGGTTATAGATTTTATACATAAATTTATAATTTGTATATATATTTTTTAATCTTTTAATTTCTAATATAATATTTTATAATGAAAACCTTAGCCCTTCATGGATGCATGGTCCCTATGCCAAACGTCCTCTTACGTCGTTAAAGCCTTAACAAGCGAAACTTTTCATACGAGATCCTAGAGATCATGGTATATCAGAGGTGGTAATGACAACTATTTCTGCATGAATCTTTGCATCTCTACAGAATCGTAAGACACTATTTTCCTTTTCCGTTATCTTTTATGACAAAGGATTAAAGAATTATCGAGATCAGAAGAGTATCAGAAAGGTATGATGTTCAAATAAAAAAAGGGTTTGAATTGTACTTCAGCGGTACATTTGGCTTGCAGTTATCAAGTATCAAAATAAATGTCATTACTTTGAGACGCCTATGTTCATTCCTTGGAGTCATTTTATATAGCTTTTTAAAAATGAAACTTATATCATAGTTATTTAAGATCTTTGATCCTTCACCTACTTATAGAAGTTTTTATTTGATACCGCACTTGTTCAGATCTGCTTGAGTAGCTACGGTATGTTCGAATGTCAGAAATACTACTAATAATGGTTAATATATATATTTTCTAGACAAGTTTCCCAAGTGTTCGTAAATAATTCATTAAATACCATGTCGAAATCAGTCAACATACTATAAAGAAACAAAATAGCATGGAATCGCATCAATTATACCAAGATATCTTCAAATACCTTAACTAATTAATTGATCTAATAAGAGTCGTTCTCTACAAGTCAAAACTGCTTCTGTAACCCCAATAAAAATATAGAGTCAGATGCTATTATCTGCTATAAATTAATTATCCCAAGTTTGTTGGTGGTAAAAATCATGATTGCTGAGCGCCTGTAAGAATCTCTCTTAATCGATTAAATTATTCACAATTAGACAATCAATATCATACCTTCAGTTAAGCTTGTTTACCAATGGCCATATTAGGAAATTTCTTGGCAAATGAGAATAAGTTCTACTTGCTTCTCATATATGGATGAAAAATAAAAGAAAATATGTACATCTAGAACATTTCAGAACTATGTGTATATAGACACATACTAGATGAACATGCAGGCATGGTGTAGATATACTGTCAAAGATATTGAAATGAACATCTATATACTGGAAATTCAAGATCATTGTAATAATTGCATTAATTATTATGAACCAGTACTCATAATACGAAGGTGATAACGTACAAGACGAAAAATAAATCAGAATACACGGTAAACATTTATAATCTACGTTTAGCAGTAGTTTTTTTTAGACGTTTTATATCTAGTATATACATTATACACATACAGTGTTTATTATTTAATTAATTATTATTAGAAGCATTTAGTTATTTATCTAATTTTACTTTAAATCTACTGATAAATCTGAATAAAACATTATTTAGTAACAAGAATCTGTAAGAAAAAGTAATTCGCCCACATAAAAATAAATTTTAATTAAGTAAATTTAGGTAATTTCACATTTAGCTGCATTATAGGATGCATAACCCCAATTTCGTGATTATTATTTTGAGTAATTTTTCTTTTGGTGAATTAAAATATAGATAATTATAATTAACATGCACACTTGAACATGTTATGCATAAAAAAGATATCTGGAAAATTGGATTTTTCATCAAATTTAGTAAATCTAATTTTATTATTGACGATTTGGGTGCCATTTAATGAAGTTTAGGCCAATTTTAATGCAAGACTTAACCTAAAACAGACAAGGTTTACTGTAATGGGAAGGTATACGAGGATTTACTATCTTACTTTATCAATGGTTAAAAATGTGTTTTCATGATACGAGATTCCACGCTTGTATAAGTTTCTTGTATTTAAGAATTTTAAATCTTTCAGCTAAAGTATTGTGATGCAAATTTGTTACAAAATTGATACAAACTTAAATGTAGGGGCTGCATTTTATTAATGATATCAGATAAACAACATATAATTATGTTGCGCCTTTGAAACGTTCATTGATGTACTGCAATTGGTTTGAATTTTCATGTTGTTGTTACCTAAAATTATGCAAATAATGTTTGTTAGAATATAATGTTTAAATTTGCGAAAATAGGAAGGTGCAAAAGGTATTTTTAAGTAATTAGGCTTATAAATAGATGTTCGAAGATTGTGTTCATCGACAGTTAATTTTGGTTATTCATAAGAGTGTTGTATATCATTAGTACGGGAATTTTTTAATCGTTAAGAGTATCTAACTAGTTTAAGTTTTAATTAAGATTTATAAATTATATTAGGGTTAAGGGTATTTAGAAATGTCAACAGGCATTTGTTTTATGCAAAAATCACATCACATTCAATTGTTTCGGCAAAAATATATAAAAGGAAAGCAATTTTGTAACAATCTCTCTTTTAATTTATATCTTGCAGCAAATGCACACGTCTTGTTCAGATTAATAAAAATTAAGTTTATGTTGACCTAATTTAGAAATGTCAAAGGTTTTGAGGTTAGATTTATTTATGTTAAACGTCAAAGTGATTTAATTAAGAATTTGAAAATAAAAGTGTTATCTAAGAAGTCTATCAATTAAAAATAGTGATTAAAAATTTTCACGATGGAATTTTGTGAACAGGAATATTTTATGGAACAGTTTAACGAATACTAAATGGAGTTGGAAATAAATAATTTTTACTCGCCCTTGAATAATGGGAATTGTATGGAATTAATTTAGTTTTAGTTAAAGATATTTTTGATTTGAAAATGTTCTAAGAATGAATTTTTGGCATCTCTTTCTTCAATTCTTTGCCGAGTTTAATAATAGCAGATAGCTGATACCAGGGATTTCAGCATATAAGTTGGTATTTACAAGGCGCCAATTTTAAAAATCAAAAGGAAGGAATTACAATCCTAGTAATTAAAAACCGTAGAAAAACCGAGTTTTTCTGTAGTAATTAGTTTAATTAGTAATAAGAAATTTTAATGATATCAAACAAATTATTCTCTTCATTTCAAGAATTTCTTTATAGTATATACAAAACAAAAACAATTATTTGTTTTGAACGGAATTTAATTTATCTCCAAATATATAAAAGTTAATTATTTTGGGAGTAAAAAAAATTAATTATTGAATTAAAAAGAGAGAATCGTGTATTCATATTTTTCCTTTGCTATTTAATATAAAATTTTTGTCTTTTTATTTCATATAAAAGAAAACATTTTTTTGATGGTATCAATTTTTGTTTTGTTAATTGTTTCATTGTTACATGTTAATAAAGAATAAATTTATGTCGTTTTCATCTATGAAATTTATTTGTACATATGTGTTTTTATTATTGTTCGTTCATAATAATTAAAGGTAACCTAGTAGTTAAGTTGAGTATTTCATCTTTGTTACAATCACATCTATGTCTGCGTCTGTTTAGTATTCAAATAAATTAAATATCTTCATAATTATGTCATATCATTTTGTCGCAGCAAAATAGAGCATTATTAAAAGTTCAATTAACCTCCCCCCACCCCCATCATTATATCATATCAATATGTAAAAATTAGTCAGTTCCACTGAAATTTGGTTTAACTATTTCTTGAAACCCAAATTTCTCTATGCTTTTATGTTTCAAGGTTGACACCTTACTATTAGTTAATTTACTGTATGTAGGTACATTTAAAATAAATAAATTGGGCCGATTTAAAAAAAGTAATGTTTCTTATAATTTACATAACACTGTATACACACTTGAATTTTTAAAGTTTACAAGATTACCTTTTTATGACATAACAAGTGATGGTTTTTTTTTCTCAAAACTAGACCGGAGTGACGAGTTTCACCTTATTTAAGAGTTTAATTTAATAAGTTTACACACTAACTAATGTAAGTAGGCTGTTATACTGATGACAAACACATTCATAAATAATGAGAAAAAAATGAAATCAGTCAGCAAAAAAAAACAGAAATGTATTTAGTATTTTATTTTATAATAATTATTACAGATTCTGAGAAGTTAATATTTTTTTATTTAGTTGTGCTTATGTATAACCAGTTAAATTTGCATTTTAGTGAAGAAATCAACATTTAATAATTACCAACTAATTATATCTACAGAATGTCTCAATCATTTACTTAAAAGCTACATATATTGCTATCACTAGAGACGTGCATTTTAGGTGACCTCGCTTGAAAAAACCCTTGATTAGCTCATCTTTCATAAGTTCCGCCGCTACAATTTATAGGACATATAGTTTACAAATACGAAATCTGTTATATAAAACTGGCCACGCCACTGACAATTTCTTTAACTCAAGTTGTTTATTGTAAATAGACCCCTTTTCACTTGATGTTTTTGCGGCAAGGGTACTCCAAACCCATCATTTTCAAGCGCTCGCTTGTGTTATATTGCAGTATTGCAGTTGAAATTGCTTCGCTCCGTTGACATAGTGGTTTTATGCTTTACTAAAATGCATGTCTCTATCTATCACTAATTAAACTTTTCAAATGTAGATTATTGAAAAACCCCAGACCTCGTAGAAACTTATGTGATCTCAACTTATAACGTTATTAAAAGTGTTTTATAGCTGTGGGTCGTTTTTAATGTTTGTTACCACTACAGAAAACTTCTAATTCAGACTTCGGCAAAACTGGCTCAGCGGGCCACTGAAGGCGAGTCATGAGGAACGAGCTTTACCAGAAAAAACAGTATGTGTGGAGGCTAATTAACCTAAGGCTAATGCTAATATTGATCTGGCTTTTGGCATTGTCGAGACCAGCGGCGGACCTAGGGTGGAGCGAGCGGGGCGACCGTCATAAGGGGGCGCCAGGCGGTCGAAACATTAAAAAAAATTGGAGCAGAGATCGATTCCATCGAACGCGACAATCGATCGTCCACAAATCGCGTTGTTGGCGGCGCGGATAATACTCTTTAGACCTTATTTATATGATTTATTTAATAAAAAAAACATTTAATTTTATATTCTATTAAGTGGTTTGAGAAATTATCTTGCAGTATGCATTTGAATGTGATGCATTGTTTGTGTGAGTGCTATCTGATATAAAATGTGTATTTTAAATAAACCTTATCCAACAAACATATTTAATTCTAGACTAGAATATTTGTCATCCCTTCTACTAGTATATTTAATATACCTATGTATTCAAGTGGGAAAAATGTAACGTTGTCTCTGGTCTATCGGTCTGAATGTGGCTTAGCCATGGATAAACGAATGTATAGAAATTTATGGTGTAGGGGCGCAATCAGCAGCTATCGCACCACCTAGAAAATGATTTAGGACCGCCACTGGTCGAGACTAAGTATATTAAAGTGATGACTATCCAAGAGTATTGGTCTTTATTAACATACAGCGCTATTAAATTAAATTACAATATGTGCATTTGCGTATATTGCATTTGAAAATAATCAAGTCAAACAATTATGCACACATAGGCAACTAATTATACAGTACGCTTCATTATACTTCTTTAAATAATTCCTTAGCAAGTTATTTGTATTGTTAATATATTGCTTAATTGTTTGACTTTGTTTTTTATTTGTCTTACGCCTCACAATTCTCCAAGTCACATATTTGTCTAATATGACAGTATTTAACACAAGTAACGAAGGTCACTAACAAAAAATTAAAGAGAAATGAATAATTTGGATCAGCTGCAGTATCATAATTCTTAGTATACACAGTGAAACGTATGGACCCCCAAATACGCTCTAAATCGACACTAACGGGAGTCCCAAAAGGTCCACTCGAAAAGAAAAAAATATATATACTCTTGAACAGAGTGAATTGAAGAAGACATTTCCCTCTACTATATGTTAATCATTTAAAACTATCACACCTTTCAATACTAGCAGAAACCTTATCAACAGGTGGGTAGTGGATACTGAAATAAATAAATTAATAAGTTTGCAGTATTTGGATAAGGGAGCCACGATCAGTTTCCTTCTGTTATAATAACGTTAAGATTTTTGGCTGTTTTAATAATTAAACCAAACCCAAGGAATTCGCGATATACCTCTATATATCTTTTTATTTTATACATCTATTTTTTATTTGTTAGCAATGCATAAACTAACGAAATAGTTATTATCGGAGGCGTCTGTGATCTTGCTAATATTAAGTTACGTGCGCTATCCTTTGCGATCTACATAAAAAATTACGATGAATTGCTCTTCATTATTCTATGAATATAAGTACGCTAAATTGTGGACTTAAGGGTCTACAGTATGTAGAAATTTATGGTTCCTAACATGCTTCTCGTTCTATACTACTCATTCAGTTATTTCTTAAAACTGTCCTACCCTACTGCTTGAAACAAAATAAGAATCGATTAATTTTTAAAATTCCTAAAATGTTAACTAAGCGTAATTCTGAAAACGAATTTAAAAAATTCGAGAGTAGCTTATTAACCTTACTTCACTTTACTCTTTGTTTTATTTTAATAGATGAATCAATAAGATCAGGAGACGAATAATTGGAATCAAACCAATTTTCTTGGATTTTTAGTTATTTTTGGTCTAAAAAGAGGCCACTGCGGCCACTACAATTGCTAAAAATTAAACTTGGTCACACCTACTCTAAAGGCATGCGCGCGATATTGTTTCGCACGTGGATGTAACGCGGTTCGGGTAATTTTGTTTAAATAAATTATCAAATATTTAACACATATTATAAATAAACAATTTTTCTCAATTCGTTTTTAAAACTTTTTTCTGCAAGAGTGATTTGTATACAAATGAGTTTACAAAATAAATCTACAATTACAAATAAATACAAATCATAATTCATCACCACCATAGCCGAATGCAGGAAAGGCTAGATTTGTAATTACAAATTAATTAAAAACTCAAGTTCTAATCCCTGTTTGAGTATTTCTTTTATACATATTTAATATGTTTTATAAGTAAATCATTTTTTACAAATATAATATTTATAAAAAGGAATAATTACATAAAATTGTCCCTTAAATATATATTAATTAAGAATAAGACTAAACCATTAAACATATGATATTAAATAAAATCAAACATTAGCTCTAATAGTACTAAAGAATGCGCGTTAGCGCATCAAGCAACTATCCCATGTGCCTCAATGTGCTTCCAAACGCGTACGTTACAGGATCAATCCCTGCTCCGGTATAAAATTAAAATATAAGATTTCTGTTACAAATGTTATTTTTTGTTACAAATTAAAAAATAGTATGTTTATAAATAAGTCGCGATATAATGTATTTCTTGTATTTCTTAATGTATAGTAATGAAGACAAACGCTAAAGTTATTTTTGTTTTATCAGACATTTTTTCAATCTTAGGCAATATTAATTTTTTCTATTTTTCAAGAAACACACATATGTATTAGAATTTAATTAAAAATTATTGTAATAATAATAATTACTACTGCACATTACCTAGATAACCAGGCCTCAAAAACTATGATGCTTGTGCGAGCGAGAGAGGCAATGTTTATTATTATGCAAGCCCATCGCGCGGCTCAGCCGACTTACAGATGGTATAGCAAAATTAGTTGAACATTTTGAATTGATAGTTCCTTAAATAGGGTTGAAAATTTTTAAAAAGTGTATCTATTTTGTATACAAAAAGTATCGATGACAATAGGTTTTAATTAAAAATACAAATGAAATGAAACTGGTTGGAAGTGAAGATTTGTTTAAATTGGCTTTTAATTCCAAAGATATGTTTAGGAATATTTTTCGTCTGCATTTTTGCGTACAAGGACGTGTTTTTGTATAGGATCCGAGTTCCACGCCTAGATTTGTTCTGGTTTTATTTTTCTTAATACAATAGTTGTTCTAATCTATCTCTCTTCCTCACTCATCTCTTGAGCAAATAGCAGACCGATTCTCTGTCTATTCAAGAAGTTAATTTTGCGTTAAAAGAAATTAGTATAAACGCCGCCGATTTACATAAAATATTCTATACCACACGAATTTATTATATGCTAAGTATGGCGTATGATGATGCATTTAAATTATTTTGTAAGATATAAAGGCCTAATCATAACTTCCGTAATCTTACACGTATTAGTTATTATTTATCAAATAAATGAAGATTGGTGTGAGTACACGACTCGTAAGCTGAAGGTCAATGGTTCAAATGCCACTTGGGGCGGAAAGATTTTTGGATATTGAAGAATTCGACCACCTCGACTGTGGATGTGTGTGATTATGTTCCTATGGGGAATATATGACTTTAAATCTCGGTACTACCGTAGTGAAGGTGTAAAATTTAAAAAATCTGATACTGTTATTTGTAAATTATACACTTCAACATCACAAGCGACCAATTATCAAAATTACATGTCATGTAAGGAACAGAAGACTAATCCTCGCCGTCTGTGTAATTCGTTTGCTTAGGATTGGTTTGTCGTGCATCAAGAAATAGGATTATCCCAATATTGACGACTTAAAGAATTTGTTCTGGTAAATGTTTGCGGAAGTTTGACCAACAGCAACATTTCAAACTTCCACATTTTTTTATAATTAGCTCCATAGTATGTACTTGTAAAAAATATTTAACCTTGCATTGACGGAAGCGTTTATTTAAATAACAATTTGCGTAATGTTACAAAAATAAAAGTCAATAGCCGAGACCTGAGTCATTTGCGGATTGCGGTAAAAAAATGAAGTTAGTGTAAAAATGAACCTCACGTAGATGTCCGATTTCACAGGTTCATAAACCCGTCATTTGCGGTGCAACGACTACTTACGGTGTACTTATGTGTTGTATAAAGGGACACATGTCGCACTTCATGTAATTTAAGTCAACCGTAATGTTCAGGACCGGATTTGCACCATTTATACGTCTCGATTACAATGTTTTAGTCTTACCAAGCTATACTTACCATATGGCCTAGTTTATATTTAAATTTCCACCCACCTATCACCGACTGCAACTGCTAGAAATTTAGTACAAGAGACCGAGAGGCAATCTTCATTAATTAATATTGTAATAATTAATTGGGTCTATTTTTATTGCTTTGGTCGCTGTTATGTTCATTTTATTACGAATCGTGACTAAACAGAAAAATTTCTATATGGAAAATACACCCAAACTAAACTTTTTAGACGTGACGATTGCGCCATTGGAAAGCTTAAACAGAATTTTTATGTCGAATTCCAACTGGGCTATTTTGGTCGCATGAGAGGTAACCTTCGCAAAGTTTGTTTTTATGAGCATTAAAACATTATTAATAATTAATTGATAAATAACGTTAAGGAATGTATAAATAAAGAAATATCAACAGACGATTTTAACGGTCACCTGGTCAGTTTTACAACCAGTACATTTTAAAATACTAAACACATTTTAATGCATTCTTCATGTTTTCATCAGCGTAATTTGGTAGATGTTTAACAAGTTTTATATTTTACACATCGTTTATTCATTATTTATACACCGTGTCTATAAAGCATAAAACAAATTTAGTATTTGGAAAACTTGCTAGAGTACACAAAATTCAAACTTGAAAATTACAATTTACGCAAAAAACTCAAAAATGATGTTGACATTGTTGCCACATTTATCATTTTTTTGCATCTGATTTCAATTTTAATTTCTCTAAAGGCAACACCATGTTGAAAGTACCCCTCAACATAAATTCGCAATACGCAGGTTATTCATAAAACAATTATCCATTTTGTGAGACGCAGATCTGTCAATGGGTAAAAACGACGATTGTATAACCAACAAATCAGCAATTTGTTTTTTTTTTGTCTTATACGATCATACACAAATACACAAACCTGTAAGATGTCCTTTAGATCTCGTCTACACTAATGGCTTATTCTGCTTAATTTGCAGCACCGGTATTACCTGCTGAAAGAATAACCCTGTAAGTACATGTTTGCCCGTATACATCAATTCATTCATCAAAACTCTGCCCTTGTCTCTAACACACATTCTCACAACTTATACATAATCTAATTCATCTAAACAATATACAGAGATAATATCTAGCTTGCTGCAACTAATGCACCTGCAGTAGGCGCTCATCGAACTACTACACAATCGGGTTGGAATCACTCAACAACCCCGGCTGGAATCACTCAACAGCCTTGCACCGGACTCACTCAACGGCGCTCATGACGGACTCACTCAACGTCACCGACTGGACCACCCACGTTGGGTAACGAGGACTCGCTCAACTCGCACCATTCAGGATGTGGACCACTCATGGATTGGAATCACTCAACAACCCTCCACACCTGTCTATGGGCTGCCACCGCCGGCAAGATATTCAACTGGTCAGCCTCGATTGAAGAGGAATCACTCAACTCAACAATCATCGTTGTCGTGGAGGGATTACCACTATCCCCACTGAGCCAGGAATCACTCAACTGCAACTTCCACGAACAACTCATTTATGCGACCCCTAACTAAGTTTCTCATATACCTCATACTAAATCATTAGGGTCACCACAAAATCTCAGAAGCTTTCATAAAGATTCATGTTAAACATTGTAAGGCATCTAGATACATCGCACTCTAATTATTACAAGATTTATAAATATAATCAAACACAATCTAAATGCTTCCACAATATTCAACTATAATACGTAGCTCTTTAACAGGGCATAATTCACATGCATTTCTACACAGACATACTCGCAAGCATGATACTTAGTGAGACCAACTCACCCTTTTAATTCCTAATTTAAGAGCACTCTACCACCACTAAATTGACACACACTAAACTTTATTCACCTAACTGTACTTTACCAATATGAAGAGAAAACTAAATATTTTACTTCCATAATGAAGCATTTATAATATTTTCGTAGGACCTACTCTGATGATATCATCAACTACTTGGCTATGGATTATTTCATTTTTAAAAGAACTATTCAATAAATCTTAATACTGACCCATATTTCTGTTTATTAACGCATGGAAATTGTTACAGATCATTACTTAACTAACTTATTGGAAATACTAAAAATACAAAAACAACAATAATTCCACATTCGGCCATCCTGGATTATGCCTCGTCCTCGAGGTCATCTTCATCAGTATTAGATTTATCAGGATCGGTCAATATTACATCATCTTCACCACTATCCTCATCTGTTGCGTCTGACACTCCTCCTACTATCACCCATGGTTTCATTCTATCAATTGCAACAACGTTTTCATAACTTCCGGCATGCCGACGATTATGACCCTCCATGTCTACCACAACGTACCTATCGTTGGGTAGGACCTCTTTTATCGCCATCGGACCTGCGTACGGTGCTGTTATCTTATGACTTTGACCAGTAGCTGAGGGTTGTTTTAAAATAAGCACCAGGTCTCCAACCTTATATTGGTGCGGTCGTTTTCGGTGCTTATCGTAGTATTCACGCTGACGCTCTTGTTTTATGCGAATGCGATTAGACGCTTCTTCCCGTAGTGCCGTCAAATTATTTAAGTCTTCTCTCACCTTGTTAATCTCGTCAAGTAGATATACATCGGACCCTATAGGTTTGGGTTTATGTCCATACATTAGTTCGTATGGTGTGGCATTTGTAGACTTGCTAAGCGTAGTGTTGAGCGCAAATTGGAGTTGCTCAAGATTCAGATCCCAGTTTTCTTCGCTGGTCGAAGTAGTCAATAATGCGGACAGCAGAGTATGGTTCAATCGTTCGACTTGACCATTGGCTCGAGGAGTAGCGACAGCATTTTTCACATGTTTAATGTTACATTTTTTTACAAAAATCTTCAAAACACTTGGCAGTAAAGGCAGTCCCTCTATCACTAATTATTATTTGCGGTGAACCAAACAAACTAATAATTTCGTGCATAGCACTAACAACAAGCTTGGCTTTCGTAGATTTTACCGATCTAAAAATACAGAACTTTGTAAAAGCGTCGATGATCACAAGTATGTGTATTTTGCCTCTAGGTGTTTGTGGGAATGGACCTAGATGATCTATGTGTAGCATGTAGAATGGAATAGGAACCTTGTCAATTGGATGGAGAAATCCTTCTTGTCTCCCAGCTGGTTTCTTGTTATAAAGGCATGGAATGCAGCATGCTATATATTTAGTAACATACTCCCTCATCCTAGGGAACCAGTAACTTTCACACAAGCGATACAATGTCTTTTCTGCTGCGAAATGTCCCTTTTCATCGTGAGCAGCCCGAACAACTTGGTTCCGCATACCCTTAGGAACGACCCATTGAATACCCCTAGCTGTGATTCTGTACACTCTGTTATCTCTTAAACAATAGTCTTTATAAACTTTACGCTCTTCATCTGTCTCGGGAGGTTTCGAGAGCACTTCGAGGATATATTTAATCTTTGCATCGGTTAATTGGCCTGAGAGGACCCAATCCCCTTGCTCAATGTGCAATATCGTCTCGTCCAATTCTGGTGATTTTTCCACCACAGGATTTCTGCTAAGAGCATCTACATGCTTCATTCTATCTCCGGGCCGGTACAGAACAGTAAAATTATACTCCTGTAAAATCAGCCACCAACGTGCAATCCTGGGTATTATCTGTTTCTTTGAACTAGTTACTTTTAGGGCATTACAGTCAGTGATAACAATAAAATGGATACCAATGAGGTAAACTCTAAATTTTCTTAGAGACTCGACGACGGCAAGTGTCTCTAATTCATAAGAATGATATTTGCTCTCCCCTAACGTAGTTTGTCTACTGTAGAAAGAGACTGGATGGAATTTTCCATTATTGTTGTTCTGCAGTAAAATTCCAGCTACACCATGACTGCTTGCATCCGTGTGGACCTCAGTAGCGCGTTGTGGGTCGAATAATGCTAGTGTTGGTCGACAGCTCAGCGAAGCACGAAGTGCTACGAAAGCTTTATTTTCTTTGTCTGTCCACTGCCACTTCACGTCTTTCTTGAGCAGATTAGTTAAGGGCTTAGCAATGATTGCATAATTTTGAACAAAATGTCTAAAATAACCAGTTAATCCCAAAAACTGGCGAACTTGATGGACATTACTCGGCGCTGCCATTTCTACAACAGCTCTGGTCTTCTCTCTTCCGGGTTGAACAGAACCGTTACTGATTTCATAGCCCAGATAGGTCACAGATGCCATTAGGAAACAGCATTTCTTATGATTGAGAGTTAATCCTTCTTTACGGAATAATTTGAGTATGCATTGCAGATTGATAATACCTTCGTCAACTGTCTTACTGTGCACCAAAATGTCGTCTAAATATACAGCGGCAATATCTTGAGTAGGAGCCAATATTTTATTCATCAGTCGCTGAAAAATACTAGGTGCGTTGCATAAGCCGAAGGGCATTCGATTAAATTCAAATTGTCCCTGAGGTGTCACAAAAGCTGTATACTTTCGTGATTCTTCTTCAACCGGTATTTGATAATAGCCGGACCTCATATCTAACGAAGTATAAAATACACTTCCCTGGAGTCGATCTAGTTGATCATCAATTCGTGGAAGGGGATACCTATCCTTTATCGTCATTGAATTTAGTTTTCTATAATCAATGCACATACGGTTTTCTCCATTTTTTTTTTTCTAACTAACAGCACTGGAGATGCATACGGAGAATTAGACTCACGAACTACGTTACTAGTAATCAATTCGCCAACCATTTCTTGGACGGTGTTTTTCTCGGCTAACGACATACGGTAGGGGCGGTAAGTGAATGGTCTATCTGCCTCTAAATGTATTTCCATCGAGCCGGTTTTCGAACAACCCAATTCGTTTACATTAGTAGCAAAACAATCACGATACCTTTGGAGCAGGTCTTCAAGTTGTAATCGCTGTTCAGAGGTAATATCCCCCACATTTATTTCTGCCATAGGTAACGGTGGCAACGATTCAGCGGTGACAGTAAACACTTGTGCAACAGGACGTTCTTCGTAGCAAGGCCAGGCCCTACATAAAGGACGTTTAGCAGAAATGAGAATGTCGTTATCAGAAATATTAATTACTGGAATTCTTGCAGTAGTTTGTTCGTCGAGAAGTAAAACAATACGAGGGATAATATATTCTTGGCCCTCTTGTGAACGTATAGAAGCCTCCACATAAACTTCTCCAACATACTTATTATGTGATTTAACGATGACATTAGCCCAATGGTTAGGAGGAACAACAGTTTCATTCGGAAACAGAACAATCTTGCTGGGTCTTTCGTAGACAGCTGGGTCGAGATCCTTTAACAGTCGTACTAGTTGCAAGGTGTGGTCGTCCTTAATAGTAATGATACCTGCCAACTCGGTGATAGGATGTCCAATCATAAAAGCAACATCTTGGGCGTGATCTGGAACTACTATTACTTCCGCGTCCACATCATCTACTTGTATACGAAGAGTTGCAGCCCCAAGAGTCGCAGTAGTATTCCCACCATATCCCCGAATTGTAGTGGTTTTAGTTTGGTCAAACTTTAGTTGTAGGCGCTCCATTTCTCCCTTTTTAGCAGTAACACAGGTGCTTCCAAAATCAATAAAAGCAGTGGAAGGCTGTCCATTAACTAAAATGGGTTTGTGGTATTTATCATTAGGAGAGGAGCGCGCCACATCCAGTCAGGCAATTCTATTTCCTGTTGACTCGGAGCTTTTGAAAGTTCGCTCTTTGCCAAAACGATGTCCGTATTCGATGGGTTTATTGTTGCAAGAGTTGGCAAAATGTCCCGGTTGCCCACATCGGTAACATGTCTTAGCTGCCCCACGAGCTGAGTCATGGCGTGGACGATCGTTTCTAAAGTTCCCTTTTGGAAACTTCTTAAAGGGATGTGATTTGAACCTTGGCATTGAACTAGATGTAGTAGCTGTCGTACCTTCAACGGTTGACAAGTAATGATATAGCGATTCGGGTGTTAAATGGTTACCAGCCCGAGCTGCTGACTTGATATGATTGTCGGCAAGGCCCCCAATTAAACAGGAAACTGCATCTTCACTTGTGATTCTGCAGACGTTCAAAAGTGCACACTTCTCATAATAATATCGAGAAAAACTCTCATCAGGCATTTTCTTGCGAGCGAGCATTTCTTGTAAAAGATCGCAGTAGTCACGTCTTTTGGGAAATGCTTCCTTAAGCTTTTGCTTCCACTGTTCCCATGAATAACTCACTGTAGTCAAACCCTTGTACCAAATCTCAGCCAAACCCTTCAGTTTCGACACAGCATAATAGATAGTTGCTTCCTCTGTCCAATGAAACACCGATCTCAACTCATCCAATTTGGCACACCAGGTGACAACACTTTGATTTCGGTCTTCAGGATCGAAATTAGGGACTACATCCCCTCTAAAACCAACCACCTTCTGTTGGGGAGCTAAAGTATGCACTAAATCAGATAAAGCTTCTGTTAGTCGTTCAGTAGAACGAGTATCTGCTCTATGTGGAGATCGTCGACGACCACGCAAGCTAAGCACTGATCGCTCTCTAGATTTGCCACTAGAATCAGAACTGGAGCTTGTACTGGATGCAGATCGCCTTCGCTTATTGCGACCACGGTGCGGACTCTTAGTTCGTGGCATGGTTAATCTATCCCACTTCTGAACTGTGAGACGCAGATCTGTCAATGGGTAAAAACGACGATTGTATAACCAACAAATCAGCAATTTGTTTTTTTTTTGTCTTATACGATCATACACAAATACACAAACCTGTAAGATGTCCTTTAGATCTCGTCTACACTAATGGCTTATTCTGCTTAATTTGCAGCACCGGTATTACCTGCTGAAAGAATAACCCTGTAAGTACATGTTTGCCCGTATACATCAATTCATTCATCAAAACTCTGCCCTTGTCTCTAACACACATTCTCACAACTTATACATAATCTAATTCATCTAAACAATATACAGAGATAATATCTAGCTTGCTGCAACTAATGCACCTGCAGTAGGCGCTCATCGAACTACTACACAATCGGGTTGGAATCACTCAACAACCCCGGCTGGAATCACTCAACAGCCTTGCACCGGACTCACTCAACGGCGCTGATGACGGACTCACTCAACGTCACCGACTGGACCACCCACGTTGGGTAACGAGGACTCGCTCAACTCGCACCATTCAGGATGTGGACCACTCATGGATTGGAATCACTCAACAACCCTCCACACCTGTCTATGGGCTGCCACCGCCGGCAAGATATTCAACTGGTCAGCCTCGATTGAAGAGGAATCACTCAACTCAACAATCATCGTTGTCGTGGAGGGATTACCACTATCCCCACTGAGCCAGGAATCACTCAACTGCAACTTCCACGAACAACTCATTTATGCGACCCCTAACTAAGTTTCTCATATACCTCATACTAAATCATTAGGGTCACCACAAAATCTCAGAAGCTTTCATAAAGATTCATGTTAAACATTGTAAGGCATCTAGATACATCGCACTCTAATTATTACAAGATTTATAAATATAATCAAACACAATCTAAATGCTTCCACAATATTCAACTATAATACGTAGCTCTTTAACAGGGCATAATTCACATGCATTTCTACACAGACATACTCGCAAGCATGATACTTAGTGAGACCAACTCACCCTTTTAATTCCTAATTTAAGAGCACTCTACCACCACTAAATTGACACACACTAAACTTTATTCACCTAACTGTACTTTACCAATATGAAGAGAAAACTAAATATTTTACTTCCATAATGAAGCATTTATAATATTTTCGTAGGACCTACTCTGATGATATCATCAACTACTTGGCTATGGATTATTTCATTTTTAAAAGAACTATTCAATAAATCTTAATACTGACCCATATTTCTGTTTATTAACGCATGGAAATTGTTACAGATCATTACTTAACTAACTTATTGGAAATACTAAAAATACAAAAACAACAATAATTCCACAATTTAATCCATCAAATGGTGAGAAGAAGCTTGATGAAGAAAGATTAATATAGAAGAAGAAAATGATTAACATAGCAAGAACACAGACATCATTTTTGAGTTTTGTTATAATTTGTAATCCCCAATTGTGAAATTTTGTATAAATTGGACTAGCTGTTCTCTAGGTAATGAATTTATTCAATGCTTTATGGACACAGTGTATATAAACCATATTACAGACTGCTGAGAATATGAAAACAGATTTTATGCTTCAGTTGTGTCAGTAATTACCTAATTTGAAAAATGTAGGTGTATTTTAACAAAAATACCGAGTTTTAAAATTAATTTATTCTTTGTCAAAATTGTGAAATATATATAACAGTGTAATTTTATAATTTTTATATTATTACGTCATCCTCAATTAGGTGCTTGCTTGTTTTATAGCCTTTGAAGGTTTTGATAAATTATAGCAGATAATAAACACTTTTACTTATTTAAAAGCTAATTTGTGTATTTAAACTTTCGTATCTTACCATTAGATCAGGGCCACCAACCAAACAAAGAGTTGCATTGGATGCACTGCGTGAAGTCCAAATTCTGAAAATAAAAAAAAAATTAATAAAATAAAAAGTTTCGTCACTCTAGAATTCATCTTTTCCGCAAGGACATTCTGAAAGATTAATCTATTAAAAAAAATACTACCATATCATATTTTGCATAACTGTGAAATGTCGCAAAATAGTGAGAATCTTAATACACCCACTATCAGCGCTACCTTCCCGAGCTTCTAAATCTAAGTACCCAATACATGAAAAACTAAAATTTTGATTTTGTTGTAGCAAATTGCTTTAGAGCGTGAAATACATATTCAATAACCCTAAATTTTATTGTTACCTTTCTCAACTTAGTAACAATTTTATCTATCACTATCTCATATCAAGCAATCGAAGAGAGGAATAAAATAGAAAAGGTGAATTTTTCTATGAACCTTCTGAACTTAGTGCACTAGTGAACTACTTTTAAATTTTAGTGGAATCTAAGATTAACATTGTAGCACCGATAAGAATAATTCACCCTGCACTGCAGCTCCTAGAAAAGTAATGAAGATCCGCACACGTTTTGGAAATCTACTGCAAAGTAATACTTGAATCCGAACCCTGAACTTTTACGCACGCCGGACTATCAACAATAAGTTTCAGGGTTCAGTAGTAGGTCATTCCATGGCAAGTGCCCACACGAGGAAAACCACATATACCCTCAAAATCTTGCGCTAGAGCCAACCCCCCCCCCCCCAAATGAAGTGAAACCACTCCTGACATATGGTGACAATAAATACATGCAAATAATTGTTGAAAACCGCAAATGTTTTGTATTTGATAATATACCTCTGGTATATGACCAATAACCCTCCTCCCTGAGAGGGTTAAACCAACCCAAAATGGATCAAAACCACACCTTAGATCAAAATACAATAAATACATATTTTTGGAAATAGACTTCTGGTATACAACCAACGTTAATCCTCTAGTCTCTTGATTTATGATATCTGTTCATTTTATTTTCAAACGACCTGCGCACTGGCTGCCTCTTATGTACTTCATTAGTCTTTCCTTTCCCATTTCATAAACCAGCAGTAATCCGCAATCATATGCGCATCCCAATTCCTTGATAACGCCGTTCCATTTCTTTCATATCTTGGTGCAACCGTTTACCTTGTTCTTCGCTGTAATCCCGTAAGTTATCTGGAAAGTAGTCACGGTGAGAATGAAGGAAATGTAACTTCATACTCATATGTATAACCTAATTTTTTATAATTCTCCAACAAACATGTAATGATTTCTTGGTAGTATTCTGATTTGTGTTCGCCAAGGAAAATTTTTACAACGTCCACAAACCATTTGCGGTTTTCAATCATTTTTTGCATGTATTTATTGTATTTTGATTAAGGGGTGGTTTTGACCGATTTAGGAGTGGGTTAAACCGCTCAGGGAGAAGGGATCTTGACCATATACCAGAGGTCTACTTCCAAATACAAAACATTTGCGGTTTTCAACCATTTTTTTAATGTATTGATTGCCACCTATGTCAGGAGTGGTTTTACTCCATTTGGGGGCTGTTTTTGGCTCTAGCGCAAGATTTTGAGGGCATATGTGCTTTTCTGAGGTCAGATTCGGTTTCAGCGTCGAGAAATACATCGGAATATCATAGTCACGTTCCCAGGTCAGAACATTTTTTTGTGGGGCTGTGTTATCATTGATCATAATCACCTCACTAAACGCATGATATGAATAATTTATCTGATATGATCTTGCTGACAGCTAACTGTAACTATGCACTACCTCGCCAAAAATACATTTTGTAAAAAATTGTGTTATGTGATTGATTGGTTTTTGACCATCATTCATACTTTATAGATTCTTCGAGCATTGAGTATTTTTTATTATGGACAAAACCAAATATTTAAATTAGTTATATCTTAAGTAGTATATCTAAATGTCGATAACTTTTCCTCCGCTATTTCAGAAATAGAACTCGATGTTGAAAACCAGAGATACTTCACAAGGTTTGATACACTGAAAGGGTTTTTCTGGGCCTTAATTGAGTGAAGATTCAGTTCCAAAGGAGCTAAGCTCTTGATAGATTCCGAAAGACTATTGGATTGAGCCATGTTTCTGTGAGATCTACAATATAATATCTTAATTTAGCATCTCAAAATTCCTCCAGACAGACCCTAACCTTGAAAAATAGTTATTAATATTCAATAATTTGCTTAAAATCTTAACTATTCTAATAATTTCTATCAAGGTTAATCTTTACTGGTTCTTGCTCCTTCAATCTTTAAAAACATTTCCTAAATAAAATACTATTCATTTTGACAAAGGTCATACTACAAAAACTACAAATACAAACAAAGCTTTTAATTCTCCAAATTTAAATAGCTATTTTATTATAATTTAATAATTATTATTTTTTTGCAGGAGTGGTACAGCTGAGCCGCCTTAGGCAATAATATTGATTTACTAGTACCAACGGAAGTTGTCAACTTAAAACAAAAACGTAGCAAGTATTATAGAATTTATTACATGTAGTTATTACTACTTTTTTTCTTGTTAAAAGGTGTAATCCATAATTTATTATTGAAAGAAATCTTGTTTAATTTATGTACACAAACAAGAAATGGCTATTATCGGAATGTTAGTTCTTTTGGATTAAATTAAGTTCATTTTTTAAGCAAAACACATTTAAGATACAATTTATTTAAAAATACTGCAAGTAGCAGGAACACTAAGAATTTGTTAGAAATTTTCCATTTTCAAAATACGGAGAAAAGCCGTAATGGATGGATAAGCATGTTAATCATAGCTTGTACATCTAGTAGCACTTTTCCGTTCATAGATCCACAGAAGAGGTTGCTTGGATGAACAATAAGTCATTTCTATACTTGACTGATATACTATAGTACATTTCGAAGTTTGGGACTTGAGCAGAAAATCTCTGCAATTAATAAACATAAAAGCTTTAAAAAATAGATCATTCATTTAACTTGTCCAATTGACCAATCTATTTGACACCACATAAAACTTAATACCAGTTACTTTGAAAAGGCGCTTCTCTACCAAGATCTTCTATTTTCCTGCTGACCTAACCTATTCCATTTCAGCTGATCGCGACTTGTTATCGATAGTACTCCATCGGCACCACTATAATTCGAAGAATCTACGTATTTCGAGCATTGTAATCTATAATTCGTCTTCGGATATCTATGAGGCAATTTTTAATTTCAATCTCTTAGTCTCCTCCGCACAATACTATTTCAGATATCTATGAAAAAACCCAAGAATATTGATCCTTAAAAAGTCACCATTACCCGTGATTATGGATACCGAAATGGCAACCTTTCTACAGACCTACTATTTTTCCTGATTCTCCCTGTCTTTTTAGATTTTTCGATGTTTCAATATTGATCTAGAATGTAGATTCAGGAATTTCAATATTAACTAAGGGAATAATGAAACGTTTTACAGATATTGTCATTTCTCAGAATTTACTTACAAAAAAACCCCGCGCAAATCCTACTAGAAATTGGGTAATTTCTACATATGGTGCATCTCCTAAATCGGCTGATTAAAATATCTTATAGACTCAATGTGTTTTATAATTAACAGTTTCTGAGTTATAACTTACTAAAGTTGCAGTGCTAATGCTCTATGAATATCTTTTAGAAGTTCATATGTGGGTTTACTCTGCGATTATCGAATAAATGAGTCGAAATAATCTACGAAGATTTATTTTATGTTCATTCTGTATGTTTTTCATAATCAAAGTGAGAGATTTAGTTGCCAGTTATGTAGTCGAGCACACAGTTTCATGCAACAAAATTCGTAGCCCTGGTCATAACTAAAGTGAAACTGTCTTCCATATTATTCTAGAACTACTTTAATTCTATGGTTAATGCTTTCCTGTGGCGGATCACTGACGAATACTTTAAGTTATTTTCGTGCCGTGCATCATCCTAAATACCACAGCACGCTAGCGGCATGCCCACAAGTACCTATAGTTCTGCACCGGCCTTGCATGTTCTGCACCAACAATTGGTAAGCGTTTCATCATTATTCTTCACAGCATAGACAATTCAAGTGTTATATGATGCTGAATAATAATAATAATAATTGCTACAACCCATAACCTGGAAACCAGGCCCCAGAAGCTATAAGCTTGTGCGGGAGGGAGGGGGCGATTATTATTATTACGTGGGCCCTATGTGCGGCTGCAGCCGACTTACAGATGGAACAGCGCAAATCCCACATTTGTGTCACAGCTAAGGAAAACTGCAGAAAACCTTAACCAGATCTGTCTGTGAATGAATGAATTTATTCAATGGTGTGAAGTTCACATACGAAAAACAAGTGACAAACGTTTTCAATAATTGGCACCATAAGACAGAAAAAATACAAATATTCAAGATTTCAATCGCAACCCCATACCATATTACCACATTTTCCCTTGACTTCATCAATATAATTAATAATACGAAATACAATAATACAAAGACTACACCTAACAATGCAGATAAACGAAGTTATCACTATTATCACTTCAGGAGTGTTTAACTTCTGTCCCTTTGCATGTTAAATGGAGCTAATAATGATTCTCGTTGTGATTATCATCCATGAAATTCTCAGAAAACATGGTCGACACAAACAATTAGCTCAATTTGAAAATCTCTGTTATTTTACTTTTTTTTAAATACAGTATTGTAGAAGCTTGTTTGATGACTGTTTTTGCGTTTTGTCGAAATTAAGAATGTACATATGCATGTAAACAAATATAACGGTGTTTAATTTTGTATATAAGTAAATTATAGGTTTCCGCTATGAGCTTCCTTAAAACTTTAAAGTACAAAATATGTTTTTCTAAGCTTCGATGATAATAATAATAGAAGGCCTACACGGTTAATGACATGTTTGCAATTTTAGGTAAGTATACAAAGAATCAGAGTATGTATATATATAGTACCATATAAACTATTAAAATAATACATACACAGTTGTTAAATCGAGTCGAAGTGAAGGTTACATTAAATGCTTCAAAAAAGATTACCTACATGTGTTAACAATAGTCATTAACACTATAATAGACCATTTACCATACCTAACCAGCTCAGGAAAGCAAAATTAGCATCTTTAATTAAACTCTTAAACAATAACGCCCACTTGTTTATGAATATTAACATATTATTTAAAATCATCTTTATAAATAGAGTTTATGTACAATTTTGAAGCTTATGAATAATCAGGTTAATTACCTTGTGGTGATAACTATATTATTAATGCTTTGTTCTCAATGCACTTTTGACTGCGGTGTCGATTACTACATGGTTATTGAATTAGGTATGCTTAAATTAATTCCTCTATATTGAACCAATTCTCTTTTTTCCCTGAGTAGTATAATATAGTTATTTGTTTAAATGGCAAAAAGTCGCAGATTTACTGCATCTATTCACTTTTACTGCCTAGGCAGTAAAACTGAGACTTTAGTGCATCTCAATTGTCCATAAAATGAAATTCTTACTGACAATCAGCAAAAAACGATATGTTATAACAGTTTATGAACAAGCATAAAAGTTTTAACTGGATTAGAAGAAAAATAATTGTACATATTATTTAGAGCAGGATAGATTCGATATTGCTCTGACAGTTAAACATAGGCAAAGTATATCATTGGGAACTATACAAAAACCAGACAGATTGGGAACAAATGCAGTAAATAATAGTAAAATCTTAAAACTTGCAAAGTAGCGCTTCGAAAGAACCTCAAACATTGGGCTTTAGAGACTATATCAATAAACTACGCAGTACTTGGTACAGCTTTTTATAAAAACTAGACATTTTTGACACCTTTTCACATGAAAATGACCACATAGACCATAATAAATTTCAATTAAGTACTTGACTAATTGCAAGTGTTCAAGCCACATGTTTTGTCATGTATTTACTTCCTAAACATACTTTTTGACTAAGCAACCAAATTCTAAGTAAGTTTACCAATCATTTCATCATTTTGTTCAGAAATGTACATTTAAACAAGAACGATAGATACTGGTCTCGTAGTCTAGTATGTAGTTAGCAATTTTCTGACGTGCTTAAATTAGGTCTAAAAGTTCCATTTCTGTGATTATATAACTTTTTTGCATTTACTAAAGGTTCTACTGGCAAAAGAAAGGTTTACTACTTTATCAACAATCTGGTACAAGTGGACACACATGATATTTCCAAAAGAATCAGAATAATTTGGATGTCTTAAAATCATTTCGTTTTTTGATGTCATCAAGAATTTTCTGTTGCAAACTTCCCCAATATCGTGTATTACCCAAGCAGCATTTAAGTAGCAGTAACTGAGATCGGAACTTTGATTGAGTAGTTGTTACGTAACTGCAACTAAATTTATGACTTTATAGGTTTAATTTCTTCAATTCGGAATATTTTAGTAATTGTGTAGTTGTTTCTACTATTTATTGGAACTATGTAGTTTCATTACTTCTGAGTAACTATTAAAGTATGTGTTAACGGTATTGCCACTTAGTATACTTACTTTAAAGTCGTTGCAACTTCAAAGTGGTATTATGATTGTAGCAGTAACTTGCCCGAAGCTACTTTAAAGTTTTTAAAACCTTACAGTAGTATTGAATGTAAAACTTACGTTTTTGCTACCCAGGAGAATCACATTAAAGTAATTTTTCGTAAACTGCTCCATCTCCATATTTACTTATAAAATGTTGGATTAATCAATAATCATTAATCAATTTGCAATTTGTTATGATTGTTAATAGATGTTTTACTATATAACCTTCAATAAAAATAACAATTGGTGCGAAATTGTGCCTTAGGGATTGTTATGTATGTAGCTTGAAGTTGGCAACATTTATTTGTAGTGATGTAACTAACCAATCCTGGCCCGTCCCCTGGGCGAGCGTCAGTAACACTTGAGCCGGCTTGGAGGATGTACGTCTTCTACAGTCTATGCATTGTGTATGTAATTCGCCCTGCTCACTCAATATTAATAAAGTTAATTAATGACAATAATTGAGTATCTTTTATTTAAACACATAAAAGAACATAACAGGAATAATATAAAAATGGTTTCTATCATGTGTATCAACTTATAAGTATTTCGTGTATATTTATCATATTTTATTAAAGACATTTTTTTACTAAAAAATATATTTAAAGAAGGCGCGTTGTTATTTTTCGATCTATCATCATCATATTTAACAGAAAAGTTGCAATGGTTTATAATTTTGGTGTATTGGAATGACAAAATAATCAAACATTTCACCGTTCTTTGTATTAAGTACGTATTACAAATAAACATTTTCATTTTGTGACACGATCCAGCATTATATAGTATAGAAAATGATAGAATATTTGTTAAGTTGCAAGAGCAAGAGAGAGCAACCACGCGACACGATGTGTCAAAGAGAAAAGAAGTTCCACGAAAGTAGCAATTACTACGTCGCCACGTAGCTGCTACCCAAAAATTGTTCCCCATTTTGGTTCCAGGCATGTAACAAAACCGTAGCAATTACGTGCTTGTGACTAGTGGCTAAAACTTAATAGTTCCACCGGTAGTTGCTGGTACGTAGCGATGACTAAAAATGCTGCTTGGGTATTCTAACCTAAAGATGACGTCAAAACATTTGCGTGTCGTTTTTATTCTTGGGTATATTATGTAAGTATTATGTTTTACGTATTCTTAATATTGTAGTTGGCTCATGGCTAAAATTTAAGAACATTTAGTGAATTAGGTCATGATTGGGCGAATATCAGTGCCGCATCAAGCAGATAGAAAAATAAACAACAATGTTAAAAAACATCAAAATTTGGAGAATAATTCATTTAGTGGTTACTTCAACAAAATAACTTACCTTAGACTCGTAGGAAGATTGTTTCTATACATGGCAATACATATTTCTAAGTTTGGTCTCCATTTTCCCGATATGTGATGTAGCTTGCCTTTTCTTTTCGTGCATGTGGTATTTTATTACTTTTACTTTTTTTGGTACTGCTTCAACTAATAAGTCAATTTAAGACTGTGTATTTTCTTACATGAAGCAAATACTGTTTAATAATTAACAAATAAGGGTTACCCAAAAAATGAACCAAATGCTGCCATGAATAGCGCTCGAAAAACATATTTTAGGTATATGTAGACCTATATACGGAGCTGCTCTTATGTTTGATGTGAACCGTGCAAGTACTAAAGCCGTACTTTCCAAAGTGGTAGTCTACGGACCGGTGGCGATCTGTGGGCAGAATGCTGCCGCTCCGTAGGTAGTTTGCAGTAGAATTGTCGAGACCAGTTTGGTTATTTTGTCAGTTCTATCCAGGATTGCCACCCTTGTCAAATCTAAATGTTGCATATATTCTATAGAATATTTTAATTTGACAAGGTATATGTATCGTTATTGTTTCATTTATTATAAATTGAAACAACTCTAATCTCCATTAATAGTGTAGCGGTCCGCCACACACTAGTAAAAATAACACCGGTCCGCTATATTAAATAGTTTGAGAAACGCTGCTCTAAAAGATTTTATGGGTGTAATTCGCAACATATAATTCAGTTTCATAATCATTGTAACCCCTTTCTACCTAAGGTATGTATCAAAAGAGTTTAAATAAAAGAACATTAAATAAAAGAGCACCTTCAGATTTGTCATAGCGCGATGGCAAAATTGTACTTTATAAATAGCAACTTTGACGGCGTGTCATAACATATGTAGAGATGGTCCCATCGTGATTTCTATATAAAAACTAGCCCTCTCCCGTCCCCCAATTCTGACTCAAAAACTGAATTAAATCCTGTTTACGGCTACAGTAGCCTTTCAATTATTTGTCACTTACGGCGCATCTTGAGCCTTGGATATCACTAGGTTAAATAAAAAGGCATTCGTTGGACTAATTTTATTATAAAGATTACTAAGGGGTCATATAATTTTTACAAATTATTAGAAAAAATTGAATTTTTAAACGTAAAAAGAATCCGATTTTACGCGAAAACGATTAATTATACGAAAAAATGTTATTAAGGTTTTTGTTGTGCTAGATGAGATGCTTCTTCTGATAAAGCTGAATAATTAAAATAAAATTGTTAAGGCTAATATTATAAACTTACACCAAACACAGACTGCATCTAACTGTATAGCATATTGTATTCCTAAAAAGATTAAAGGTAGACTTTCTTAGATATTCAAGGTCAAAGATCACATCATGTGATCCCAGCCCTGCTATATGAATACTGTGTATCATTAAGGGTTATAACTTTACATATGTTAGTTATTTTTTGTCTGTAATGATTTGGCATGGAATGACCCTCATGGTAAATGAAATTAGAGCGCTATAGTTCACACCAGTGTGTCGAATTATATGGATTAATGATATAAAGCTTTAAAGTAGGTATTATTTACTACTAAAAATATCAATGCATTATTATTAGACCGTAATAAACAAAAGTGTTAAAATAATTAATTGTGTAGGATTCCATATACCAAAATATGTAATGTCCAATGAACCTTGTATTACAAAACCATAGATTACGCTTAATGCTTTTTGAAACGGTCTATGAACAACTTGAAAACGGTATAAAAAACTTGCTTTGAATAACATACAGGAAGGGAATTCCAGATCACAAATGCATCGCACGTGATTTAACTAGCACGTTCTACTCATAATGGAAACAACGTTGGACAGAGAAAGTTTTTGTAGGAAGGACAATGTGACAAAGAAGTTGAAATTAATTTTTTAAAGCACGAGGTCAAATAATTCAATAATATTGAGGTATTTTAGCATCACCGACCGACACTTACCTTCCTACACAGTTATTTAAATTATTACACATAGTTTACTTTTCTCGCAATACTAAAAACCTGTGGATGTTAAATTTAAATGCCTGTTAGCGAATAAAACTCGAAACCCGCCAAAACAAGCAAAATACACCTAAAATTCTGACATCATGCTTAAACATAGATACACATCGCGTTTCATTTCGTCATTGTTGCTATTTTCAATGTCGCACACATAACGCTTCAATGAGCTATTTATTCTCGTATACCTTGCAAATCAAGACGCTTATTATAATTTTTAATAGTTAACGAGTTAACCTTTTTAACTTAACCACCTCCACTACCCAGGATTATTATGTCCCCCATATTAAGATGCAGACATAACATTCATGACATTGAAGGCTATTCATAGAGGCTAACAACGCAGACTGCAACAACACCTGCAGTTTTTTGGATATATGCGAGCAAAAAAGTTTTATACTCCGTCGCCAAAGATTTAGTACTGTATTTCAGAATCCAAGCAGTTTAATGAAACACTTACTTATAAACAATAAAAACGAAAAAAGATAAGTATGTAGCTAGAAATGAACAAGAACGTAGAAAATATGAAGTATTACTAGCAAAATAGTTTTCAAAAAACTGATCATCTTATTATAAAACAACGAACCAAAAGAAACGCAGTGGCAGTAAGTAAAAGATACTTCAAGTATCATTAGTTTGTTTAAGTGACTTGGCAGTATTTTATATCTTCGCTCGCAGGGTAGTTGTAGCTTCAGCTGACAGTAGTGCCGTCAAAACGCCGCCGGATAGCGCGCAATTTTAACTCACTACTTACTAACATAATTTAGTGGCGTGCGGTCCATAGAAGCAATGCTTCCTTTAGAAAGTATTTGAACATAAAAAACAATATTACCAAACTATTTTTATAAGATTTACATAAGCTAAGATTATAATTATTATTTATTTACTTAATTTATTATTTAATTAATTATCATTTAAACTTAAAACTGCCAATTTTGTGCAGCAAGAATACTAAAATAAAGGACCTACTATTTTAGGGTCATTAAACTGGCACGGAACGGCAATGCAGATTCAAATACACTAATATATTTGCATATAAGCAACGACTCATTTGCTTACTGCACTTAGCATTTTCGTTAGAGGGTGGTGCACTGTGGTGATGCGGTTGGCATCGTAAGGTTATTATTATTATTAGATGCACGGTGAATAAATTTGATTATTTATTCCTTTTAGTGTTAATTAAGTGTTACTTATTAAACACTGTATATCTGTGAATGATACCGAATTTAAAAAAATATTACTTTAACTTATGTTAGTTAGAATTATTTCATGGACGGAAATAATTATTGTATTTAGTTTGATTCTACGCAAAGTTATCGGGTGACAGCAAATTCGGCTGCTTCGGTAAAAGGTCCGAGTATTTCCGATACCTTTGAATCGCGTCATTTCTGTTCGTAAATTATTAAAGAAAGACTTTTTTCATATAGTTTTAGAAAAAAATTATAAATTGCTGATACACAAAGACCAGAACCAGAATTTCCAAATTTAATTTTCTTTTTCATTTATTTAGTAAAGACTAAAACGTGCAACAGATATTTTAAAATTGACCTACAAAAATTAGTGGCTAACAGCCCGTAGTAGTTTATGTGTTATTCTGTTGTCCTTACCTTCTTTTTAATTATGGAAAAGGTGTCTGGAATATTATATTTATATTTTAAGTTTGATCAAAGGATTTAGTTACTTCACTTTAGTTACTTTTGAAAATCGTTATGTACTATTGATACATGCTAATCTGCATATTGTTTTTGCTTCTTCTGTAAAATCACAAAAACAGCAGATAACATGTTTTGCCATAACTCTACTGATATAATTCATTGTTTTCGACAAAAATAAAACAAACAATACAATGTTTTAGCAAACAAAAGTCACGAAAAACAATTATACAGCATAACATTATTAAGACTAAAAGCAAAGTAAACAGAATCAAGACAGACTTAGTTTTGTGCTTATGACGTTGCTATTGCCTTGATTATTGAATATAAGGAAAATCTTTAAAGCGCCTTCATATGGAGTGTGGCTCTATACGAAAAAAAAAGAGAGTTTGAATTATGGTGCTACGGACGGATGCTAAAAGTGAGGGGGGTCGTATGCCCAATACAGAGATTCAATACTGGAAAAAATACAATAAGTAAAATATAGGATGAGGGAGATGGGAAATGAAATAAAGAAGAATATATACTGAAGAAATGCATAACATTATGGGTTAAGATAAACAAAAATTTAAATTAATTAAAAGACTCAAAACAATGAAAGATCAGAAGTTAAGACATAGAAATCATTAGTAAATTATTATAGTGGGACTATACCAAAATAACAGTTCACTGATAGATGTAGATAGAAAGAAGTAGAAGATATATTTTATAAATAACAAACTGGTGAAAACTAAGATCAAAGAATAAGATTCGTCAACGGGACGAAAAAAGTTATCATTTGAGAATTAATTTAAAAATTACATTGAAACTATAATTATCTAATTTTATAGGTTATAATCATGAAATCCCTATGGATACCCCAACTACACCTGCGGATCTCAATTCAAACTTCGAACTGGAGCTCCAACCTCTTGAAACCACATTATTCTTTTGCTTAATGGAGGAATATCTCTTAATATGTCCAAAAAAATTATCCATACAATCCTAATAATTTTATCCGTTTTTAGTCAACCTGATAAAGAAATGGACCAACTAACTGATTACTAGAAATTCTTGTCCGTATATTCACTGATTATAACTTTAAAGCTTTGCTCACGATATTGTTGCTTGTTGTTGGGGATTTCCATGAGCCTAATTTATGAACCCATTGATGACTATAATGAACATTAAAAATCTCATCTCTTGTAAACGTGGCTTTTTGACAAACAATATTAGGATCGTACCATATGCTTTAATTGCTACCGGAAATACTACGGGATAGTGTAGCTCGAAACTTTGAACTTGCTGAAAACGGTACAGATGCAAATGATCATCTTTCAGGGTAGTACGAACTGTTTGGTTCTTACAATTTCACAAGAGTTTTGAAGCAGGCTGATACAATAAATAAACTTGACAGTTTAATTTATTTTGATTTAAATGTGTGTACACCAATGGTACACTCGTCATTATTATTTTATTTGTACGTTGTTATTAAAGATTATCAGTACTACCAATGGAATTACAAATCGTTAAACGTTTCATATTAAAGTATAATACGGACAAGAAATGACACAAGAAGGTGATTAGATGATAATGGTAACAGGGGAAATTGATATTGACGGTTCAGTTCTAGAATCAGATTTGACTTGCGACTTGACCTCTGACCTGTGTTAAAGGTTTAGTCCAGGTTTTGCGCCTAGGAATGTATATTGATAGTTGGGATAAAAGTAACCGACCACAAAGGGTTCAATCAAAACTAACTTGCCCCTTGTTCAGACAAGTTTTAAAATTTACACCTTAGCATGTAACACATTTATAGTGAGACTAAGGGTAATCTACCTTAATGAACTCGAATATCTGTGTTCCAATTTGATATTAGATATGACAGGAGCATAGAACATCTCCCGACGTCTCGGAAGAGTGACAAGCTTTCCTAACTTTTATTTACGAACTTAGTAATGGAAAAATTCCTGATTACGTAGTACTTTTTTGTCTAATTAAATAAATAACTATTATTTAGTCAATTTAGTCAGATAAACTGTCAAATTTCGTTGGTAATAACTAGTACCTAAAAATAGCTCGTTTTTGGCATTTATTAGGCAATTATTAATTTTGAAAAATGATTGTATATTAATGCAAAGTTACCTCTAATATAAAGAGCTTCCATCATTAGCAACGCAATATTTGAATACTAATTTGAAACCGATTATCGATGTTCTACTATTAAATATTTATAATAGAATTCAAACTGCATCTCCTTACTTTAGGCAATACTTTAACTGCTCGTTCCTAATAAAGGAGAGATCGGAGTAATTGCTCGTTCCTAATAAAGGAGAGATCGGAGAAGAGTTTTTAACTCAGTTTTCATTGTAGAATACCGTACTGAAAAATTTTACCTATCGAATCATTGTACCCTGTATATCACATCCTGTTCACTCTACTTTTGTTCCATTCTGGCTTCTGGGATTCCAGACGGCTATTTTGATAAAATTGTCTTAGCCTGTTCTCTACTTTACCTAACAGTTTTTTGAACTGGTATAGATTGAGGTCGCTTCAGCAATTTATTGTTTCTGTTTAACTATAATTATTTACTATTACCTGCTATCTTTCGACTTTATCTCGTTTCAAGTCTTCTATCAATTAAATTTTTTCATTGTCTAGTCTTTTAATTTTATCCCATATCTTTGGTTTATGCATGGCTTTGATTTCCATTAAATCATATTCTGAATGCAAATCCATATAGAATCATTATCAACCCAACTGGGAATCGAAATCAGGACCTTCCGCTTTCTGGGCGGGTACTCTACCTCTGAGATAGCTGAGGTGATTACCATCAGAATGGCATTTTTCCATACGAACTAGATAATTGCAAACATACAACATGCTTCTTTATCTTCTTTGTCATGATGTAATCTCGTGCTGCATTCAATAACTCCGTAACCGTTTCCTGGATTCAATTGGATTGGCGATCTAAATATATACATAAAACCCATGTTGTTCCATTCTATTGAGAGCTGAGTGATACTATTCTAATGAGCCAAAGAATAAAGTTGGTTCAATTGCGCCGAATGTTGATACACGGAGGTCTTCTAAAACACTGTTAAACATAATCCTGTTGTCAGACTTTCGAAATTTCTATCGACTGGCCCTAAATCAGTATATTAATGGTACCTAAAGATTCTAATATTGTTATTTCCCAATTTCCACAAAATTCGATATCCGAGGGTCCGTGGTCGATTACACTGCCTAGCAAACTTCATTCTGCCATGAAGCATTTGTTATTGATCTGACTGAGAAGATAACTGGTGTCATTGTTTACTAAAATGAATTATAAAAGCTCTTACCCATTAACGACCTTATAGGTTAAAAAAGAAAACTGAAAATTAAAATAGAACTGAAATAATGAAAATTTGGCAACCTGGTTGGAACTTGGAAGGAATGTGATTCATAGGTTTAAAAATGTAAAATGTACAGGATGTTACATTTAAAGAATTCAATTTATTGACACTTCTGTCTGAATAGTCATAAATTGTGTCGTAAATACATCACAATATTTATTATTTACACAATATGTACAAATGTACATATATCGAAACTATTAAATATTTTAATTAAAATGTTATGGTTACTATTTTAATAAAGATGTGTCGGCAATTTAATTAAAATTTTTAACCATACTACTCTGCGAGAATCCTGCATCCCGTGTCCTTCTCGTATTAATGCCGCAGATATCCCCATTTACGCCGTGGAATTTCACCATAATATTTTTTCTTTTGCATTGGCAATCTGTTAACAATGACTAAATTTTCTTTACTTATCTAGTATTGCTAAAATATTAAAAATGTACCGGTATGTATGCATATACACAAAACTAGCTTGCGTAGCTCTTGATGCTTCGGTAAATTAGTGGCTAGCATGTTCATCTCATAATCCAATGGTCACAAGTTCGATCCCCGACTGAGCTGGTAATTTTTTTTATAAAAGAAAGAAATTACAACTTTTTCTCGGTTAACGAACTAAAATAAATTGCAAATCCTGCATCAAACTAACGGTAACGACGCTCGAAACAATTGAAGTATGATCTAGCGAAATTTTATTAAACTATGCAGTGGGGCGATTGTCAGATTGGATATTTGAAGGTTATAGACTTGTGATGTTTTGTAAATCAGTGTCACTGAAAAACATCTGAGAATGGGGATTTTTGGTTGTTTCATTGGATAGCTATAAGCGAGCTGAAAATGTTACAACCAATAACGCACATAGTGTCAAAAAATGGACATGTATTATTTTGGAATTCATGACTTCAATTGGTAACTAAAATTCAAACAAATATGTTTATTAATAAACAAATCATAATTAAAGCAAACTGCACGTGCAAAATGCAGTAAAAACGAAAGTTTTTTACTCACCTTGTAAATAACATAACTATTGAATAAATAAACATTTGAATGTTAATTACTTACAAATGTTTAACTTACACATAATGTTAAATCCGCGTGACAATATTGTAAAATAAATATATTTCAGTTCTATTCAACAAAAGTAAAGTCAAATCCCTTCATTTATTCTTATAGTGAGAAAAATATACGTGACACGAATGCTTTACAGTTAAAAGGATTTATGTGATAAAATTCATTCCACGCCACTGGCATAAAATAATTGTCAGGTATTGCGTATTGAGAACGCGGTAAAGGAGTGCCTTACCATTTCACAGAAATGTCGAATTCGCTTAGAAAGCCAACAATTACAAATATATTCTATAAAGCTATATCAAAACAAACATTTTAAAACCTTTAATTTCCCTTATTAACAATTTAACGATCTTCATTCAACCGCTTGTAACTTGAAGAATTTCAAAGAATGTCCCTGAATACCTCAACCATTTCCTGTTAACCTGCACAACAATTCTGTTTGTCCATTATTTATATTTTAGGTTTATAACCTAACAAGAAAGGTTTTATTTATCAAATATAATCAAAGTTGATTATTATTTAAAATGATAATTTTATTAAACTTTAGAATACATTCGTCCCCCGCAATTTTATTTTTTATATGCATACACTAACATAAAGAGTTTTTTGACATTTATAAAAAAAGGTAAAAGAGTTATTAATTTATTACCCAGTGTGCACCTGTGAAAAAGATAAATTTTCAAAGTGGGTGCTAGTAGGTAGATTCCACTAATGGAAATAAATAAAATAGGTAAATATACCAGAAAGTTGAAAGTTTTTCAATACCAAAGAACTATAAAACAAAATTAATTATTACCTTTTAATGCTTCTTTTTTATTCTAAACTAGTATGTGCATATAAACTAGCAGTTTGCAAGTTATATTTGTGCTACTTCCATTGCATGCTACTATCGTATTATGGCCATTTCTGACCCTGAAACTGAAAACCTACTGATGCATTACCCGTTTCGATTCTTGATCTAGTCTAGTTATTTTTTCCTTTTAAAATAGATTACAAGCTTGTGAACGTTATTCTTTATAAACAAATCTGACTAACAATCAAACATTAATACTTAAATTTTTGGGTTTGACGCATCTACAGCTAGTAATGTAGTGTGTTCGTCGAGCTACAACTTCCACAGCCACAAAACCACAAATAAACTATAGCAGAATTACGTGGAAATTATGTGTAATAGGTACAAAACGTTTTTGTACCTATAGCGCAGATGGCAGTGTATCTGCCAGGAAGCGGGAGGTCCTGGGTTCGATTCCCAACCGAGTGATAATTTTTCTATATAAACTTTATACAAAAAAATATAAGTCTTAATTGAACAATTGATATTTATTTTAAACGAGAAAGATATTTTCAAGAAGAAAAATCAAAATGCAAAATTGCTAACATGGGCAAAACGTTAACATTTAATAAAGGATAACTAGAATAAGATACTGGAAAATCTTATCACATTTATTTGATTGGGTTATCATGATTGGTTCTCTTTTTGAATGAATCAACGTTTCTAATAATGGCAAAGGCTTGTAATTTTGTTCGAAAACATCCCGAAGAAAACATTAGCCACTTTTCATACTGCGAAGGGGTGCTATTAGTGGTTATGGTTCAGAGCACTTTGTACGTTATGGATGGAACCATGTGAAAAGAGATGTACTCTTACAAGAATCTCCTAAAAATACCGTATCAACTGGGAAACCAACACCCCATACGTTGTACAGTACAATTACGGAGTTTTTCTTCCTTACTAGCATTCTGAAACACCTAATAGAGAAGCTATGCCATTATGCACGACAGTGCACTATAACATTCGGCTACAGCAATAAAGATTTCCTAAATTCTCATTGAACCCCTTGATCTTAATGCTATAGTGTGATGCTTATTAATACGAATCATACTATATAGAAATAACTAGAGCAGTACTTAAACACATTTGGTTTGATGACACAGAAATAAAAGATTATATTAAGAATTAAATTATCGACATTCCTAATCGAATTGACTGTGCTATAAAAACCAAGGGCGATATAACTATAAATACTAATTTTGATATTGTAATTTAACTCTTCTAACATATACAGTTTGTAAACAAACTAAATATTTTTTTATTTTAATTATTTATTTAGCAGCGATATAGTATCAATTTTTGAAAAAATAACAGATGTTATATTACCAGTAAGAATTACCGCACGAAAATTCTGACACATACACATAATTTATAGATGAATCCTAAATTAGAACTATACTTTAATAAAACATTTCCAAGTGGGACAGTTGTGGCTCACCGCGAAATCACTTCTAAACGATCATTTTAGACTAAATAATACCGCCTTATTAACAGTTACAAGATCGGGATTCGATCTAACTGATAGCACTCGTAGGAAGCATTTACCCAGAATCTCTCCTACTATTAACCGCTTTTAACAATGTAATATTTTTTTCTTATTATCATTATTAACATATTTTCTTCGCAAAATATTGATATAAAATACCCTCCTCCGACATGCACATCATAATTTATACCTCTTTTTTGAGAAGAACAGCATTTTAAAATTGCCCCCCCCCCCAAAGATAGTTCTGGTTACGGGCCTGCTGGCTGGCTTGCAGAGAACTCACTCTATATTATACTATAGTATAGTTAGTTTTAGTCAAAGAAATCCATATGTTGCTTTACAAGAATTTTACAACAAAAGTTACTTTTTGTGTCTTCGTCCCATTCTGGTTTTCTACAACTCTCTAGCGTCCAGAAACACATGGATTCTCGCATTGGCCAACCACAAAACGAGATTTTTATATTTATTGGTTGGTGTCATTGTCTGTCAGACTGTTATTCGTATTAATCGTCTTGTGTCTCGTCTGTTAAATCTAACAGAATTCTTGAACTAAGATACTACTCGTGGTTGAAGACCACAGCTGACCATTTTCTGGACTAGTGATACAAATAACTATATATAATATTAACTTGGTTATTGTGCGTGATGTTCGTTTCAAGCGTTTCTATTGGTCCGCGAGGATGGTAGCTATCCAGTGTGGCATATGTGTGTAAAGAAAAAAACGTGTATACATTATAATATATTTTAAAGAGGTTTTGTAATTATATGCGTCAGACATGGCTTTCTTTTTTTAATTAAATGCTTTATTCTTTACTGTAATGCAACACAATATACCATACAGTGCAATAACTGTCTGTGCTCAAGCCATGCGTAGCAGCAAGGAAAATGCGAGCGAAGCGAGTCTTGTTTTATCTTTAATAACAATAATACAAGGCTAAGAAGCCAATATGAATCATGAGAGTGATACAATGGCAAAGAAGTACCGTAAAGCTTAAAGTGCACTAAGATCATGGACCACATCACAATGCAATTTTCAGATCTGAATAGTATAAAGTGAACCAAAAAAAGATATATGAAAAAAAGAGTGGGAAAAAACTTGAGCTAATTAGGATTTCGAAGAGAGTCAATATCTAGTCAGAGTTAGTAAATATTGCCTAAAATAAGCAGTTACCCACTATGATTCAATACACATAATTCCCACGCTTAGTTATACTTTCGGAATAACCCTCAAATAATAGTTTAGGGTAAAAGACAGTTGAAAAGCTAGTCTCGATCAACTCATCTCAGGTACATCTTAAATGATACTTAAAGTATGGATTATAATCGTTTTTCACACTTTGATTTTCTTAGTTTTCTGATGTGATATCAAAAAAAGACATATTTTTGTACTTTTCTGTTTTAAGTTCTAGTAACTGCAGGAAGTAGATTTGCGTTTGTAAATCGCCTACCTATAACTGAAAGCAGACATCGCATGATAATACATAGAACGGTCTAGGACACATTTGGGCACTGCCGTGCACTTAGGCGCAAGTACACTTTGACTAAAAGCAGTTCGGGCATGTAGATTTTTCCGCGGCAAATTAGGGTAAAACTTTCGGAGATCTTTAAATAAAAGGTTTTTTTGGACCATTAGTCTAATTTTTTGGGACAAGCTACCCTATCATCAGAGTGATCTTTTTTATTTTTATTTACACACATACACCTTCTAAATTTCAGATTTTCGCTTGGATTGGTTAAATTGCGTTATTCCAGTGCTTTTTGTCTTTAAGCACTGGACTATAAGCACTAAGCAGTATCCATTTATAAGTGTTACCTACTGAGACGAAATTCGTGAAGTGGGACACGTATTTATCAGAGGTACGATATTCAATGTTAATTTCAATTTTCCTATTTAATTTAATTGATTCTATAAAATTTATATTAACATGATTCTCAAACATGATATTCTTATAAACAATAAGGGATTTATAATAAACAAATTAAGTTCTTATAACAAATTCTTCCCTTATGCAGAGATTTGCAGAAGAATTTTGATTTTAATGCTTTAGCAGCTTAGAAAAATGATTTTTCTTAAATCTGGCAGTGCATAAGAGCTTTTCTGATTTTTTTTTCTCATCATACCGTATTTATCGAATACTGTATTCCATCGATCATACTGTATTTATTACCTATAAGTACCTACAGATTTTGTTCATTACAATAATACTAGACAATTTCTTGCGCCGAAGTGTCCCTGTGCCTAAAGCTGCGGTTTCCTATGACAGCGTAAACTGACATCGACCGAACCGAAAGCCGAACGAAAGTAAGCAGAGCGAAAGCGGAATGCAAACCGTATCCACCGCGATTTTGTGGCGGATTTAGTTTCCTAGAGAAGAATCTTTGAAAACTATAAACAGCAGAATACTTTTTCACCAAATTAATTGATTTTTCGGCTTCATGAAACAAAAGTTTTTGACTCATTCTGCATGAGAAATGTAAGCTCATTTGTCATATTATTAATAACAAAGTTAATTCTTGAACTGAATCGCTCGGCGTTTTTTCGCTGGAATCTACCTTCGACCGAACAGAACCGACGACGAAAACTGACAAACATAGCGTAAGTTTCCGCCGGCCGACTATCCTAGGAAACCACAGCTTAAGTGGTCTGCACCGAAGTGTCCCTGCGCCGAAGTGTCCTTGCGCCGAAGTGTCCCGCGCCGAAACGGTCGCGCCCAAATGTCCGGCACCGTACATAGAATACTATGGTAGCAGATGTGCAACAACGAATCGCCCATAGTGATGATATGGTTTTTAATTAATTAAAATTTCTTTTAATAATCACAATTTTGTAAATGCAGCTTACCATTCATTGGACAAATCTACCGTACCCACTATTACCCGATATACTTTTCCGCGTCACTCCAAATACTTAGACATATATTTCTGGTATTAATAGAATTACAATGACACCAATTAAAGACTAACTATAAATTCCTTTCTTTCTGCAAATATAGGTCGCTGAAGCCCAAAACTATAGATCAGTTTTGATAGGGACGTATCTCAGTGTCTCCATGAAACACTGTGGTTTCATTAATAGTAATGAGTGAGTGATAGGAATGCAGTGATTGACAAGCGTTAATAGACCTTAGACAGTTGAAGTACAATAAAACCTACATTGTACATTCAATTCAAATATAATTGTAATAATAACAATGTCGCCAACTACAAAAATGAAATTTATACATTTTATTACATAATCTAATATAATGCTTACGTATGCTTTTAAAATCTGAATAAGTTTTATTAGAGCAGATTGATTTAAAATTGGCATATCACACAGCATAACTTGCTACAGCAGGCCCTTGAATAAAACGTTAAATAACCTTATAAACAGAATCTAATCGTTCAAGACATTTTGTGTGCATTTAATCGACATACTTTTAGAAGGCCTATCTTTGAATAAGATAGATGTTAATAAATTACGTGTTTAGTAGAATCTATACTACAGAATATTACTTATAAATACCGACTGCCACTTATAAGAACGAAGAATTTAAACCGCTACGAATCGTTAAACATGAAGAGTTCATATGATTAAATAACATCAGAATGCATAAAGTAATGTAGATAAATCTCACGACATTTTCTCACGAAAATAATAAATTTCTCACATATTAATGAATTGATTGAGTAATATTCTCATTTGAATGAAAGTCAATTGTTTTTAGGTAGTTCTACTTATGGTTAGAACAATTAAGAATGATCCTAGTTCAACGAAGTGACACACCTGAGTTCAAATGTATCAATTAAATATATAAAAGCCAATGCCTTCGCAAATATGCAAACATGAATCAATTACCCAGATTATATAATAATGTCGAGGGCAAGTTATGAAACTCACACGCAGGATTATGTAAGAATTCCTGAAGTTGTTTGTGCATATCTACATAGCTAAATTGGTATCTATAGTAAATTAGTTGAACACAATAAATTCAAGTTTGCATTAATTAGTGTCCATAACCGTAAAATTGAAATCGATCAACAAACGTTGCATTATTTATTTTAATTTTTAATAATGTTTATCTTATTAATTAATACATTCCATACGATATTAGAATTTCTGAGAAATAGTGACACAAAATATAAATTCACTTGTTATGCACTGTCCAGTGTGAACGTGACATAGATATATGCGTATCTGTACATGCACACGTGATCTGTCCATAGACATGTTTTGCTTGAAAACATATTAAACGGTTTATTTTGATTGTCCTTACATTTTATCGTTTATATTCTATTCGAGTTGCAATATCGAAGAGTCTATGTCAAACTAGCATTAAGTTCCATTACCAATACATTTTACTTATGGTAGTTTCTTATTATTGACAAAGGTAATTCTAAACAAATTCTAAATTCTAAAAATGTATAATAGGTGTCAGAGTTCTATATATATGTTCTATAGGTGTAAGTTCTATTTCCGCTTCTAATGTTTTTGCTTCCACATATAATATTACTCTTTCCAAACTTATGTAAGTTAAAGGATGTAAGAAGTAAAAGTAAACGTTTATCTGGCTAATTCCACACCTCACATCACATAATTTAAAATCGCGATCGTATTTCGATATCTCAGATTTTGTTCAATTTTCTTCCTTGTATAGATACATATGAAATAACATTAAATTAATTTTTTCTGATTTTTTGGAAGAAAACTGGCGGAAGTAGAAATTTTAAAAAATAACGATTTTGATGTAAATTCTGCTACCTGGCATTCTACATCATCTAACTAAAATTGTCATAACTCCCTTCCATCCAGGTGTCAGATTAAAGCTAGTTTTTTGATCTTTCAATGTGTATCAAAGCCGTGTGATCAGAAACGTTCAAATACATTCCACAGTAGAAAGGTAGTAGGCTCTGAAAGCAATTTTTTCAGAAATATTTTTCAAAACTACAATAAACACTCTTTGTATTTTTTTAACCATAGTTAAATTATTATATTAGTATATGCTGGGCATACCCAGCATATACTATAAAAAAAGTTTCAAAAGGGTGATAGTTGTAACACAGGAGCAATGGCAAAATTTGTAAAAACACTAAAATTTGCCTTCGGAGCCTACTACTTTTCTACTGTGCAATGTCTTTGCACGTTCTATATACTCTAAAAGATCCAAGAACTATAGCTTTAATCTGACACCTGGATGAGCCAGATAACTAAAAAAATAAGGGAGTTATGACAAGTTTAGTTAGATGATATAGAGTGTCGGGTATCAGAATTTGCAAAAAATCGAGATTTCAAAAACCTCTACTTCGATCATTTTTAATCAAAAATTCTGGAAAAATAATTTAATAATGCAAGGAAAAAATTTGAACAAAATCTGAGACATTGAAGAACTCTAGTTGATTTGTCATGAAATTAGCCTTCTCTAAGGTAGCTGTAGCAGTTTCGTGCTAAACTAATAGAGCTAAGAAACTAATTTTCTATGACTCACGTATAAAACTCAGCGAGTGTAAAGTGAACACCAGAAATGGTATTTTATCTGATATGAAAATGATCTCCAGTAATCCCATATGTAAAGTAGACCCTATATCCTATCAGATATGAAATCAATTAAAGGATAGTACCTGTAGTTGTGTACCTGCTCAAGCATTAGCGTCAAAAGATTTTTGGCTTTGATATACAGTAGCCTCCCTTAATAGAATCACGTTATGAGTTTTGATTCTAAATTCTGTTTTTCTTTGTTTTGAATTTTAGCAGTATCTAGATAATAAAAAAACTTGTTTTTTTAATTTATAAAAAATTTCAGTTTTACGATTCTTTTTATTTTCTTCAATTAGGTACCTTTTAATTACAGTAACATCTGTGCAAGCAGCAGATTTATTAACAAACATTAATAAATAAAGACATTATTTTATTTCCTCATTATCCTCATTAAATTATCATTACATTCAGGTAAAATAAGGCATGACAAGGCGGAAATTGGCCATAAGGATTAAAAGACTTGAAAAGCATAAAAGAGATTTCCGACATTTTTCTATGCGATTTTATGAATAGTAATTTTATAACAGATAGGGGTTTTATTCCTTTTCTTGAAATTTTAGGTATTTTCCTGATTCATTCAACCGAAAATCCCATTTTAAAATTTAAAGAAATTCTCAATAACATTACCTTATTGGTTGGTTAATCACTTTGTGGGGATGGGTGTAGTTAAACAAAGATCAGTTAAAGGGTTATCTCATTATCTGCTAAGTTATTAGTCAGTTTCTAGATTGCAATTGTGTTTCACAGTTAAAACGAAGCAGAAACGTCTGTAATTAAAAGTATCCACGGAAGAGTTTTGCTATTAGTTAATAATTTTACATTTTATAAACAGAAGATTTCACAATTCACAATCAACATCACAATTCACAAATGCTTGCGAATCTTCTCATTCCAGATTTAATCCATCGTTTTGCACAACACATCCTTCTATATACGGTGTGTTTGATTTAAAGCTCCCCGCTTTGTAGCAACTTTATTTTCGGTCAAAAAATGGTATAAACCATATACGAGTATATTATTAAATGGCATACAATTCTTTGGTTCTGGTTCAGAAAATTGAGAGAGTGAGAATGATGACATCATTGAACTTATTTCTAAATTACACGATAGGTATTTTTTTTTACTGAAATCGATAGAATATCGTGTTCTCTTTTCAACCATAATAAATATTCAAACTTTTACATAAGAAAATTTTTCAAGAAATCAATGTGAAAAATGATTTACGACTTGATTTCTGGTTCTCCAATTAATAAAACAGAATTATCTAGCAAGCTTAGGTAAATAACGAAACTTTATTTATTCTGATGGTCTTTAGAAACAGTAGAACAAAACAGTACAAAAATAAATAATCAATAGAATAAGTTCTTACTCATTTCAACTAACCTTAATTTATTAATTGAGTTAGAAATTAAATACACATAAAGCCACAATTAAGTAATTGAAGTATTATAGTAAATAAGGTTCAATATGCTGTTTATGTTGCTGCATTTCTTTCAATACATTATACGCATCTTTGAACAACACTAGTCCAGTAGTAGGGACTAGAGTGGAACTTTTTTGTTTTAGGTTTTCTCTAATTGAAGAATAAAGACCATCAAGATAACTAAAGTTGTGTTATTTTATTTAAGCTTGCTAGATAATTATGTTCTATTAATTGGAGTAACCAGAATACAAAGCCTATTAGTCGAAAATTATTGTTCACGTTTTTCTTGAAAATTTAAAAAACCAAAAAATATATATTTTTAAATTTTTTTTGTAATTGTAATATAATGTGAGTACAATGGGCGTATTTAAAATACGTTTTTCGAAAACTAGCTGGAAGCGACCGGATGTTGATAAGGAAAATATGTTCTAAATCATTACAGGTTTCCATTAGCTTTACCCCCATTACTAGGTTTCTAGTTATATTAGATACACCCTGTATATGTTAATATAAAAGCCCGAAAATTGGTCAATCCTATGTTTTACCGGTAAATCTTAACATTTACCATAAGAAGATGGTAAAATTCCGAAATATGGCTCTAAACATAATAATTAGGGTAATTAAACATAATTAAAAAGCAAACTGCTTTATTATTTAATTACATTTAAATTTTAATGAATGTATTATTAAAAGAATTTCATGAAATAAAAGTACGTACATAAATTAAATTACCCAACTTAACCTAACCTAACGCTCCCTGTGATAAATTTAGGTATTCACGTTGCTATAGTTACCATTTTTATTTCGGGCTTTTACCAATCGATGTTGGTAACAGTGGCGTAACTACCGCCCCCGCAGACCCTGCGACGCGGGGGGGCGCAACCATCCGAAGGGCGCCCTGCTTTCGTGAAATTAGTTTGTTGGGAATAAAAATTTTAAAACAAGTATTGGAGGTAAAAAACATTCTATGAACTATTCTACGGTAATGAACTATTATTAATTATTGTATATTTTATTTTAACAAAAGTTACCTACATATAATTGTATACAGGGTGACTGATTTTTCATTGTCCAGGTTAAATCTGCTGAAATACTAAAGGCAGAGGAAAGAGTTCAATGAGAGACTTGTTTAACATAACCTTATCTATAAAATAGCACAAATAAATTTTTTCTTATTTTCCCGAAATTTTTTTTAATTGTATATTTTTGCGGAATTAAATTTTATAGTATTTTGTGTTACCATTTGCTGCCTGCAGTTGTTTGATACCCGAGCGAAACGAGGGCAGCGGCCAACTAAGTCGCCCGATGGGTATTATCGTCTAGTAAAGCTCGTTATTTTTCACGAGAATATGTAGAAGTAGAAAATTAGTTTTTTTCTACTCATGACATTGAAATCACTCATTTTGCAAATGATAACGATGGTTGAAATCGCATTTCAACCACTACAGGTTGAAATTTTCGGACTACCGGGATTTCGAATTTCAAACTGTTCGACATTCAATTGCTGACAAGAGAAATGTCACTTTAATGTCATGTTTTGTCACTTAAATGTCATAATTTTTTCTAAAGTGCATTAATTTACTAAAAATTCTTACTTTTTTTCAACGAGCGACAGCGAGCAACCACTCTCAACGTTGAAGTTTTATTTCAACCACTTGTCCCATAATATACTATAACTTATAATTGCTGGCGTTGCCAAGGGTGTTGTTTATATATTTATGAAACTAGGAATTTTTATGTTTGTCGGATGGTAACACCTTTTACTAAATTTACGAAAGTCAAACGGATAAATGACAATTTAAATTCAAATGTTTTTGTTGTTGTTACTAACATAAAAACAAAAAATATCCTAACAGCACTACTTCTAAAAAATAAGTTAATTTTAGCTAAGAAACTTTTGTCAGCAGTTAAGTCGACACAAAAGAATTCGTGAATCGTGCGCCGGGAAACTACGTGCAAATACTCGTTATTTGTTGTGTTGTAACATACTCGTACGCAAACATATAGTTTCTGACCTAATGATTCAAATTACTATTGAACATAACGCCGGCTCCGATTGTAAGGTAAACCATGAGCAGGCGTTATGAATTATAACGCCCGCCTATAATGCCCTGTTTGTTATGTAGTTGGTATCACAGGTATAAACAACAAATGATATGCAAGTGAGACATAAAATGAATTTGAAAACACATCAGTGGACTGTGTGATTTAAAAGCAAATAGCCACTTGTGATAGGTATATCATTGTAAAGAGAAATTCATCGCAAACTTTATTCCGTAAAAGTTTACAGAACGTCCTATTTAAAAAATTGGATATTTTTCCGGAAAATAAATTGGCCGTGAAAAAACTTTTTTTCGCTATTTTATAGATCAGGTTATACTAAACAAGTCTCTCATTAACTTTTTATTCTACCTTTAATATTTCAGCAGATATAACCTGGACAATGAAAAATCAGCCGCCCTGTATATAAGGGGCGCAAACGTAATCTCGCAGGGGCGCGCAATCTTACGTAGTTACGCCACTGGTTGGTAAATGTTGACATTTACCAAAATGATTTGGTAAACGCGCGAAATGAAAGCATTTACAGCAGTTTTTGGACTTTTACCACCTCACTATGGTAAACGTTAGGATTAACCGGTTTAAAACCTATGATTTACAAATTTTCGAGCTTTTTCAGTAACATGTATATTATAGAACAACTTAAAGAATTTCAAATGAATACCTAAGTTAAGTACCTACAAATTGTAAGAGACTTACGTGAATAATTGAATAATAATTTGGGAAATATTTTAAGACTATATTTTGTTATGTGCGTATCCTGTCGAGCCTACCATTCAGCAATATAATTCTGTTTTTTGTGTAAAAAGAAATACTGTGCGTTAATATATTTTCTTAAATTACTATAGATATATGTAAACATGTTTGTAATTATTAAACTCTTTATTTAAAATCTATTTAATGTATTTATATTTTGTTATACACCGTGTTCGTTGTAACATTTGCTATAGGGAATCTGAAATATGCCAAACAGTTCGTTCTCGAATAAAAGTCGGTGAAATCAATAGTTGCAATCGATAGATAAGATATTCTAACCTACTGTCCAAAAATATTATCCTTAATGACAATCCTAATTCTTCAGAAAGTATAAATTTATGAATTATTTGCAAAACATTAATGTAAAAGCCGAAAACTGAAAAGTCGACACGACTTGCCTCCGTGGTTCAATGGTTAATTCGGCTTGCTAAACCGTACGGGCTCGTGGAATGCAAGATCGAACCCCGTTACAAGCAAGACTTTTTTTAAAATTTTATTTGTCATTAATCTTTCTTTTCAGTTTTCGGCTTTTACATTAATGTTTTGCAAATAATTCATGAATTTATAATTTCTGAGGAATTGGGATTGTTATTAAGGGTAATATTTTTGGACAGTACGTTAGAATATCTTATCTATCAATTGCAACTATTAATTTCACCGACTTTTATTCGAGAAGGAACTACTTGACATATTTCAGATTTCCCATACTAATTCCCTATAGCAAATGTTACAGCGAACACGGTGTATATATAAATATTTTTTTTTAGATATTTAAATATAATTACTTTTTCAAAACTAGTCATTTTTGATTTTTAGAAAAAGAATGACGGTTTTATTTAAGGTGAAAAGTTGAGAAAAGCCACATAAAACACGTGTACAAAAATATGGGTATAAGATAATATTATAGCATATTGGGGATTTTTTTGAGTCCACTTTACCTATGGGATGTTGAGGTAGTTTGGTGTCCACTTTACATCCGCCCATGAAAATCTATCCCAATATTTTCTTGAAATCAATAAATTTTCATATTCAATTCAATTTTGGCTGTACCTTATCAGTTCAACTTTACCTCAGAATTTTTACAAATTACTTTGAAATAATTATCTTTTTAGATAATCAACAGATCACAGATATAATTTGCTATATACAATTTTTTTGTAATTTTGTCTATTAAGTGTATTAATAGAGGAATTAAAAAAATCGAGGTACGACATGTAAATATCAACCGATCAATGATTACTTTAGTAAAGCATTACAACGTTAACCGGCTGTGTAACTTTGTGGTTTAAAGCCAACAAAAACATTACAGATCTCGAAAAGTTAGAAAAATGATGGGTTGAAAGAAATTTGTACATATAAATTCAACTCAAAACTACTTTGCTAGATAGAACTGGTAATTAAAAGTAACAAAACATCGTGAACTCAAAGGACTGAAAATGCACATACAATATCGTAGTAAGTTCTTGTTTCACAACATTTCGGTCTCGTTTATAATTAGTGCGGAATGGATATACTATAATATTTATACAAACCTCAAAAGCTGTAGGTCCCAAGGATTATCAATTTCCAATTTCTTCTTAACGAATTTTCTGGAATCTGAAACACAAAACTTATGTCAATAAACTTTTAGTCAGAATCAATGAACTATAGCTATCATTCAATGTAAAACATTAGAAAAATATTCTGAATTCGTTTTGCCCTTTCCTCTTTGAAAGACTGCAGGCAACTTGGCAACAAAATGCAATTAGCAATCTGACCAATCTAGCTGTTCGAAATTAGTCTTATCAATGGAATACTAGGATGAGTTTTTTACGCATCTTGAAATTTAGCTTGCTTGTATAACTTCAATTTATTAATTAGAATATCTCCTGAAAACACATTTGCCTAATCTATTTATTTAAAAGACAAGGCTTATTTTTGTTCTAGTTCGTTTGAGAGTTCCACCGGGCCGATCTACGTCGTTCTTTTTTTATATTGAAGCTTTCGCTGTGAAGATTAGTCAACACTATTTAATTTTTATATATTTTTAATGTTTATATTTTTAACTTAAATAAATATAAAATGTTTAATTTGAGACGCGTGAATCGGACATTCACTTGGGGCGCCCTCTCACTTTCTACGGTGGTAAGTTTTAAAACTTACATTCACGATTACTAATCTAGTTATTAGTCCACACTAGTTACTTTTCATTTCTATTTAACTTTTATATTTTCAAAACCGTCCTTTTTTTGTCTGTGGAGTTTTAGTTTTGTGATTTTTTAATTATTTAAATTTTTAAGCAATATTTGTAATCGATGCATTTCAATATTCCCAAGGCCGATTGCTTCGTCACGTTTTGGTACTAAACATCCTCCCTATACCTGCTTACTATGCCACCAACAGTTCACAGTCGAATTTCACAGTATTTGCTGTGGAGCATTTTCACAAAATTTGATATTTCTGCCTGTCTCTGTGCGTTCGTTCTTTCGAGATTTTTAAATTCTGCAGATTGTGATATTTGATAAAAAAATATAATAGAAATGACTAAGAACTAATGTTTTATCTCTTAAGGAGCATGGACAAAATAACCGACAAAGTTTCAAAAGCTGGTATATTATGTATACATATATGATATATGAATTCAATGCAGAATTTTATGATAAGAATAAGTCGGGGGGATGAGTCCGAGTGGGAGATAAGATAAGTCGGGGTCGGAAGAGGAGGTTAAGTTGAGGAAGAGATAGGCCTTGGGGGGCAAGACAGAAAAAGTATTAAGACGGGGGTAACTAAAGGAGGAAGATGGAAGAAGTCGTAATTGATGGTGGGGGGGGGTTAAGAGGGTGTTTGTTAACTAACGCGTTCAAAAGTTCATCTGAGAATGGTAAGTTTAGTATTTGCAACTGTTTTTGTTCGATTGCGTTTATTTAATAAATGTTACTATTAAATAATCCCTCTTGGAAACCCAAAGGATTGTAATCAATCACACAACGAACATTGTTAAGGAAACCCTTCAATAAATTAGCCTTTTGACCGTCATGTCTTGACGAGGTGTCCCTAGTAACAGTTTATAAAGCGTTTTCCATCGATTCGTGTGTAAAGACTACCAAATTTTTTGATTTGTTTTCTTTGGCGATCGCTTGGCGGATCTGCTTCATTACACGATGCCATCCATTTTGAACATTTATTTGTATGCAGTATTTATTCTATTTCAAAGCAACAAATTTACAGCTATAATTAATAGCCTTGAAAGTAAAAAATAAAAACAATTGAACTACATATACATCTTTATCTTTGTTCGTATTTAATAAACATTTTAAACATTATTTTCTAAAATTTTATTGCTTAAAAACAAAGAATTGTTTTAGTTTTTGGCTATCTGCTAATAGTAATAATACGTAAATTGTTATATTATAAAAAAATCACTTTAATTAGTTAATAAACAAACACATACATAAACGTTATAGATCAATATGGGTATAATAGTAATAGTTAATGACCGTTCCATTATGTTGTAAGTGGGTTTGCATATTACTATCGGTAGGAAGTGCATTGTCGGGATATTTATTTTTATATCACTATTATCGATTCAATTTTTAATTATATCGATCGATATTAAATAAAATAGCAACAAACATTTCGCTATACTATAAATAAGCTTTCCTTTATATTTAAGCGATACTGAATACAATGAAATGTTGCCGCTTATTATAATAAATAAATCTGCATAATAAATCAGAAATGATTGCAGAGCAGTTCTTATCTAGAGCTGAGTTTCTTCTAATGATTGAATAAAGACCGTTATCGACTTAAGCGGAGGAAGTACAGAAATTGGGTGGGATGAAGCAGATAGGGTAACGAATTTTAGAAAGAACTTCGTCAGTATGTATAATTTTCTTAAAATAGTCAAATGAATTACATTTTCAAATAAAAAAGCTAATTACTGTATGAAATTATTCTACTTGTTCTTACTGTAATTGTTTTGGGCTTTCAAACCCAATAATAAGATTGTCAATAATTCTTCAATTTTATGTAGGTGTTTAGTATATGGTAAGCTCTAGTCCTCGACATATTAGTTACCCCCGCTTACTTCTTTTTCCGGCTTATCCCCTTATCCAACTTATTTACCAACTTAGTTACCCCCATCCAACTTATCTCTTCCACAGAATTACCTCCTCTCTCCCGGCTTACATATCCTCGACTTATCTCCCTCTCTGACACCCCCTCCAGCTAACTCCCTCCCCCCGAACTCTACCCCCACTTACCCGCCCATTCTTACCATAAAATGCTATATTGAATTAATACAGTGTGTCCACGGATTGTATTCACAAGAGGGAAAAAATTTATTTTTAGTTTTATCGAGAAATGTTATTCTTGATAAAAAGTTTTGCTTGTTGTAAGACCCCAGAAAATTAAGACAAATTCGCGTTTTATTTTACCTGCTTCATTTTATAGTCAATCTTCTGTGAAACCATATGTAGTTTTGCACTAAGTTCAAAACTTTAACAATAACCTAGTGGGTGGCGTTGATGTCATTATTAAGCAATAATTCTTTCAAATCCAAATATTTCGAATTAGAGTGGAGAAATGTTTTGAGGTTGGTGGAGGCTACGTCGAATAGTTGATGTTAATTTTTACTTAATGTTAGTTTTTCTTTATTATTTTTGTTATTGATTAGAAATAAACGATTACTGTTGATGACAATTTGAAAGAATTATTGCTTAATAATCACATAAACGTCACCCACTAGATTATCGTTAAAGTTTTGAACTTAGTGCAAAATTACATATGGTTTCACAGAAAATTGACTATAAAATGAAGCAGGTAAAATAAAACGTTATTTTTTTTAAATTTTCTGGAGTCTTACAACAAGCAAAACTTTTTATCAAGAATAACATTTTTCGATAAAACTAAAAACAAAATTGTTTTCCCTCTTGTGAACTTAATCCATGGACACACTGTATATCATTATGCTTAACCCTTAATTTGGCAAAGTGTCTTTCAAATCATAAATGAAAATCTTTTATGAGTTTTTGTAGTGTTTATGATTTAAATTAACATATTCTAGCAGAAAAAAAAAGATCTTGTGAAAAACCTGGGTTTTCTGAGTTGTATCCTAGAGCATACTTTACCAACCTATTGAACACGCTAGTTGCTTCTGTTTTGTATCCTATCAGATACATCGCCTGTTTCACCAGTTACAAAGAACAAATCCTTTTAATAATAATATATATTTATTTCTGCTGCAAAACTAATTTAAACTAAATTATTGTTTAACTAAATAGTATAAATCAAAATATAAATAAAAAAAATGCGAAAAATGAAAAATTAGTGTAACTAATATTCATAAATAGGTACCATCTGTATGTTTTTAGTAATATTTTGTCCATTCGCATTGAACATTTTTAAGTCTAGTTTTTTGTTTTCCTTATTGGTTCTTTATTTTTATATTTTGTTGCATTTACATGTTCTTTGTTATTTTCGTTTGTCACTTATCACCTTATTATTATTATTATTATTATTATCTTCTTCTTTGGTTCCTGTTTGATTTACTTTATCTTTATTACTCTGCTTTTTAACATCTCCAATTTCTTCTCTAGCTTGAACTTTTACTGGGGTTTTGAGAAATAATTATTGTGTACTTGATGTATCATCTACTTTCTACAATATCTTATAATTCTTTACTAACTGATTTAGATAGAGATGGTGCATCTGATGTATCAAAGCTAATAATACTTTGCAAACATTTTTGGGTGTCAGATTTTTATAAATATGATTCTTCTGAAGTATAATTGTTTTCAAAAGCAATGCCTTGTAAAAATTCTTCCATATAATTATTACTTGATTCATCCAGATCTGAAGTTTGTGGTGGAAATAAAGTGATAATTCTATCCTTTCGAGTTATCGTATTATGTATATTTGCGTTCGAGCGTGAAAAAACTAGTGCTAATAGTACAGTAAAACTAGCTCAAAAATTGGCCAAACCAAAACATCAAAAAAAAAGTTCTACCCCGCGCCAAATTGTTCTATACCCTTCTCGTAGCAACTGATAAAAAGTTGCACGACCCAGAGTGTCGCGTTTGAGGGGGAGGGGGTGAAAGGGGGGTAAAATGGTATGTTTCAACAGTTTTTCGATAATATCTCGAAAAACTATGAGCTCTAGCGCAAACTTTACTATGTACAAATTTAATCTATATTAAATTCCGAACAAAAATGGTTCTACGCATTTTTTTGCTGAAGGTAATGGTTACGGAGATATGGAGGGTAAAAATATCATTATTTTTCAGTTTACTTGGGATTTCTTGAGATCACCTGAAAATCAGCAAAGTTTCGATATACAGTGGTACCTTGGTTTGCGAACATAATTCTTTCCAGAAATGTACTCGTAATCCAAAGCACTCGTATATCATAGCTAATTTCCCCACAAGAAATAATGGAAACTTAAATGATTCGTTCCACAACTATTTCGTATTCATATAAAAATGCTACACAAATACAAAATACAGCATAGTTTCAGCACAGTTAGACCCAGCACACATGAAGCGTTAGCTAATGCGTTATTACACACGTGCTAATGACTGTATAGCATTGCATAAGTTGCGTATACATTCAAACGCGCGATTTTCATAAAGCGAGTTGCAACGCGCAATTCGAGTGACCAAACACAAACATCAAAAAAAAAGTTCTACCCCGCGCCAAATTGTTCTATATCCTCCTCGTAGTAAGTGATAAAAAGTTGCACGACCCAGAGCGTCGGGTTTGAGGGGGCGGGGGTGAAGAGCCAGGAGCAGTTGAAAGGCTTTGTTCGAGAAGATAGGGGTCGGAAGGCGGTGAGGTAAGGGTAGTAATAAAGAGGATGGGCCGGTCAGACCATCTGCCCTCCCAAGGCCGCTCGAGCCAACTTATAAGTTCTCTTGTATGTTCAGTTGCTTTTGTATCTGCGTTCCCTAATGATATTTTTACCCCTTCCATATTTCAGAAACTATTTTTGTTCGGAATTTAATGTAGATTAATTTTGTACATAGTGAACTTTGCGCTAGACCTCATAGTTTTCGAGATATTTGCGAAAAACTGTTGAAACATACCATTTTACCCCCTTTTAACCCCCTCCTCCACAAACCCGACGCTCTGGGTCGTGCAAATTTTTATCACTTACTACGAGAATAGTATGGAACAATTTGGCGTGGGGTAAACTTTTTTTTGATGTTTGGGTTTGGCCCTATTTTTAATGTCTTCTTCTTCGTTTCAGGTCCTCCACATTTTTAACATAACTTAAAACTTAATTACTTAACTTAATTCCTGACTTAAACCATTCTTAAACTCATTCGTGTGCGTCGATGTGTTACGCAAGCTCAACTTTATGCGCCACTAAACCGTTTTTTATCTCAACGTGTAGATCTTGAATTTCAAGTTCTACACGTTGAGTTAGAAAAATCTACTACATTTAGTGAATAACGTACATCTCAACTAAATTTAGTCATTATTTTTGGACTTACACCGTTCTTCCACTCACCGATTCAATTGTTGGTGGCATAGGAAGCAGGTATAGAGAGGATGTTTTGTTCCGAAACGCGAAGCAAGCGCTGTAAGTAGATAGTCGGCCTAATGCATCGAAGATAAATAATGTTTTTAAATTAAAAATATAAATAATTGCAAAATCACAATACTAACCTCCACACAGTACAAAAATGAACGGTTTTAAAAATATAAAAATTAAATAAAAATAAAAAGTAGTGTTGACTAATCTACAGAGTCAAAACTTTAATGTAAAAAAATAAAGCAAATCGGTCTTGCAGAACTCGTAGACGAAGTGGAACAAAAGTGAGCTGTGTCTAGACACTTTATTTTGAGAAATCTCCTGGGTAAGTATACCTCGGTGTTTGAACCCGGGACGCTGGCTTAGTAGTCTGCCTCTAAACTGCCTAAGCTACGATCGCTCAATAAACTAGAGAGTACGATACTCTTAATAAGTATGGAGACATTCCTAAATAATTAAAGGTGATTTTTTTGTTTACTTGCGCCAACTAAGTATGCTCTTATATTGATCTTGTTTCGTCGTCTTTCACGATATAATATTAGAAAGGATTTTGGAGTATGGTTTGTAATTATTCTCAACAAAAAATAAAGATGTCTAACTAGTAAGCAAGGAAGAAAATTAGCTGTACTATACCAAAAATAAATATTGTAAATAGTTTACTGTTACTTTGTTCATTATAGTCAATTGTTAGTAAATGAATTAGCCGATTATGTAGAGGCTTATAGATTTTTATTCAGTTTCGCCTTACATTACAGTATGCTATACTATATGCAAAAACTCAATACACTATTTTAAGTTAATTTGGAAATGTTTGCTTGAAATTGATTGTTTTAAGAATATTTTTCTAATAAGTGAATCTGGATTTTCTGACAACATATACTCATATACACATTCTCTTATATGTATGTGTTTATTAATATTATGTACAAGAGTTCTTTGAACTGAAGGTATTTCATTGTTTTACCGATATAAACATATTTACAATAAGAACAGTTTTGACAATTAGTGTTTGCAACGACTTTAATTAAAAATGAAGAATGTAATTTAAAGTACAAAAATAAGTAAGATAAAAAAAAACTTAAGGTATGTTAACATTCTTCAGAAAGAACTGTAAAAGTATGTAAGTACCAAGGTATTTATGATATCAACTATAATTACGTGTTGGCTAGGGACCGCTAATCTTACAGAAAGGAATTCACCCTTGGGCGGGACACACATATACAAGTAATTATGATTTTGTTATGATATGGAGAAACTAAACGAAACTTTATTTTAAAGATACTTAAATCAAGGTTTCCTTACGTAATTAATACTTTTTATAGATATTGATCCAATAAGGAAACTCAGACTGTAATTAATATTTTTGTATACTGGTGAAAAGAGTTATATAACTACGTATACATAACAGCATGTATATATGTACACACACTGAAGTTACTTTTGACATTTATTATTGACGAAAGTTTTAAAACACTGTTTTTTTGTTTTAAGATATTCCGTACAGACATTACACGGTAGAAAAGTAAACCTCCATGCCAAATTTGGTGAAGATTCATCAAGTTTAAAAATATTTATCATTTGCACAGATACGCATGGGACTACGTGACAAATAAAACCCATAAAATAGTTCTATTACTTAATCAAGATCTCATAGCCACAAGTGTGAAGAAATCCACAAAGCACCAAGGTACACCTAGAATGATAGATCTTTTTTATGGACCAAATATAACCAAATAAAATGATAGGGAAATATGTAAAATACTGCAACGTTCTTTTTAAAATAATAACAAAATGCTGTTTAAATCATATATTAATATTACAGTGGCGTGCGGTCCATGGAAGCAAGGGAAGCAATGCTTCCCTTGAGAATTTATTAAAAATAAAAACCAATGCTAACAAAAATATTTTTATAAAATTATGATAATCATTTATTTAAATTTGTAATATTTAATCAACTTAAAGCTCAATATCAATTCCGTACAGCAAAAAGTATAATTATTAAGAGTACTATTTTAAATTAGGCTCATTAAACTTGCACGGAAAGGTAATACCAATTCAAATGTGTTACATACACTACATATAAGCTCTGCTTACAACTGCTCTTCTCTTAGCCTTGGCGTGAGATAGCGGACGTGGGGTGATATATAGTAGACGATGCTGTTTGACTGGTGAGCATTGTTTAGCAGTTATTTTTAGTGTGCTTCATGCCCAAATGTTTATTTATTATAATACACACATAGTTTGTTAAATTTAATGTTACTTAAGTAATGTAAATCTGCGAATGAGACTGTATTTTGTCGCATTTTATTATTTCAATTTATAAGTTGCATTTTTTTAAAGACAAATAATTCTATTTAGTTTGCCTGTATACAAATTTAAAATTACATTATCGTCACGACTGCAAATTCAACTGCTTCGGTGAAAGGTTCGAGTACCTTCGATATATCCGAATCGGGACGTTTTTATTTCGGTTTGTAAATTATTAATAAAGAATTTTTCGCATACAGTTTTGGAGAGAAATTACAAATTCTTAAGAAAGGCAGATCAAAACCAGATCTTTCAAATTTAACAACAAAGATTAAAACCTGTACCGGTATTTTGCTAAGACCGGAAAATTGATACATAGTAGTAGTTTTTTAATAAAATAAAGAATGATAGCCAACAAATTCCATAAGTATAAAGTATAAAAGTGCTTATTTGAAAAACTTTTAAGCTTAATAATTATAACACTGTTTTTTATTGTACCTAGCAGGGGCGGATCCAGAGAAGTATTTTGAGGGGGAAAAATTAATAAAAGTCACATTGATTTTTTTCTTAAAAACCAATTGGTTTAAACCTGCCAACCCTGGTAAAAACCATCAGTGTTGAATATATGTAAATGCACAACACTCAACATATGTAGTCTCTGTCTGACATCTTTAAAATTAGAAACTATCTATCTTGTTTAAAATGTTTTACTGTAATAACAAGTACTTGAAAGGTGGGGATTCTCATAAGGTGAGAACATGTGAAACGAGCATTAAAGAACTTCCATCATAACATAACAGATTGGAATATTATATATTTTCCAAGTAGAAGAAATAAAACAAATGAACATTATTCTATGTAGTGACATAAAACGTAAATGTTGTTACAAAAATAAATTCAGAGTTAAAATTTGAATATATGTTGATATTGTAAAATCTCTAAACTAACTGTGGCATAATAACAATGTTAAAGTTACACTGTAGCTAATGCACTTATATCCATAGGCACCCATTACGGAACACTTGTAACCTTTTTATGGTTAATAACGACATTTCTTGGCCGATTTTAGCAAATTTCGAACACGTTATAGAATGAGCATATTTCATTTGCCTTGAGTTTAGAATTTCACTACAATTTCAACAAAGATCAAATTGTCGACAATATTGTAAAGAGATGCATTTAGAGGATTGCAGAAAATAGATTTAATCAGAAATAATAATACTAATAACGACTACTACCCGTAACCTGGAAACCAGGCCCCAAACGCTATAAAGCTTGTACGGGCCGGGGGCCATTATTGTTAGTATTATTATATAGGCCCATAGTGCTGCTGCAGCCGGCTTATAGATGTTATAGCACGAATCTCACGTGTGTGTTGCAGCTAAGGAAAATTGCAGGAAACCTTAATTTAATTAACCAGATTTGCCGGTACCGGAAGTCGATCTCAGGCCGCTTGTGTGAGAGACCAGCACGCTATTCGCTACACTACCAAGGTTATCCAATCCAAATGATATCCAATATCTTTGCGTTACTTGGTCAAATTATGAAGTTAAAATTAAGTTTAATAGATGTATATTGCATCAAAAATAAAGTGATCATTTACAGGTTGATTGATCGAAACAAGACAACATTTTAAATGTACAATTATAAACTACTACTACAGTAGAACTTATGGGTGTTTCATAATTTCTATAACAAACGCGAAAGATATAGATTAGACAAACAAAAATTACCTGAACCATTCTTTTCCCAGAAGCGTAGTTTTCGAGAAAAAATCCAAATCAAGCAGGCTACAATGGGTTTAGCACATATAAACAGACTGTGATAAATTATTGGAAACAAAACGTTTTAGATAAGAACTGCCGATTCTCCAAGATTCGTGTTTGTTAACAGCTACATCGCAATCGCAATGAAATGTAAGAGTTTGACTAAGACTATTACATTCCTAGATACTTTAAAAGCAGCTGCTTAGTCTTAATCGTTTCATCGACTATATGATGGGCAATTTGACTATCAGGAAATTTAATGGCATGCCATACGATGAAAGGTTTCGTGATAGACAATGAGCAACTCATTATCTAAGCAAATCTCATTCGTATAACACTTCAATAATACAAATATGACTTAACGTCACAAGTAACTACTGACTGTTACTGTTTTTCTTGTAGTTTACATTTGCATGAACTTAAATAAAAATCCGTTATAACAGATGGTGTTTAGAAATAAATACCCACTTTGTTTACTTACTTGCGTTGCGTTAATTAAAATTCGTCAACATGTTTGTAATTTGTGCACCTGACTTCTCATGACGGATTGATTGCACAATTATATTTTTTTTACTTTCTTTAATCAGAAAATGTACGTATTATATATTAAGATATGAAATTAATGCATTGGTCGAATTTGGTGCAGAAACTGTAAACCACGCTGTGTAGAATATCAGAAAAGATAATTACATATTTGCAGCGCAAATTCAAGCTTTTATAATTTAGGTAATATGGAATATTATGCAAACCATTCATTGATGTTTTTTGTTGATTATGGTATGCAATGCCATGTCATGTCATTTCTTTTCAGACAATACAAACACATTTGCTGCTTCTGAGACCTAAGCTTACAATATTTGCTACGTCATCTTTTAAAATGTCGAGCGTTGTAAATACATTTTCCTTAGTTTAATTACAACATTCTACTACAACACACATTCTCATGCACGTTATGCATTTAAGAAACTGAAATTCCACCAATTAACACTTAATTTTTAAGCGTTTGCGCAATAATTTAAACAATTTTAATATTGCATGAGATAAGAATCAGTCTTAGTAAAAAGTGGCTAATCATCGTTGTAAAATATTACCATTTTAGATTTTGCAACATTATACTTCTAACTTACCTACATAAATTAAAGAGAAAAACGAGCAAGACTATAAATGATGAAGAAAAGAAGTAACCATAAAACAAAAAACGAACGTAAACCACAATAAATATACCTACATATATGTATAATTTTATTTATTTTAATCTAAATTGCTAGTATTGATAGGATACTTTATATAGGATCTGTTTATACAGTGAAACTGGCTTAAGCTTTCTCAATCCGTGGATCGAATAGTAATCGCTACGTTCATAGTAGTTGACAAATCCAGTCAAGCCAGGTTTGACATTAGGAATTGTTTTCTTATTTTATTCTATAAAAACTGGTAGAATAATACACATTTATTCTTGTATGGAACGAACTAGACATATTTACATGAATTAAACCTTTTGTTTTTTATGACGATAATATCTTATTACCTAGTTACGGACACGTGATATTAGACTTTTTAGATTATCAAACATAAACACATCTACATTTTCTTTCGATAGTTTTCTTATTGAAAACAATACCTACTGTTGCAAAAAATACAACAAGAGTAAAAGTAAGGTTAAATCAGTTAAAATGTATCAATCATCTGACCGTCCACAGATCTAAAGAAAATCGGTTGGTCCTAGAGACCACACTGTAGGTTTTACCGTTCTAGTAGTCTATTTCTATAATTTCTATCTCTATCACTATAGTATTATATTAAACAAATTCAACTTGAATCACAAGCGTAGGGAGAGAGCGCGAGAAATCAGGCAATGCATCAATTTGTTTGGTTTGATATTTCGATGCTTTTCCGGATTGAAATTAAAATCGGGTAATGGGTTGCCGAATTAAAAGGAAAAGTTCTTTAGTTAGAATTAACCCTCCTTTAATATTTTTTAAACTATTTGATATACTAACATGACGGTTAACATGTCTGGAGACAATGTCAATGTACACTACAATCAAAAAACGAGAGTGCAAACAGATTCCATCTTTGGGTGATTAAAGCAATATTTTGGGCATTATAGACCTTGAACTTCTAGCTTTCTGTACTGTGTGTACCACTGGAAGATAGCCCGTTAAAAAGCCCTTCGCAATTTCGAAATCCAAGAACTTTTGCTTGGCTTTTTTCAGCGGACCGCTTTTTGGAATTTATCTATCTTTCTAGTGATACACCAGACAACATTAGTACCTGAATACGTCACCTCCTTTGTGACGAAGAACATATTTTTTGCTTGTGATGTACACAGTGTGTCGCAATTTAGGTGGCACCACCCTTATATATTTTTTATCCAATTTGAACAAAATTTTTCTCAAAGATACAACCATTTATGGTCTACTTCTGACCAAAACACCATTCGCCCCCTTCACATGCAAATTCACCTGCGATATCCAAAATAAATGGAAAATATCAAAAAATCATAATAGACATTTTTTATCTGGAAAACAAAAGTTGTTTCAATAACATAAAAAACTTAAATCCAAAATTGCATTAAAAACAATATTTTATAGTTAAATAACGTTATTTTCAACTAAAGCACAAACAAAAATCAAAAGCAAGATTTTATTAGTTAAATAACGGTATTTTTAACTAAATCACGATGAATAGTGTTTTGTTTTTCATTTTAATTGTATTATTTCATGAGAAATAACATAAAATGCATGGCCAACTTCCCAGAACATTGTTTTTAAATTTACTAAACTTTTTTAAATATATTAAATTTTTGTTTTTAATAAGATTTTGGATTTTAGAAGTTTTTTCAATTCTGGTAAACTTTTGTTTATCATTGTGCCGCCTAATTTACGACAGACTGTATGTATGTTATATACTCGTATGTGATTGTAAACAGTGATGTAACCAGACCTTGCTTGAGGGGGAGGTTAAGAGCAGGAAACAACTGGATGTCGTAGATATGTCTTTCCCTGATAACCGAGCGCATACTCCCCTGGGCACCCCTCCCGATTACTCCACTGAATGTAAATAGTATTATCTGACAGAGTTTATCCAATAAGGTAAGTGGTCGAAGTCTTGGAAAGCGAACGGAGTTCCATGCTTTCCAAATTTGTAAAAGGTTGTAGTTAGTGTTGGAAAATGCTCGAGCATTTATTTTTGGAGTATATTCCCGGAGCACAAACGAGAATAAACCCTCAAAAGTGAGCAGGACTGGAAAATATACCTTTAACTTGCATAGATATACACAAAATAAGGATAATTTCAAAAGTTCTTGAAATTTCTCAAAATGCTCGAATGTTCTCCAATTTTCCTCTTTTCATTTATAATGCTAGTAGTTGTAGTTTAATTTCACTGTTGGAAGGTAATGTGTTGCAAAATAATGCAATAATAGAAAATTAGAAATATTAAACTCGTTGGGCCATATTTAAATCTCACTATTAAGTCAATAACGAGTTTAATTGTCATGGTGACCAATTCTAATCTTTTTCCACCTATTAATTATAATGAGATAAAGCTATCGTTTTTCATGCTGATTTTAATTAGAACTTTAGTTAGAGACACCTTTAATCATGGCTTGTGAATACGTCCCATTATATTTAGATTAGAAGCTCAAGTATGCACCTTTACGACTACCGGATACAACGCTGACCGCGGACACTACAGCGACCCTTAAAATAAATTTTGCTACTGAACACTTTGCCGACCGTGGATAATACGCTGACCGCGCAAGGCGTCTATTGCTTGCGGTCGGCGTAGTGTCTACGGTCGGCAAAGTGTCCAAAACCGCCAGTCAGCGTAGGTTCCACGGCCGGCGTCCAGTACCCAGCCACCGCATGCACAAGTAATACATGTTAAAACAACGAATTATAACCAATTTAAATAAAAAGTTCATATATAACGAAAAACAAAACAGGTGCTTCCGGGCGGTAACCCAAATTTCTTGTCAATGATGCTTTCAATTTCAATGAGCCTTGGTAGTGTAATGTCTAGCGTGCTGGACTTTCACCCAAGCGGCCCGAGTTCGACTCCCGGTGCCGGCAGATCTGGTTAAGGTTTTCTACAGTTTTCCTTAGCTGTGACACAAATGCGGGATTTGCGCTGTTCCATCTGTAAGTCGGCGGCAGCCGCAAGTAGGGCCTACGTAATAATAATAATCGCCCCCTCTCTCCCGTACAAGCTTATAGCTTCTGGGGCCTGGTTTCCAGGTTATGGGTTGTAGCAATTATTATATATTATAATTATTATTCAAAGGCATAAATTGTGCAAACTATGTTTATAAAACTGTCTGTGTTTTGAACACCCGATGCCGACAGCAGCTGCGAGTAAAACGTGTACATTTTGCGTGAACATGAGGTTTAAGATCGTTTAGTTTCGGTTTTATTCTCCATTTTTAATGTTTTTCTTTATGCTCATTTGTGACGTTTGTGCTGTATTATTCTGAAAGTTCTAGAGAATTATTATGAGAATGTTCGCGAACGTGCTTGATTATGCTCGTAGCTGCTGCGAGTAACACATACACATTTTGCGTAGGCATGCGGTTTAGGTTCTGTTAGTTTGGGTTTTATTATTAATTTTTAATGTTCTTGTTTATGCTCGTTTGTGCTGTATTATTCTGAAAGTTCTCGAGAATTATTATGAGAACGTTCGCGAACGTGCTGGACTATGCTGTCCAAGAGAATGTTCTTTTGATACGGTTTATCATGCGCGAACGTTCTCATCAGCATTTTCAGAAGGTTCTTTCATTTACAACACTAGTTGTAGTACATTATATTTGCGTATATAACCTGTGATGGCCTTTGGAAATCAAAAGTTAGGCTTTTATTTTTTTTCTGCAATTTAAATATTTCTTAGAATCCTATTCTGCATACATATGTCAAATTTCTTCATAAATCAAAATAGCCGATTTGATAATTTTACAATTATTTACCATATTGGATTTTGAACTTTGACCTTATGTTAGTGCTTCTTCGCCAGTATTTCGCAAATATAAGTCTCCCCCTGCTACTTCCTTTGAAATGTTTGAAACCTGGATTGCTTTGTACGCTTCGTAGACTTACCTGATAAGAAATTTCAACAAACAAATATAAACAATTATAACTGACTAGACGGTCCACGTATTAGAGGTTATTAATTGGTACATCCTGTTTTATGTACCGTTTAGAACATATGGAAATATTTAGTTGATACATTTTTAATAAAAAGAACCAAATTTCGTTAAATTGTAATATCAATTTCTTACATTATTTTTTAGCAAGAATCTTCAATATAAAAATAATTCGCGTATTTGATAAACTCGTTTTTATTTTATCAAGGAACATGCAAAAGTTTCAGAATCGATTGGAGATCGAGGAGAAAAAAGGAGAGATCGAGAACGAAAAAACGAAAAGAAGCGGCTGAAAACAAGAAAAGGCGAAATTTAAAAATGTTAGAAAAATAACACTCACCCTCTCAGGTGTTTTATAATATAAATAAATAAATTTCCCTATTCAGTTTAATTATTTAATGGTTTAAGTTTGAAAGTAAATTTTAATATCAAAATCGTAAAGGAAGATGAGTGGTGCAATAGATGCAATATATCAGCAATAGATTCAATAAAAAACGGTAGTATAGCAGCATAATACTGGATACAATACATATAATGGACAAATAATCTTCGAATTGAATTCCAATTTGGGAATCTAGCCCTGCTTGGTTTGAAAGTAATTTTAAGCATATTTCCAACTTTTTAAAGTTAACACCTTCTGGTAATTGCCGAAGAAGTGTTTTCTTTTCAAGTAAAATACCATTTCTGTACAAGATGCAACAAAGAATTATTCAGATAAATTATTCAGAATATCGAATAAGGTAGTGTGAAAAATTTAAAAAAGATTGGCCTACTTTGATGTTTCGGTAAACAATACCTAAAAATTAATACTTTTAAATCATTTGTTATTTAAATTTAACTACGGTAAAATGCAAGACAAACGGTTTTAAATAAAACTGGCTGTTTAAAAACTATGAAAATCAAAATAATCAATAGTATACTATATCGACGTTTTCCGGACGATCTGTCCTCAGTGATGCCAGAAACGGTTCGGCGACAACATATGTTATTCGTCACTACTCGACGACTGAGTGTCTCTTTTCCCTTTTTGTTGTATAATTCACACCTAAACGCATAAAATGTTAAGATTTCAGAGCATATTTTAAATAACGAAACGACAAAGTAATCTAAAGAAATTCACGTTATCTGTTTGTCCATTACTGTTTCTAAGAATTAATTGTTTCTGATGAAATTCAGCTTCTTTCAATTTTAAATATTCTTTTCTGCGGGAGTGAGTTTTATTTTACAAAAAATACATTTTATATTTTTTTACCCAGTTAATTAACATCGATATTATAGCAGGAAACATTTCAAAAATATTTTTTTATACTCGTAGCAGTTTTTAAATAATTTTTTAATCAATTATCAATCGACCTATCCTGCTTTGGAGAAGGTAAAGCAACAGGAGGCGTCACTATACGGTCCAAAGTGAAGCTTACAAAGCAAGATATTTAACAATGCGCGGCGGCGACTTTTGACTTTTTTTGTGCGTGAAAATGCACGACATTAAGTTAACAGAGGGAAACGTTGAATTTGCTAGGTCTCTCTCCGACCAACCGGTCTTATTGCTTTAGTTAAGAATTTTTAAAAGTTGACGGAGATTACTAGGAACGCAGGGCAGTGTATATAATTTTCTTGTAAACAACATGGATCATAATAATGATCTGTTTGTAAGTTGTTTGAAAGTTGCATCAATGCATTTCTAGCGATGAGAATTAACTGCAAACCTGACATAAAAGCAGATAAGATAAAGCTAGCTGTCTTTCGCTATGAAAACAGCGTACTTAAATTCAAGTAACATACACCTAAATTCCAAATTTTTAATTTGTAGTATTTTGTGTCTCAAGGGCAGAAAGTTAGCATTTGGAGCCCGCAGTTGTTTGATGCCCGAGCGAAGAGAAGCGTAGCGAGGACAGCAGACAACTAAGGGCTACAAATGCTTTTCTGTCCGAGTAACATACAAAAGTTTTTCGTCTACCTGTTTGAAAGTTAAAAAAAATCTAAAGTGTAACTTATTAGTAAATTAAATAGGCATATGTTAGAGGGAATGTTGTTCTCGAAGCTCAGGTGGTGTACATTACATTTTCCATCATATTCCGTTGTTAAAGGTTTTACGAATCAGTTATGCTTTTAATGTTAAAAACTAATGATTTCATTTTTTGATTAAAAACTTTTTAGAATATTGAATAGGAGTTGTCAAAGAATGACAATCTAAAAAACAATTACAATTTTTACAGTATTTCCAACGTAACATAAATAAATCATGCTTTCATCTAGTAGTAGTATAGAGGTTATGTATTTGGCACAAGAGGGCAGTAAAAACTTTACATAAGAGGGCAGAAAAGAAGCCTTAAATGCCCTCAAACTAGGACATTTAGAAAACACTTTCCGATCAGGTAGGCGAAAAATGAATTTATTCAAAAAATATTACTCGAATGTATCCTGTCATACAAGACATTTCAAAATTGAATCCAAGTTAAGACCGATTATCAGAATCTACTATTTTGATCCATTTTTCTTCTACAGTGCTAAAGTGGGATAAAGCATAATTTTACAACCGTATAAGTGTATAGTATATACAAGCTCAACTCAGTTATATTGGACCATAATTAAAAAGAAATGTGGGGAAGTTTACCGATTTCTGTCTGATTTTGGTCTAGCTTTGAATTTGTGGAAAGTAGAGAAGAAATACTCACATATTTTAAGGTATTTTAAAGTAAAATTTAATGCCATTTTTAATTATGTATGTATCAGGAAATACCTGGCCTAAGTTGTTAGTCCTGACTTCTTTCACATACTTTGGATTAAAATTTGCAGAATATAAGAACCGTTTAAGGAATTTCCATGAAGTACTTTGACATTTAGAGAGATCTTTGTGAGATAATCTCTTTAAAGGAAAAACCAAATGGAGGTTCTCATTTTTTTGTATTACTATAAAGCGTTGTAATATTGTGAAAAGAAAAAGGGTTTTAAACAAAAATAAAAATATCAGTACATACGAATTCCCGTCGAGCTTAGCTTCTTTATCTGCTGACATCTTTGGCTATGATAATCCAGTGCACTGCACGAGATCTCATCAGGGTCAAAACTGACCGATAATTTCGCACTTGAATTTCCGCCAAAACTGACGAGAGGTACAGTGATGAAGATGATTGAGAATTTTAATTTTGATGAAGATTCAGAGCCAAATCGAAGTTTTACCAAACCCGTATAAGCTTATCACATATTATCAACATTTCTTCATGTACAATAATATTCAAAACAAACTCCACTTTGATTTATTGATTCTACATAATATAGGTATAGATAGAGGTTTGCACCCATCTGTTCTGACGGGAACTCGAGTCAGAGATTAAACCATACGTAATAAGTTGTTTGCCGGAATGCTTGTGTTGAATAGTTCAAAAATTAACCTTGAGGGGAATTCATGTACGTCCAAGAATACTATATGCAATCGATGTAATTGTGAAAGATGGATAAATATATTCCAAAAGTATAGGATACCATTTCTAAACAAATATTTATAACAAAGCAATTTCAATGAATCGCGTACTGCATATTAATCCAAATTCTTAGTTACAAATTAATTGTAAACATTTTGGGGCACAGCCCGCTGGAGCAGAGAAATGGTTTTACTGGTTCAAATTCAAAATATAAACTAATCTCCACGACACCTTACTCAAACAAAAACAAATTGGCTTCGTCAGTAGGGAGACAAGAAAAATCATACATGTCCAGTATATACATGCACTGCGTTCCTAAAGTAACCTCAGTTTAACTTTGGCAACACTGGAACTACGACGAAAACCTTAGGATATAAAATAAGAATAAAAATGCCACTCGCGGGAAACAAAAATTTATGCTACGGTGGCGCGGCGACGCTCCACGGCGCTATACTTATAAATTGACTGCTCATTTGAAAGTTTTTTTCATTCTACATTTACTTTAATTTTTATCGATCTAAACCACTATCCCTTGCGGATTTGCGTGATCGAAATCGAATAAGCGCAAAAGTGTATAATAGCATAGTTTGATAGGAGTTCCAGAATAGGCTTTTCTACTGTCAAGAAGTTCAAAAAGTACATCTTGGCTCTCTACTTCAATAGATTTATGTTTATTTGATTCTGAATGAATTTAATTTCTTATCTTCAAAAAATGTTTTTTTTTATATTATGAAAATTTATAGGTTGCTTATTACTGTTCTATTTAAAGCTAAAGAGTGAGTTCTAAATGCGTATATAAAAATGTTTCTGAAAAAAGTTCTACAACTTGAATTTAAGATTTTTAGAACTTTTTGAAAAATCTTAGAACAAAGTTCTAGAACGTTTCCTTTTTTTAATGCCCACTGTAAAGAGCAAATTCGTAAATTAGTAAAATACCAAAAAATAAGATCTTAAATCTTAAGATATTTACTTTTCATTGTATCAAGATAGTGTAATCGCAAAAGCATACTGCACAAATTGTTTTTTGGTTATGAATGACCGCATAAACCCTAAATATTATTTATTGATTAAAATCTGTTTGGGACGTTACTGCACATCTCGAACTCATCGTTTGTTTATCTTATCTTTTATGATGTTTATGGGATCCTCGTATTTACAATCTCGTGCACATGTTAGGTGATTACGCAATTCTTGTAATTGCGGTTACATTATATATAAATAAACATAGAATTGTATCACATTGTAAAGGGGTTCGTTACTCATTTTATTATTTTACATTTTGTTTTCAATCTATTATCATCCAAATTGTGTTAAACTTGGTGCTTATTTATGATTGTTGGTAATAGTCCATAAAATAGATAATAAACCACGTTCTTCAATGAACAATTTGAAGTGTAATAAACCGCCTAATCTATTCTGTTTTCTTTGTACTGTGTTCATTGCTACTAAATCTAAAAGTTATCCCTCAACTGAAGCAAATCGTAGGTTGTATTCAAATTGCTATCGAACGAATGTTAGACGAAATGGTGCTGATAAATGCTATTCATCTAATGTGTTTTGTGCTTCGTGTATTACAAATATGAAAGATCATATGAAATCAAATAAAACCAAATCGTTAAAGTATTCATCACCTGCCATTTGGAATCAAACAAATTTCATTTAGTAATCATGAAGATGTATGTTTTGTGTGTTCAGGAGAAATAGTTCAAAATCGTCGTTTTCAAGTTTCTTATCAATGGCCTAAAAATTGTCAACATGATGTTACTCAACCTATTCTGAATTTGTTTTCAACCATCGAATCATGTTCTGCTCCAAAATAAGCTCGTTTGAAAATCATTATCACCATCGCCATCATCTGAATATGATTCTGAAACCGAACAAAATTATTCTACTCATTCTCCAAGTAATCCAAGAGAATTTATTCCTTATGGTTAAGCAGCACTTACTCAACTAGTTAAAGAACTTGGTTTAACTAAGGATCAATCAATGGTACTAGCGTCTAATATGTTGAAACACAATGCACTGTACACTGATTGTCGAGTTGGTTATTTTTCAAAAAGAAATCATGAAATACTTGATTTATTTAATGAACATAAATGGTACCCCATATTTGCTTGTTAGAGTATAGGACGTTCTGGCGATGACGCGAGCGCAGTGGAAATTCCTAAACAAAACAGTGACTCTTCGCACGACCACGCGGTAATTAATTTCGGGCACCGTAACACTGTAACAGTACTTAATACTACGTAATAATCGTTGTAATGAGAAAATAATTTTTTCATTTTTGAACTTTCAATTTTTTCACCACCGATTTGGCGCCCACCAGACGCGGCGCCCTGGGCAGTCGCTCGGGCCTTAAGCCGCCCCTGACAAGATCATAGATGTTTATTCATCTATTCAAGTAAGTCAGCTTTTAAAATTGTTCTACTTCACAATGGTGACTTACTTCCATCTTCTATCTATCCCTCTTCTCTATTCACTATCATTAAAAGAAACGTACACTGATGTTTAATACGCACTTAACTTAAGCAACTACAATTCACACCGTTGGAAAGTTATTGCAGATTTAAAATTGCTTAACGTGTTTTGTGGTATTGGCAGTCTATCAGTTAAAAATCCATGTATTCTTTGTGATTGGTATGGTACCTATCGTAGTAATAATCAATACCTTCAATATCACCAAGAAAATATCCAAACACGTTCAAACTTCACTATTGGTAAAAAATCTGTCGCCGCTCAACCTTTAATTAATCCAACTGATATTCTATTACCACCTTTACACGTTAAAATTGGTTTAATAGCACAATTCATTAAAAAACTATCAGTTGATGGTCCAACTTATCAATTCATCTGTAATTTACTTAGTTATAAATCATCAACGAAGTTAGAAGCTGGTCAACTCGATGGTCCAGAAATACTAAACTTTTAAAAAGCGAAAATTCACAACAATTTGAAAAATATTTATCATCAACTGAAAGAAGAGCTTGGATGTCATTTAAAAATGTTTGTGCAAAATTTCCTTGGTAAAATACGTTCTCAGAATTATCAAGAAACTGCTCGTGAATTAGATGAAAGTTATGAAGTAATGGATTGCAATATGTCCTACAAACTTCACATTATGGATAAGCATATCAACGATGTTCCAGCTAATTGTAGTAATTTTTCAGATGAAATGGGTGAACGTTTTCATCCAGATATTAAAATGACTGAAAAACTTTATCAAGGTAGATACGATAAATTTATGTTATCTGATTATTGTTGGTTTTTGAAAGCTGAAGCATCTACTAATTCTAGAAAAGGTAGAAAAAGATTACAATTTCCTTTTAATGCTTAAAAATTGAATTCAATTATATTAATATTGTAGGTACTTGTAAAATTTTATTGTAATAATTAAACTACTCAATAATCAATAATGAAATCATATTTGAGATTAAATTTTATACTTTTGTATCAATTTCGTTCGAAAATTCAAAATTCTACAAACAATTCCATAGAAAAACATCAAATTTATACTTTAAATCTGAAAATTTCTATTTTTTTCTACATAGAATTTTCAAAATTTTTTCTCAAAAACTACGCGTCCAATTTTTCTCATTTTTTGGTATTTTACTAAAACGAATATGCTCTTCACAGTGGGCGTCTTAAAAAAAAGAAAACTTTCTAGAACTTTGTTCTAACATTTTTCAAAAAGTTCTAAAAATCTTAGATCCAAGTTCTAGAACTTTTTTCAGAAACACTTTTATATACGCATTTAGAACTCGCTCTTCGCTTTAAATAGACCCCAGATGATTAAAATCGGACAAGCAAGCGGTTGCTCAGATATAATTTTTGGCGTCCTCGCCATGGCAACTCATTTCCCCTCTTTGTCAACGCGCAAAATTTCAGATTTCAAAACATGTTTACAGGCGTAAATGCATTAATATTAATTGTTGGTTAATTAACGGTTCAAATCCCATGCAGTTCGTATAATTTTTTTAATAAAATATTTAATATATTTCATAAATAAACCTTTTTTTATAATTATAATATTTATAAAATATAAAAACTTACAATTAAATACTAATATGGTAATGTATAATCAATTAGTTTTATTTTAAATTAACGTAAATATTATACTACATATATTACGTAGTTTAAACAATGACTATAAAATTAAGGGATAATTGTATCTAATTATTTTTTTATGTTTATTTATAAAATAAGCAATTCCATAAAAATACAAACAAAAAAGGATAATAATGACCTTTATTAAAGAAGTAAGTAATGTCAACAGGCAACCCCTGTAGAAGGGTCTCTGTATTTTCGTCTAGAAAACCACTGTTCAAACTCCACGCAGTTCCTTTAATTTTTTTTAATAAAATATTTAATATATTTCATAAACAATATTTTTAAATTATAATATTTATAAAACAGAATAACTATATTAACTATTTTTAATTTCCCAAAAAATCTGATAAGGAAAAAATGTATACACTGCGTTCTAAAATAACCCCCCCCCCCTTAACTTTTGAAACATTTAAATTAGAAAAACCAAACTTTAGGTTATGAAATAAGATTAAAAATTCTATTTTTTCCTATCGCTAGTTTTGAAAGCCCTTAGGGCTATATTTAAACAGTCCCGAACCATCTGCTGGGGAGCAGCGGTAAGGGAACAACGAGAAGGGAACCTCTCGAACGAGGCCCCCACCACATATTATTTTTGGAGAGAGATATATTTTGAGAAACATTGAGACTTTTGATACCACAAACAGCACGCGTAAATTAACCAATTAATAAAGGAATTATTATGATCATATACTATAATTATTACTGAAAAATAACTATTCTTTAAAATTTAAAAGTTATTCCATTGTATCAACCAACAAATCAATAAACGTTTAAAGACAACTTAGTTTTTTCACAAAAATATTTTTGTTAATCACTGAAAGGGGCAAAAGTGGGCAGGATAATTCGAAAGAGGAAGAACATACGGACATTTCTAGCTATTGAAAGGTTTTTACGACGTTTTGAAGTGGTAGGGTTCCAAAGTAAAACGTGGTAAAACCAACACTCTCATATCTGAATCAGGCACATGAAATTACTCTGCCTTAAGAAAGTAAGAAGTATGAATGGTTCTGATATTTTTAGTTATTTTATATAACCTCTAGTTAGAAGATCCACGCGCACAGACTACATAAATTTTAAAACATTACATCTAAGGTTTATAAAATCTATACGAAACAGAATTTATTGTTGAATTTCGATTGTTATCAATGAAATAAATAATCAATGAAATATCGTTGAACTTTATAAATGACTGTATTGGACTCTTTTTTTCTAAAGATTCAATAAATTAATTGTAAGCCAGTATAATTCTTGAATTACATAATGATTCACACGCCAACAAAATCGAATTGGTGAGTGGGAAAACGTAAACTCCAAAATAACTATTAAATGTTAACTGTAATGTTATGACTTTTTAAACACAGATAGCCAAAATGACTTTTAAGTGCGCCTCTTATTTGTTGAATTAAAGAATATTATACATAAATCCCATTACTGATGTATTATCATTGTATGCATGCAACTCCGGGAGTTGTATTGCTTTTCCATACAGTAAGGAACTACCAACGATTATAATAAGGTATTGATCCATGAAAATGCTACTTATTACCGTATTTCGCTCTTAATGTACAGTTATATAAGTCGTTTTTTATGTAAAAGCATTGGAAAAACTATAATTTTATTTTCATTAAAAATTTTCTATTAAAGTAATATACAATCAACAAGAGTTTTATTATTACATAATTTCCTGGGAAATAACAGCTGAATACCCCGACGAAGATTAATAATATTTTTTATATAATTAATTCGTATTATGTATCCAGTACATAATACTTCTTGTTATTGTTTTTTATTTCAAATAAAAACATTTATCCTAAAAGATTTTAGTTGTATGGAAAACAGTACAACTCCACATCGATTATTTGTGTATAATTTTTAGGCAAGCCAAAATGCAACTTTTTTTTATACACCATCCCACAGGCAACAACTTTACAGTGTAATAATAAAATGCTGTAAAATCAATCATGACTGAAATTATATAAATATTTTCTTAAGAGTTAAAACCAAAGAATTTTTAAAGGATAGATTAGCATGGGAGTAAGAGAATATCCCAAAAACTGTCCAAAAGCTTTGCTAGAATCAAATTGGTGTCTATTAAACCCAATAAATACTAATACTCAAAAAACCTTGATGAGCACTTGGTACATTTAGGTATTGTTTTTATAACTGCATACCTATAGATTTTCGTAATTATTATTCGTATAATTATGCTGAAGACACAATTACTAATTAACGAAAAATAATAAATGTTTTATTTGTTTATTTTTTTCAGCCTACCCACATAATACATTTTTTATAAATTTTTATTTACTCTATTTCGTCTTACATCAACAAGCTAACATTAAATTTTATAATAAAACTTTTATATCAGTACTATATATGTTTTTAATACAATACGCTAAAATTATCATACAATAACTAGTTTTTCTTCTAAGCCATTTATGTAACTTCTAAAATTAGAAATTAAAATAAACAGAGTTTAATTAAACAAACATTCACTTGATGGTTAATTAATTTGGTTCTAATTTTAATATAATATTACTTGAATCATAGTCAAAGAGTAGGTACCATGTATAATTTTTAATATTGTATATCGATCTATAATTATTTTTTTTAATTTAATGCATAATATTATCAATATATTTAATTAAATGTAATATAAATACTACATACCTCAGACTTATTTCTGGCACTTACAATGATCGAATTACAATACTATTGTATCGATATTCATTCACATAGTTAACCTAACAACAAAACACCGCTCACACATCCGCACAGACACACCGAAAGCATTCGCCTATCTTAGGCGACTGTCATATCATAATTACATTGCTAAAGTATATTCAGGTAAAATCAAACCACGCAGGCGCTATAAACACGACTTGCTTGGTTAAGCACGTGCAGAGTTATCTTACTTAAATAGTTCTCTTATCTGTAACTAATATAGGCTATAGTACCTTTAAGGGTAATTTATTTTAAAATTCTGCTTTTTCACTTATCTGAAGGAAAAATTAGATTTAGGAGTGTTAATGTTTCTTATGCAATCACGGTTTTATCAATGCAAAAAATAAATATTTGATTTAGGTATTTAAATAAAACAAGACGTAAACTTACAGTTTGTTCTAAAAATAACTGTATGATCCTAAAAGAAATGCAATATATTTAATATAATACAAAAGCTTTATCGTATTTTATGGTATGATGTGCGAATATGGGCCATTTTATTCCATTGTATTCTTTTTTATAGGAATGTAAATATTCTTTAATTCGTTTTTATTTATCGGTATTTATAAGACGTTCTGGGAAAGTTCCATACAGATTTACTAATCAAATTAAAATAAAGATACTTTTAAAAATCCATCTACAATTTGCGGACACGAGAGTTTAGTCTCAATTGTAAGAGTATTTACCATACTACTTTTCTCAGGCGCGGATTTAGTCTAACATTAATTTTGCCGCCCCTGTAGAGCTTATTTTTTATCAAAAATAAAAATATTTTTAATTCTATGATTCTATGAAGTAAAAGATTTAAATCACTAGCGAAAATTAAAATATCCGTAAAATTGTCTGATTATTTAAAATTTTTCTTAAATTTCTGTATTTCATCAATTATCCTAGCTAGTATTATTTTTTGTAAAATATGAGTTACGAACACTGTTATGGAAATACCATTCAAACTGAATTAAAAAATATTTGAAAAAATAAGATTTTTAATTTGAATATTTTTATCTGAATATTACAAGACGTTGTTGAAAACGATAATAACCCTAATAGCTTACTAAGAAAACCCTTTAGTTGGACCAATTACATTTTATTTAATTCAATTACATATGGGTGTTTCTCCCGAAATCCACAATTTAGATGTGAAAAATTCTCGGCAAAGAAAAATGTTGAAATTTGTTTTTCTAAGAAAGAGTATGATTAATTGATTGTATAGAACACATACTGCTGATTAGTAAAGCTTAATCTGTACATTTTCGACATTTACAGTGTTTAAATCCACGTAAATGATCCAAATAACATGCAAATGACAGAAAAGATTATATTTAATAGAAAAACTGAACTTTAATATTATAATAAAAAGATGTTTCTAACACGATAATGTTTAATAATGGCTTAGTAACGGATAACAAGTAAAATAAAAATTAGTAATTTTTATTTTACGTGATATGACAGTTTAAGCTTTTTCCATTTGTTTCTTTTCTGGATCATTTTTAATTTTTTTTTCTTTTCTTCTCGCATTTTCTTTTTCTCTTCTTCTTTTCCACAATTTCTTTGCTTCCCATAATGTAAGAACATGAATGTATGTAGGAGTTGTCATTTACGTAGATAAGTTGTATTCCGTGGAGTTATGAATCCACGCAAATGACACAATGAAAATGCCACGTGAATGACTATTAGAGCATTAATATAAACATAGTGCCTACTGATTGTCTCACGTTGGGACTACAGCGAAGGAAAGATAGCCAATGTATTTCTTATGGGAGTTTGTGCTTCGTTGTTGCCACCTATTTCACTGTATGAATCTATAGAAATGTGGATTAGGATTCCAGAAGTTCTAAACCTTTGAAAACAGTAACCTAAAAAGTGTAATCGTAACCATACAAAAGGAGAATTTAAAAGAAAGTCTTATTAACATGTATTTATTATTTTATTAAACATTAATTGGGATTGTTACATCGTAACTGTATCTAAATATTCCATATTTTATTACATATACTTTTTTGTTTAACTCTTTCGTCTTCAAATTCTTTCAAGATAAAAATAACGGCTGGTTACTTCTGTATGATCTTTTTAATCTTTTAATAATTAATAAATAAAGAAAGTCCCAAATACACGTTTAACGGTAAAATGATTCATCATGATAAAATCATTCATTTGTTCAACTTATTTCAAAAGAAACTTGCAAAAACGGAAATTTAGGATTAGCAGCAAATGCAAAGGATTTTAGTAAACAATAAACCCTTCTGTTTTTTTTCTACTTTTACTTCGTGGAACTACATAATACAGTTTGTACTTGCTGAAATTATAGTATAACGTTTTTTTTGTCGGCACTATTATTTGTTACCGAACGCATATAAGCATATTTCTTAATACAGAAATAATTATTTGGTTTCAAATTCTGATAGCTTATGCGTGTATAGATCTTCGCTTAGTTGTTTGGATTTTATCGTTTGTAATTAGTTAACATTGTCGTGTTGTTTGCTGTAACTATTCGTATTGTAGTATTACATAACGCACATAGTACATTATACATAAATATGGCGGATATTGTTAAATACAGAATGGATTGTGTACTTGTGTAAAGGTTGGTGAAAAACAGATTTTGTCAAATTTGATAAAATATCGTCTTACTGAGACCCGGTAGTCATTATCAGTAATTATTCGACAAGTTTCTAAAGAAACAGGTATTAACCAAAAAAACTTTGTTTTTTCGCGTCAAGAAACGTCAAGAAAGTATTTCACCTGATGGAATAACATCTCCAAGAAAAAAATACTTCAAATCGTATTGCATTATCTTTCCAAATCCATCATAAAAAATTAGGGTTTCCATTTAAAAAAATTTTCGTTCTCGCCATAACTCGGAAACAAAAGACGATCTACAAATAACGATTACAGTAAAATATGTTTCCTTTAAGATAAAAATCGACGTAATCGAGGATTTTTCTCAAAAAGATTTAATAAAAGATTTATTTCGATAGTTCCAGACTTTATACGCACACTATATGAAAAGCAAGTTTTGAAATTTTGTTTTACTACCTCTGTCAGAAGAAGTGACTACCTGCAATATAACTTGCTCAAACAATAGGGATTATAAAGGTTTATGCAGTTACAACTACAATATTTAGAAAGTGTTTTTAAAAGTTGCAACATCTTGCTTGCAAGTTGTTTGGCAACCCCGTTGTCCATAAGAACACACACTGTAGTCTCAACGTGAGACGACCAATAGACTATTTTCTTTTGAGGCTTCATACTAGCTATAATGAAACAACATCAGTAGTGTATTTACTTACGAAATTTGTTTTTCTAAATTCAACACCAGTAAGAAATTATGATAATCGCGTGAATGACACGAAATAAATGTACTCTTCCACCAAACCATATAAACTACCTCTATAAAGATTATAGATCAACTGAACAAGACACTACATGTTGATTTAATTAAAATTGCATATGCAAACAACCCAAGCAACACAGGAATCTGCGTTATAGTTTAATATACAGAGGTGGGCAAAAGTATGGAACCAAGTAAATATCTCTGGAGTTTTTAGGGATATCGGGATGAAATGTGGTAAGCAGATATTATAGTAAATTGTGTATTTGCGTTGAATGTTTTTGACAATTTTGAGTTTCCGGTTTAACCGGAGGTAATACTGATTTTAAAATTTGTAATGGAACACCCTGTATATTATTTTAATTTTGAATACTATATTTTATTACGATTACAAAAATATGGAGTTCGATATGTTTTATTTCAATGCCAACCGAGATTTTTACAATAAAAGTACTTTTGAGGCAAAAACTAATGAAATCTAGTAGTCTATGAAACAAACGTAACAATCACATTAGTAATCAAAATTAAATTAATACAAAACGGGAAAATAAAACAAGAGTACTTTGTAAAGGGAAAATAAACTTAATGTAGTAAATGTTCAAACTGAGCTCCATTTACTTCTTGACAAAAGGCTAGTCTATTTGTAAACTTCCTTGTAACATTAATTATTACTTCTGGTGGAACTCTTTGACTCTCTTCGGTGATTCTTTCAGCTAGTTTTTGCAAACTGTTTGGTCGATTAAGATAAACTTTGGACTTCAAATAACCCCATAGAAAATAGTCCAGTGGAATAAGGTCGGGGGATCGCGCAGGCCATTCAATGGTACCTCTTCTTCCAATCCACCTATGATAAAATTTTCTATCTAAGGTATCTCGAACAATGCGAGCGAAATGGGGTGGTGCCCCGTCTTGCTGAAACCAGATATTATTTGGCAGTTGTCCATTTTCCTCCAGCGTCGGAATAACTTGCGTATCTAAAAGCTCTAAATATCTATCCCCGTTTAAAGTTTCTTCTAAAAAGAAAGGCCCTACAATTCTGTTGTTGTAAATACCGGCCCAAACGTTCAATTTTTGAGGATGTTGCGTATGAGCCTCTTGTATCTAGTGAGGGTTAGTTTGCGACCAGTAGCGGCAGTTATGTCGATTTACTGTACCGTTCAAACAAAACGTAGCCTCGTCCGAAAACACCATATTTCTTACAAAGTTATTATCACGGTTGCAAATATCCATCATTGTTTCACAAAATTCTAACCGTCTGTCGAAATCGTCGTCGGAGAGTTCTTGAACAAGGCGAATTTTGTAGGGATGATATTTTTCTCGTTTTAATACTCTTCCTACTGAACGACGGCTTATTGCGTGTATATTAGCGAGTTCAGCAGTTGACAAATGAGGATTTTCCTCTAAAGATATTACGATATTTTCAGCTACATCGTTTTTTGTAGAAGTTTTTGGACGTTCACTTCTTGGTAAATTACCGACTGTGCCACTTGTGGTATACCTTTGCAAAGTTTTTGTTACTAGCGAACGTGATATTTGCCGATCCGGATGAATATCATTAAAAAGATCACAAACTTCTTGATGCGTTCTTCTTCGGTCCCCAAAGCCAATCATCATTAGAATTTCTATTCTCTCTCTTTCACTTAGATGGAGCATTTTGCGTTCAAGTTAAAACACCTACTTATTTTAACTACTATCACGGCTAATGTCAGTTTCATAAACTGTGATTGTTCCGTTTGTTTCATAGACTACTAGATTTCATTAGTTTTTGCCTCAAAAGTACTTTTATTGTAAAAACCTCGGTTGGCCTTGAAATAAAACATATTGAACCCCACATGTTTGTAATCGTAATAAAATGTACTATTCAAAATTAAAATAATATACAGGGTGTTCCATTACAAATCTTAAAATCAGCATTACTTCCGGTTAAACCGGAAACTCAAAATTGTCAAAAACATTCAACGCAAATACACAATTTACTGTAATATCTGCCTACCAAATTTCATTCCGATATCTCTAAAAACTCCAGAGATATTTACTTGGTTCCATACTTTTGCTCACCTCTGTATGTGTATTCAATCATATTTTGGTAACTTTTTAGTTATGGTATATTTATTATACGTGTACGATCTACCTATATGTTTTGAAACGTGTTATATTGTTTAACGTATTGTTAACCATTTTGATACAGACACGGTGAAAATTTTGTGATATTTCATGTACCTACTGGCGCCAGATTAGTATTTCTTTGTGTCGTGCTGCATTTGTGGTCAACTAAGGTTCACCAAAAATGGTACTTATAATACACTAATAAATGTTTTTCATTGAGGTATACGCTATACGTAATTTAAACGTCTACATTCGATCATGATTATTGCCGTCTTCGGTATTATTCACATTTCTTCGTTTGCCTAAACCAATAGAGTTTGATGATTTCACGCGTCATCGGCCTCCATCGGCGTCCCCATTAGCGTTACAATTTGTTGCTGTCATGGCGGTGTATACGTGTATGTAGTATTTGTGCTTTGTTACTGTAGTTTGTAGCAGTAGGTTATTAAAGATGGAGTGCTTAATAAGGTATTAATAAGGTATTAATAAGGTGAGTACTATTATTATTATAGTTATATGTTTTCAAGACGAATCTTTTGTTATGTGCTACCTACGCTATTGTTGGCTAGTTTTTTCAACGGTGTTTGCTGCAATGGACGCGCTCGTTCTGTAAATTTTCACACCATATTACGATAATCATTATTTCGGCCTCATGTTGTATAGCATGATAAAAACGTATACTCATTGTTAACAGATTTTGCAAATTGTATAAATTTGAATAAAAAAACATTAATGGCTAGTAACTTGACAGCTGAAGGTAAGAAAAGCAATTTACGCGGCAAATTCAGTTTAAAGTTAGGTTTTATGTATTTATATATAAAAATTAGTCGGATTTAAGTTTGTATAATTTTTTTATAATGAAGTCAACGTGGTACATATCTTAAAATATTTGTTATGTATACTTAATTGTTTCAGCTTCAATTTTTGTATTGTGTGAAGATTATTTGATATGTATATCCTGTCACTGTTTTTATGTTGCAGTAAAATTTATTTGAATTTTTTTTCAAGGTATACTACATCCCATCCATGGCTGTTCTCCAATTACCTGCAAAATCAGCTGTTCTTAAAAACGAATACTCTTTTATTATAACGTTATTATAACTTTTATTATAAACAGGATGGAACCGTTTTAGTATTAAATAATAAATAAATAATATTTTTTCTTTTTCTGCAATTTTGTTTTTATCTTTTCTTAATTACAGTATACAAAATAAACATGAAACGTCCATTCTACCTACCTGCATTGACGTTTAAAATACGTTTAATTGGTACTGTATATGAACCTATTGCATCAACAACTATTTAGCGTGTTTCATAAATGTTATTTATTTGTATATTGTACACTATATCTCAACGTTTATCTCGCGGACATTTTATCCTTTATAAGAAGTTGACATTCAACCATAATTATACTACTGGTATAAACAAAAATTACACGTTTATTCAACTATTGTGTGTTGCTTGGGAATACATGTGTAATGATGATATTGTAGAAATGCTGATACTATACGTGAAATTTAATAATGTTCTTCTCTTTTAGTTAGATCCACGCAAATGACAAAAACATCAGGGACAACATTTTATTGATTGCATAGTAGTCTATGCCTAATATTTTATATATTAATTGACTCTGGATGAGAGCCCTATACTTGTTTTACAATTTTCCTTAATTAGAACAATAATCATTAACTGATGCCTTAGAAAACTGCTTTTTACTTTGAGAATACATACTAGGGACATGCTACGTGAATGACATATGACATAATAAAGTTTACTTTTTATTGATAAAAAATAGTTTAGTTGTTAATATATAGCTAGCTATATAGACTGCTATTACCTTTTCACTGTACTGAACTAACAGGTAAAAAGATATTCGTAATATAATATTGATTAAGCAGGGACAGTAAATTTAATATTTCTGAAGAATTACCCATATTTACTTAAATCAAATAAAATTTAATTTTGCTAACTAAATGTTTCGTTGAGTTAAATAAAATTCAGTTTGTCCACCTAAACGCTTTTTTCACTGTATTATTCAATAAATATTTCTCAATATTTTTTTAATATTACAAAATTTTACAAAATATCCTAACTAAATAAATATTAAAAATGGCCCTAGACCATAGCCCATTTAGCCCATATAATAATCGGCGTCTGAACTACATATGATGAGACAACACATATGCTGCTGTATGACACACACCAGGTATGACACACGCTTTAGGTAACGCTATTTCATGTTTCTGATTCATTTTACTTATGAATCGATTCCGATGAAATTTTGACTTTCATGGTACAGAATATCGACCTTTCCTGCCAAGCAGGGCCGGATTTAAGGGTAGGTTGTAATCCAGGGACCCCACCAAATGAAAAACATTACAATTTTTCTAAATTTAAGAATATGTTTTTGCTTTATTTCTTTATATTTAAAAAAGTATTGTCGGGAAAAAAGACCGAATATATGCATTGTTATATTCACGTTTATGTGAAGTGGAAAAATTAATATGAGCATGTACATAAGATAAAGAAAATTTAAAGAATCATTATTGCACAGACGTGGTTCTTAGGGATCAGTAAATAAAAACATAAAACATATAAACTTACATACAAAGTCATGATGATATCCCAAGAATACAAAATTATAATATAGAATTATAAAATAATAAAACAGAATGGAATAGCATATATTTATTATAGTATTATGATACAATATTAACATTAACAAGGATAATAAAAGGAAAGGATATCCTAGCCATAAGTCAACCTGAAAATTAAAAATCATGTATATTAGGTAAAGATATCGTGGCATCAATCAAAAAATAATTTAAAGGTATATTGATTTTCTATAGCATATTTAAAATGCTCTCTGTACTTCAATAATAATGTATAAAAAATAACTTCTATGGTTATAGACATTGTTAGTGAGGAAACAGGAAACAGGAAATAATTACCAAAGATAGGGGGTATTTTGATAAAAGGAAAACATAACAGACAAAATAGTTGAAAAAAGGTCTCTCGTGGAGATGAAAAAATAATAATTTTTTTGTTGAGAGATAAAATTCTTACTGAAGAGAAAATTTGTATAAATAATAGTAAATAAAATAAATGTGTTAATAGAATTTGTAAAATAATAAAGCTCAAGAAGTAAAAGTCCAGCGTTTTATTGATTAAAGGAAGAGTTTAAGTGTATTAGTTACAGGAAGGAATATTAAAAGGTATAACGATACAGTAAGAGCAATTGAGAAAAGAAAATAAATTGAAAAACCGTCTTCGAGCTGGGTTTGTTACTTACCAATGTGTTGAAGAGTCGAATTCTTCATTATATTTCTGTAAAAGAAAAGAATAATTAAGGTGACTTCATCAGAAGAAAAAGATTTTGAAGGTACTTACTGAGGTGTTGGGGAGCTTGCAGTCTTCATTCGAGCCCTAGATAAGAAGAAAACCATAAAGAGTAAAAGGAATTTAAAAGAAATATCGAATTTACTAACCTGACCTGGGAAGGATGGTATTGTTGTAGCACTCTTAAGGCAGTCCAGTGGTCCGGTGACGAGGTCTTTGGTGGTGCGAGGTCTGCAGATTCAGCATCAGTGGCCACGGTTCCTGGCGGAAAGTGCATGTTGTGGAAGTTGTAGGTTTAGTAAAAGTGAAAGTAATTGTTGGAAAAGGATTAAAAGATACATATGTCAAAATAACAAGAAACTATTGGAGAGACATAGGAGGAAGACTTACCTGAAGGAAAAGTTAATAATTATGTAAGTTGTCAGGGTAAGATTTCTTTCCATTTTAACATCCTAATAATAAAGAATTAAATAAAAATATATGCTATACTTACTTGTTCATTCTTGGGAAAATTTAATTGATAACTGTCAGATTTGACATTCCAGATATATGTGTCAATCATTATTAGTAATAACCAAACTTTATTTATTGAGAGCTACTAACCACCGTGTGAGAGTGGCAAATTTTAAATGAATTATTTGTAAAGTTTAATCTTTCAATATTTGAACCCAATATTGAAAGATAATCATTAGAGTCTCATATTAAGGTAAATAAAAAAAATATAGGTAACCTTTACTATTGAGTATTAATTCGAGGCGTTAAAAGGAGGCGTCGCAGACACCTTTTAAAAGAACTAAAAATATTTGCATAAATGTCCATTCTATGCTTTTATCAAGAATAAATTTGAAATCTCCATTAGATTTCCTAAATTTTGATATACATACGAGGTATGACAATAAAATTCGCGGACTCATTTTATTATGTTGTTTTGACAACACTTGCAGAGTTGGCAGCAGTAATGCAGTGTTTGTTTGTAACGGGTACATTTTCCACTGGCATTTAGTATATAAAATTTGGTATTAATTCTTGTTAAAAATCCTAAGTTCGGTCCTGTGGACCTCGCTTAATTTAAACTAGCCTGTCATCAAATAAATATCTTAAATAAAAGGCACCTTTTAAGAAAGGATTGGTTCGTATTTGCTATAATGAAATAATGTAACGTCATAATGATGTCGTTTTTCGTATCTTACGACCTGGCATTCTACAAATAATATCAATTTCTTCAAAAAGAAACCTTGAAAAGAAATCATGAGAAGCGCTTAGTCAACTCATTTATTAAAATATTTCGGTAAACATTTTGAGTGTATACGATTCGTAAATACACTTTACTTTGTCTGTTATTTGCGTTTTAAATTTTAAGTCAATGCGGCGTAGAAATTTTTCGTCTCGATAGCAGTAGCATTCCACACGTGTGTTTTGGCGCGTAGAATTTTGGTGTTGCTTTTTACACGTAAGGTCGTGAATCCTATAGTAGGGCAAGCAACAAGCGCCCTTGCCGCCTAAAAACAGATGTTAGCGCGCGGAGTAACGTGGAACGGAGTTTATAAAAAGGCCTTCGCTAGTTTTGACAAGAAGACTTGACTTGAAGACTCGTGACTGCAGGCTGTGAGCATGCAGTCGACATTGTGGTCAATAGGCCTGATCATTTTTCTTATGTAGTGTCAATGGATTACAGTTCTTTAATCCTATAGAATTGCAAGATATTCTAGTTATAGTGCTTTGTCGTTTAAAATTATGCCGTTAAGTGAAAATCCTTTTGAAAAGGTTCTACGTGCATCAAGTTGCGTTTGAAAGACTTGTCATTCCGTACTGCGTATAAATCACAGTGGTTTATTCTTTGATGAAAAATGTGTAATAGCAAGTATTTCCTTTTCGTCCGATCTACCGATAAGTGCAGTTAATTAATGAGAGAAAAATCTCTTGAAGTAATCCTAAATTTAGTGAGCACTTTTTGTGCGTTTGTACATTAAAATTCGGCCTAAAGAAGTTGAAAGCATTTATTGATATAAGTGAATTAAAACAATTTGAAGCTCAAGACGCATTTTTGCTGATTTTCCGAGGGAAAATAATTACGATATTACTCAATAGTAAATTAAAATCTTGGTTAGTTTTGTGCCTGACTCTCTTGGTTTCTGTAATCATATGGGCTGTTGTCAATAAAGGATTTGGTCGCGTTTTTGATTGGAGAATCTACACTTCGATGCTGAGCCGAATTCAACCTTAAGTTCCCCGCAGGAAAGGCGAATTTCCAATTTCTACCGAACTAGGTGTATGGTATTCCATGAGTTTAATGAATGAAAATGCAAGGTACTGTAATATTAAGTAGGTATTTGTTGTAATTCAAGTATTAAGAATGTCATAGTTATGAATTTTCTTTAGGGAGAGCTCTCCTTGATAGTTAAAAATCTTTAAACTTTAAATTAATCACAATTCATTTATATTGATACTTTTGAACTGATTTAATTTGTCTAATCTCATTTAGATATTTGTGTATAAATTTTTGTCCAGAAAAAGACCAGTCAATATAAATTTTAATATTTGTGTTAATGCTTTTAAACATTATTTGTGGTCGATTTAATCAAATCTTTTTGAGTTATTTTCATAATTTAATGAAAAGTTCTAGGTGAATTTTTATTGATTAACTTTGGTATAATTATAACCTACTAAATGTAGGGTGGACTTGTAATAAATATACGATGTGTGTTTTACTTTTATTTATACAAAGTTGTGTTATTATTATTTTCCTGCTAATAAATGTTATTAATTCAAAACTGAACGATCTGAAAAACGGAACCATATTGGTTATGGATGCTTAAGTTCATTTCTTCAACAATTTTAAGTAAACAAAATTTTGTTTTAATTGAATATTCTATTCATTTTCTGGTTAATGAATTTAATAAATTTTAATGCTTATTCAATCAACATCTTTGAATGGTTAATAAATCATTAACTAAGCTCAGAACCAGATGGCGCCCTTTTAAGTTTTTATTTGTGTTGAACCCTTATCTATTCCTTTTTCACAATTTATACAGCTGTGGAACCAATACCTACGACTTGATTAATCAATTTGTAAAGAGAGAGTTTAAATCTCAAGCTGTGGCAGAAATTTTTTGAGTTTTCAGTTACAGTAAGTATGATGTATTTTCATAACTTTATATAGCATTTTTATAGTTCTGTTCTCGTGCAGAAAAACTAATGTTTCACTGTCGCCCAATCGCGGGGCAATTTTGTTGTTTTATCTGTGGCGAAAAAACGAATGTTTCATGTTGACTTTCGTGCAGTCATGCAATTTTTTCCAGTTCTCTTGGAAAACTTGATTTGATTGTAGAGCTGTTTGTACACGTGTGTTTTGATATTGTGACGATGGAAATCGATCGTGATTTTGAGGAGCAGCGATTTGTGATGAAATTCTTTGTGAAAGCGGGGAAAACGAACTCGGAAATTCTTGAAATGATGAAACCTGTTTACGGCGACCGTCTTATGAAAAGAAGTTCGTTTTTCAAGTGGTCCAAAAAAAGACAGGAAGTCAAAATCAAAAATCAAGGCTATGCTGCTGGTTTTTTTTATTCGGGTGGAATTGTGCACCAAGAATGGGCTCCTGAGGGTCAGACAGTTAACTCTGCTTACTACTTGAGTGTAATAAAACGCCTGCGTGAGAAAGTTCGCAAAAAAGACCCGATTTGTGGCAAAACCAGTCCTGGGTGCTTCATCATGGCAATGCACCCTCTCACACAGCCTTCATTATCAAGCAGTTTTTAGCCAAATCGGCCACCATGGTTAAAGAAAATTAAAGAAAATTAAAATTAAAGAAAAATTGAAAGGGCACCATTTTCAAACTCTGGAGTCCATTAAATAGTCAACGTCAGAGGTGTTGTCAGGGGTAACAAAAAAATTAATTTCGCGAGTGCTTCGAAGGCTGGAAAAGGCGAATGGAGAAGTGCATAACACCTCAGGGGGAGTACAGGATGAAAAACCTTCATTAATTGAAGTGATCAGAGATCTTATAAACAAATTCAAAAGTTAATTGTATTACATATGAGTCATAATAAGATTGACCTAATTTATCTATTCTCAGCTAATTAGCAATGTGAACTTGAGCTGGTGTCGTGGAATATAGAAAAATTTGTCTAACGTTAAACATCGTAATCTATAAATTTGAATATGGAAATTCCCTTTTCCTAACAAGTGGGAACCCGTCCCAAAGTGTAACTTGGGTTGCATAAACATATTTATGATCAAGCAATCTAATTAATTTATATCCTTTTTCTAAAATGAAACCTATTTATTTATGCATAAGAAAGCTACGTTATGTTTGCATGAAATCTTTAATCTTAATTTTTAATTTAAGTATTAATGAACCTAACTGTGGTCCTATGTATAGCCATTATATTCATTATGCCCATGACATAACATGTCTCTCTTTTAATTTAAGTCTGGTATAAAAATGTTTATTTTAACGTTTCCGTTCCGTTGTTGATAAAATTTTCAATACGGTGATTTGACAACACCGCAATATGTATACTGATATGTATTAGTACATTTGTACCAGGCTTCGATACAATTGCACAAACAGTTGCACTGAACTTGATCTGAAGAGAAGTCTGAACTAATTTCTATGGTATCTTTTATTTCACATACACGTTTTTGGTGTTCTTTGTATTGAGTGTTGAAATATAAGAATTACAAAATACTATCATAGTTCTTCATTGTATAAAGCAGGAAAATAACAGATTTTAGCGAATGGTGTGGTTTTTCTTCCGACACGCAGCACAGGGAGACGATCCACATCGAACGTTAAAATTTGAAAATTTCTCTGTATACAATAACTTTTTTTTCTAACTTATAATAACCGCTATAAAGCATTAGAAAGAGCTTAATAAAATATTTTACTTCTACCCCTCATATGCGAAGTACAAGAATTTTAGCCCCAAGGGAAAAATGCGACTTTTTAGCAACTGAGAATAGGTAAAAGATGTTTCGCATAGGTTATAGAAGAACCACTTCATATTTAGGCATCCGAGTAATCTTTTTAATTTAATAGCATATTAAAGTATTAGTTATAGCACACATTTTTAACACACACGTTCAGTTTTCTAAAAGACAAGTGTGCTAAAACGTCTTATGAAACGAATACTTACTACGAATACTATTCTATTTGCGTTATTTTGAAATTATTTAAAAAGTAATAACGTAGTATGTTTTTAAATAAAATTTGTTAGGGAAACTTTGTTAATTTAGTTTTTAAGTTGGTAACACTAAAGATTCAAATTCTGCATCTGTTTTTCAAATTTACAACGTAACTAAGTTTGACATTTCAAGAACAACTGTTCAACAGTGATATCAACTTTAAAAAATAAAAAAGTTACTGTTCCAGAATTCTTTCGGAGACGCAAAACGCGTGTCCAAATGGTTTCCTTTGAACACGCAAATAGAAAAGATTTATTGTTTGTTTCATTATTTACCAATAAGAGCCTTTTTTATATTTAAAAATTAAAAGTTCGTATGGAAGAAGTGTTACGAAAGGGAGGCGTCGCGGACACCTTTTAAAAGAACTAAAAATATTTGCATAAATGTCCATTCTATGCTTTTATCAAGAATAAATTTGAAATCTCCATTAGATTTCCTAAATTTTGATATACATACGAGGTATGACAATAAAATTCGCGGACTCATTTTATTATGTTGTTTTGACAACACTTGGAGAGTTGGCAGCAGCAATGCAGTGTTTGTTGACATTTCGTGCAGTCATGCAATTTTTTCCAGTTCTCTTGGAAAACTTGATTTGATTGTAGAGCTGTTTGTACACGTGTGTTTTGATATTGTGACGATGGAAATCGATCGTGATTTTGAGGAGCAGCGATTTGTGATGAAATTCTTTGTGAAAGCGGGGAAAACGAACTCGGAAATTCTTGAAATGATGAGACCTGTTTACGGCGACCGTCTTATGAAAAGAAGTTCGTTTCTCAAGTGGTCCAAAAAAAGGCAGGAAGTCAAAATCAAAGATCAAGGCTATGCTGCTGTTTTCTTTTATTCGGGTGGAATTGTGCACCAAGAATGGGTTCCTGAGGGTCAGACAGTTAACTCTGCTTACTACTTGAGTGTAATAAAACGCCTGCGTGAGAGAGTTCGCAAAAAAGACCCGATTTGTGGCAAAACCAATCCTGAGTGCTTCATCATGGCAATGCACCCTCTCACACAACCTTCATTATCAAGCAGTTTTTAGCCAAATCGGCCACCATGGTTCTTGAACACCCCCCCCTACTCACCTGATTTGCCCCCCTGCGATTTTTTTTATTTCCCAAAATTAAAGAAAAATTGAAAGGGCACCATTTTCAAACTCTGGAGTCCATTAAATAGTCAACGTCAGAGGTGTTGTCAGGGGTAACAAAAAAATTAATTTCGCGAGTGCTTCGAAGGCTGGAAAAGGCGAATGGAGAAGTGCATAACACCTCAGGGGGAGTACTTTGAAGGGTGGAATGTGTAATATTATATTGGCTTTTCAATAAATTTTTTTATAGCAAAAGTCCGCGAATTTTATTGTCATACCTCGTATATGACAACTTTTCACGCCAGCTAATTGCGTAGACATTCAAGATTGAAAATGATGCATGAAACAATGCCAAATTTTCGTGAAAGGAGGGATAACGAACCTTTTCTTTAATAACTTCTATAACTGCAAATGTTGTAGAGATATTTTGCATATCAATAAAGGACACCAACTAACAATTTTTGATATAGTAGGATAAATTATTTTCTTGTTTTTATTCCGTTTTTAATTTTCCCCGTGTGAAAGGTGGCGTAACAATGGAGCACATATATGTATTGCTGTAGATTGTAGTTCCAAGATTTGGTTATTTTTTTATAAAATACTAAAATCTTTGTTTAAAAACTATTACTTTTGAGATATTTAAAACTTTTCTAATTAAAAATGAGTATAAAGTTATTTAATTGTATGTGTCAGTTATTACAAACAATGTTGTAATCTGCTGTTATGTGTTGTATATCGTGTATAGTCATTTTTATTAGGTCGTAAGGTGATGTAAATATGACGTAAGATTATGATGTAAATAGTAGTATATAAGCGAACGCAACATTGTTGTAAAGGGTTAGTCCTGCTAGAAACACCGAAAGAGTACGGTAGGTGTTAAAATTGTGAAGAGAGTTCATAATATACGACGTACGTAATATAGTCGTCGATAAAAGTGTAAAAGTTTGTCACTGTGTTAAAACTGTATATTGTTCTAAGGAACCGTCCGCAATTATTAATTTAAAATGTTTGCTGAAGTATAGTAAGTAAATAAATTCTCGAATACAAACAAATTAAACACTAGATACTGTTTACGATCTAATAACTCCAATGTGTATTAAACAATCTTTGTTTCGTACTCTATGCTTGTAAATAAAATATTTCGTTCTGGCTTATGAGTTATGATTGTTGAGAAGAATACCTAATTCTCATTAGTGTAAATAATTTATTGCTGTTATTAGATTATTTATTACAATAAAATCAGACTGTCCAAGAAGTTGTGTATACACAACATTTTTACGTTTAGTCAATGGCATTCGAACATAAATAGAAGAATAGCTCCTACTTTTAATCTTAAATTAAAAGCGATCGTTAATTAAAGCACGTGTTTAAGTAAAGTGCGAACGATTTTTACTGTTAATCAATTTTATTTAAAACAGAAAATACCATCAAATAAGCTTTTGATAATAAACATAATCAGTTTATCGTAACAAGAACGCTTATGTTGATATCATCGATTAAGGCTTTGCCTTAACCAATATTCCTCCTCGGAATTTCCTGTTAATTCGACATGATAAAATAATATCGCATTGGTATCAGGTTACGGTGTTTTGGTTATCTCAATGCTGGGTCACTTTTATTTACAACTTAAATGAAGCGAAATATAACAGGACCACATTAGTAACAAGTATTTTCTTTACTTTGAGAAACCCTATATCGTCATACAGGGGCCCTTACCAAACTTCAGCCTTGGGGCCTCGAATAACTGAAATCAGGTCCTGCTGCCAACCATCATAAATTGTTTAAAAAGGGCCAGATAACACCAGAAAAGACATTTAGACATACACATTAAGGAATACTTAAAAGGAATACTATTTCGTATTAGTTATTTTTTATGATTCAAGTATCATAATCAATAAATAAATTAAAACGGAGAGAGAGATATATAATTAGCGATTAAGATGCACAAATACGAATAATAAATACTGTACAGTAACCGGCACTAAAACTAGCAAGAATCAATATCAATACTATATAACCCAAAAATGAATAGAAACAAATATTTATTCTACTAATGAAGAGAAACGAAAGAAGTGTATAGGGAATGACAGATATATTTGCTAAAACTACGGAGAGAACAGAAAAACAAGGTGATAAACTGATTTACATCTATTAACGCGGGATATAAAAGAGATAGATGGAATAGAAAGGATATAGGAAGGAGATCAATAAACTAATAACAGAAAACGAAAACGTTAGGAAAGAAAACGCGCTACTGAAGAAACATTACCAGCTATTACCACCATATATAACAAATTAACCAATGATAGAGTCCGTCTTATTGAGTGTAGTGTAACAAAGACGGAACGTCATTGCATCATTGTCTATTACACTGCTTTAAATGCAGCCTAAGTTCAACCTTCAAAACTGAAGAAGCAAGTAAACTATTATCAAGATTGAGTACAATTTTAGCCCTTATTTTTACTACGTGGTAAAGGTTACAATCGCCGACAACACTCCCAAGCATGTAAATCTGGTGGCTCAGAGGTCAACATAAAGTCCTCAAATTTTATTTTTAAACCAGTCACATTTATTAACAATAACCACGTTGGATTTTAATTTTTATTTCCAAAATGTATTTTTGTAGTAGATATAGTTTACAGATCATGAAGAGTTTAAGACCTACATACAGCGAGCGGCTTCTGTAACCCTCTCCCGGCCGACCTGGCATTTCGATTAGTAACTTCACTCGCTTCTGCCGTAATATGACCGTACTGAACGCTTCTGGGTCTGTATACAGGATGAAAGGGGTTACTATTCGTGAATCTTAAGGGGTGGTAGAATACATCAAAAGGAATAAAAAAAGTCTTATACAACTTTGTTCCAGGAGGTGCCACTTTTACTGAAAAAATAATAAAGTTGCCATTATTTTGCCTCGTTTTTAATATTAGTTTAATTATGCGGCTTTGTCAGAACCTGCATCTCATCTAGCACAACAAAAAACTACTGATGCAATCATCTACGCGTAAAATCGGGTTCTTCTTACATTTACAAAGTTTTGAAAAAATTGAATTCTTAAATGTAAAAGGAATCCGATTTTACATTTAAACGATTGATCATACGAAAAAATGCTATTGAGGTTTCTTTATTGTGGTAGATGAGATTAACGCTGTAAAATGACGTTACAGTTTCTAACTTTTTTTTTCTGAAAAAGTGGGTACGTCCTAGAACAAAGTTATATAAGAATTGTTTTGTTTAAAATTAACATATATTTAACAAATGTATTAATAAATGTTTATTCAATACCTTTTTCTCTTAACCACTATTATATTAGGTCTTGTCCAATTAGAAGCAGGAGTGTTGTTAAATTTTTTGAGGTAATTGTCGAGTACAATCAAAGAAGGTTCTTCTAATCTTTTCAAAATAGAGTCCTCGAATCACTTTTTTAATAGCTCGGAGCTTATGTTGTCATGGTAGTACATTGATTGTTGGTACTAGAAAAAAATTAAATCAGGATCCTCAACAAAACCGTTCGTTTCTGCGTGGATGATAATATACTGCCTACCGTTGGAGGAGTAACTACTGGATGTGCATTTCACACTACTGTCTTGCAGCGGACATTTCGTTGTGGACTTACTAAGAATCCAAGTTTCACTGAGGAATACGACTTGATGTGGATGCTCACCATTCATATTTTTTAAATCGGGTCTTGAAAATGAGTTTTTTATTGCTACCACATGACACTTATTGTTCACACAAAGCACGTCTACTATTACTTTTTTTATATTTAAAGCCTATGTGCTTCAGTAAGCTTGAAAGCATTCTAACCTAAATAGCCTTCCTCCTGGAATACATGTAGTACACAAGATCTTTAATTGCTAACTCCTTCCTAAAATATTAAAGAGCTCTTCCTGAGAATGAGAAAAATAATAAAAAAATATTTGCGTAACGTTTTTAAAGATATGGTGATTTAAAAATTAATTGATCTGGCAACGTTGTTTTAGTTCAAGTAGAAGCAGTAAGGCGGCATTGTTTTCATGAATATAAAGTATTATTAAAATTAAATTTTACACCTGTTATCAAAAATACGAATTTGTAACCATCAAATAAAGCACAAAAATAAATTATATCACTAATTAAGTAAAACGATATACAGAACTCAAATTAAAGCAAAAACATATTCAACTAAAGAAGATGTTCAAAGTTACGGTCTTCTGCTTCCAAACAAGCTTCAGCTTTTCTAATCCAATTACTAATTACTACTAAAAACCCTTTAGAGTATACTTGGCTTGATTGAAAGCTTCTTGAATGAGCTGAAATAACGTATCCCTATTTTGGATAGGAGTTGGGCATACCAAAGTTTTTACGTGGCCCCAAACAAAAAATCCATTACAGTCAAATCGTGTGTCCTGGCAAGCCAGACAAGCGGGCCAATCCTACCAATAGATCGATATGGAAAGTTATCGAGCCATTCTCGGATTGGTTATGTATTGTGTGCCGGTGCACCATCTAATTGAAACCATGTTTTGTTTTCAATTACCAAGGGAATATGGTCAATAAGGTCTGTGAAACCGTGCGTTAAAAAACTTGTAAGGTTTTCACCACAAAGTGAAATAGAAAGACAGAACTAAGTACATGGTTTCCCAGTATTCTAGCCCACTAAAACGATGTTGATGATATGCCTTGTATATTTGGTGCGGATTTTCGAAGCTATAATAGTGTTCATTATATTGATTAAACTAACATCTTTATAAAAATTAGATTAATCGGTCCCAAATTATTCTAACCGGAAAGTCAGGATCAGTTCGTACTTGTTTCAGAAACTAACTGCAATAATTAATTCGTCTACTGTAATCTTTAGGTAAAAGAGAATGAACTTCTGAGACTGAACTGAAGAGAGATGAAGAGGATGAAGTATATAAAGGTACCCTATTCGATCCTTGTATATTTTAAATTATTAATAATAAAAAGGTGGCCAATAGGAACAATCTTGGGGTTTATAAGCAATATCGTTTAATAAAAAACAGTTTTATTTTGGATGCCGTTTCGACCACTTAACTACTAATCTGTATTGATTTGTATTGTTTTTAAATCTATGACATTTTAGACTGTTATATCTGCCAATTATTTTTAATTGACGGTATTAAAAATTTTATTTATACATATTATTTAGTAAATAAGGCTTTGAAAAGGACCACACTAATTGGTCGAAACGTCATCCAAAATAAAACTGTTTTTTATTAAACGATATTGCTTATAAACCTCAAGATTGTTCCCATAGGCCACCGTTTTATTATTAATAATTTAAATATTTAAATATCTTTTTCGCCTATTCTTTTTTATTTATTTTTTTTAATTGTTTTGTCCGCCATTCTGTTTATTTCATTTGTTTAGTTTAGTTATCTTTTTTGCCGACTCTAAACTCTATTAAACTGGTCGTCTCACGTTGAGACTACAGTGTGTGTTCTTATGGACAACGGGGTTGCCAAACATCTTGCAAGCAACTTTTAAAAACACTCTCTAAATATTGTAGTTGTAACTGCAAAAACCTTTATAATTCCTATTGTTCGAACAAGTTATATTGCAGGTAGTCACCTAGTCACTTCTTCTGATAGCGGTAGTAAAACAAAATTTCAAAACTTGCTGTTCATATAGTGCGCGTAGAAAGTCTGGAACTATCGAAATAAATCTTTTATTAAGTATTTTTGAGAAAAATCCTCGAACACATTGATTTTTATCATAAAGGAGACATATTTTAGTGTAATCGTTATTTGTAGATCGTCTTTTGTTTCCGAGTTATGGCGGTAACGACAATTTTTTTTAAATGGAAACCCTAATTTTTTATGATGGATTTGGTAAGATAATGCAATGCGATTTGAAGTATTTTCATTCTTCCCTCTTTTTCTTGGAGATTTTATTCCATCAGGTGAAATATTTTCTTGACGTACTGAGAACAAAGTTTTTTCGTTAATACCTGTTTCTTTAGAAACTTGTCGAATAATTACTAATAATGACTCCCGGGTCTCGGTAAGACGATATTTTATCAAATTTGACAAAATCTGTTTTTCACACAACCCATTCTGTTTTTAACAATATCCGCCATACTTATGTATAATGTACTATGTGCGTTATGTAATACTACAATACGAATAGTTACAACAAACAATACGACAATGTTAACAATAATTACAAACGATAAAACCCAAACAACTAAGCAAAGATCTATAGACGCACAGGCTATCAAAATTTGAAACCAAATAATTATTTCTGTATTAAGAAATTTGCTTATATGCGTTCGGTGACAAATAATAGTGCCGACAAAAAAACGTTATACTGTCATTTCAGTAAGTACAAACTGTATTATGTACTTCCACGAAGTAAAAATAGAAAAAACCAGAAGGGTTTATTGTTTGCTAAAATACTTTGTATTTGCTGCTAATCCTAAATTTCCGTTTTTGCAAGTTTCTTTTGAAACAAGTTGAACAAATGAATGATTTTATCATGATGAATCATTTTACCATTACAATTGCGTTTGGAACTTATTTACCTGTGAATTAAAAGATTAAAAAGACCATACAGAAACTAACCAGCCATTATCTTTATTTTGGAAGAATTTGAAGACGAAAGAATTAAACAAAAAAGTAAAAGTAATAAAATATCGAATATTTAGATACATGTACGATGTAAGAATCCCAAGTAATGTTTAATAAAATAACAAATACATGTTAATAAGACTTTCTTTTAAATTCTCCTTTTGTATGGTTACGATTACACTTTTTAGGTTACTGTTTTCAAAGGTTTAGAACTTCTGGAATCTTAATCCACACTTCTATAAATTCATACAGTGAAATAGGTGGCAACAACGAAGCACAGACTCCCATAAGAAATAAATTGGCTATCTCTCCTTCGCTGTAGTCCCAACGTGAGACGACCAATAGTTTTGACTATTGACTATATTTCTTCAATCTTTGTCTTTACTTTCTCTAATTCTTTATTTAATATTTTCTGTAATTTCTAGCAATTTTGTTATTTATTAACTTGTAAGATCTTCATGATTTATTTTTCTTCCTCTCTCTGTACAGTCTTCGCTATTCTATTTTTTCTTTACTTTCGCTACTAGGAGGTAGTCACTGTTTATTTCATATTCTTTTTTGACACACCACACTCAAATCACGTGCTGATGATTTATTTTCTCTTTTTACTAATGGATAATATCACTTATAGATTTTTTCGCATGTGTATTTGTTAATTTCCTTGTATTTGTAAAACGTATTGGTTATAATTAAGTCGTGTCCATGACAAACATTTAGTACCCTTATCCCATTGTTGCTTCTTATTTCCTTACCATCTTTGCCGATTGTTTCTTGGAATTCCCAGTTAATATACGTACTTTCTCTCTAGCCGTTCCATACTGTTTAGGTGAATTCTTCCCAAAACATGTATTTTCTTCTTGTTTTTCAACTTCGCTTGGCCCATACTTTGCATCAGTAATTGTCGTTAATTCTATACTGTATTCTAGTTCTATTACAAGTATCTATGCAGATATTGCTTCCCATTTGTTCAAAAAGTTTTTAACATTTTTATGTAATGATTCAAATTGCTGCTTTTTCTTCTACTTCCACTCCCGTGCATATTAACATGTGTTCGTTCTCAAATGACATGATTCCCTTCACCTTTTTCTGTATTTCAGATATAACTACTATTTTTAAGTCTGCCTTCTCAAATTCTTTACTTAACTTTATTTCTTTTTCATTTAGACTCCGTATGTTCCATGTTCCTAAACGCACAGAAGTTATCCTACTCTGTGTATCGGATTGCAATTTAATCGCGTCTTCCAACAGTAGACGTTGAACGTGTGAAGCAACGTTATCCAAATATTATAAACTCGTTAGTAGATTGACTCACCACTTGCTTGAGGACCTCCACAGCATTGTCCAATGGGTCATCATCTTTATGTTTCTTGTTCGTACACACTTTACGAGTAGGGCTTACAAGTCTTTTCTTAGGTGTCTGTGAGACGCTTCTGTCGCGACGTTACACAGTGGTTCCGATGACTAATCTAGCTGGACTAAATTATTCGAATGGATTAGAATTATACTTTTAGATAGATATATATTTATACGATACATTTTTTTAGAAAAAAAACGAAAAGATCCTTTTGCTGGTGAACATACTATTTACTTGCTTTACAATTTTAGCCCTATCTCTCGTGCCAGACTGTTGGAGACTCATATGTGCAGCAAGTACAAATTCACTTGTACTTGTCCAAGCAAGGATAGAGATAACCTTTCTCGATTTTTCGCAAGTCTCTTCAAATAGTTTAGAAGGGCGACCTACTTTCTTATTAGTTGATGGATCGGAGATAATCGATGCTGCTATAATTTCTATAAAATAAATTTTTCTTTTTGCCTAACTATTATTTTTTTAAACCGGCTTAATGCGCAATGACACTCCGCCCATCATTTTTTTAATTTCTTACATACATTATATAGCCTTGGTAGTATAGTGGCTGGCGTGCTAGTCTCTCGCCCAGGCAGACCGGGATCGAATCCCGGTGCCGAAAGGCATCTAGTTAAGGTTTTCTGCAGTTTTCCTTAGCTGTAACCAAATGTTAGGCTTGTGCTATACCATCTGTAAGTCAGCTGCAGCCGCACGATAGGCCTGCGTAATAATCATAATCGATCCCCAGTTACCTAATGAATAGTAATAAAAATAATAATAATAATTATTATTGTTGTTATTATTTCAAAACTCTGCATTTTTTGCACTAACTGTTATCATCCGAGTACATTAAATTATATTTTACAATAGTATAATTGAAAACAGCAGTTGTCCTTTTCGGATTATCTCACTATCTCACACAGTAGCATACTGTATTTAATAACTATTTGTTAAAACTATTTTAAATATTAAATGCTGTATTAATACAAAAAATATGTATTAAATCTTTATTTTACGTCGAATAATTTATATTTCTATATATTTATATAATATATGAATCTTTATACATTTCAAATATGTATTAAAGATGTATATTTAATACATATTTGAACAATCATATAAAAATCTAACATATGTTATAAATTAGCAGTATTAGAAAATTAATATTTAAAAGCATAAACTTGACAAACATTTCATTTACAAATAAAATTTAGCATGATTAGAAATGTTTCGTTTTGAGCAAACAATTTATATTTCGATCTTCATAATTTATAAATATTTAACGTACATTCTCAAAAAGATATTTTCAATTTAGCATATTGTATTATAGATTATATAAAGATTATGATTATATAAATATTACATACCTCATTAACGCTTAACTTTACCATTAAAATATGTAAGACGTTTTAAAGCGTGAAAACCTCTAAAAACCTTTTTTTCGTTATTAAACAGTTTATTGTGAAAATATAATAATTATATTTTTAAACTTGAGGCTCGTAAACGGCAATCTTGGTTCCCTGGTTCTAGTCGACATTAGTCCGTTGGAATTACATCACGCCCAAAAAAGTGTATGAATGTGTTCATTTGCTAATAAACGTATGAGTGGTGCAAAATCAATCATCATATTTATTAGTTGAACAAAGTTTTTCCAGATAACAAACCAAAGAAAAATAATTTTTTATTTCTACTAATTTTTTATATGTTCGGACATTTTTCATAGCTTTAAATTTAACAAAAAGAATAGTATATTCTGTAACGAGGTTAGAAGAAATTCGATGCGAGTGGAAGATCCACGAGCATCGAATTTCGATTCTAACCGAGTAACAGACCGTGCTTTCTCCAAGACCACAAGAAAATTTAAACTTAGCAGTATTTACAATTTGAAAACAAGCACAATAACCTTAAAAAGTTTAACATTTAATGTAAACAATGAAATCAAGGCTAACCGTTTTTTATTATACTGTTACAGAATATTCATTCCATATCTAGTGATGGAATGAAATACATGCAAAACAAATAAGTAGGGTAGTGTTTTAGAATATTTATTCTAAAACCAGAGTTAGAATATTAAGTTTTTATCAAAATTAATTTCAGAATTTACAAATTCCACAGTGGTCGTGGAGAAAGTAGCTTCAGTGTAATTAGGTTTATCCTAGGTATTTGATTAAAATATATTTTTATATTTGGAGAACTAGTACGAAAATGCCAAAATTATCGCCTCTTCTTAATGCCTAAAAAGTGTCTTATGAAGCGTTTACAAAAAAACACAGAAGAATGAGATTTTAACTTTTCCGTTGAATGGATGATCTTAAAGACAAAAGTAAAGCCATGACATGTTAACAATTATATTTAACTAGGGAAACCCAGTCAAAACATGACGGTCAAAAGGGTAGTTTATTGAAAAAAGATTGTTCACTTCTATTAGTGCATATTTCAAACTACAGCCTTCAAAAATACAGCCTTGGTAGTGTAATGTCTAGAGTGCTGGACTTTCACCCAAGCGGCCGGTGAATCGATAAATCGATTTCCGGTGCCGACAGATCTGGCTAAGGTTTTTTTGCAGTTTTCCTTAGCTGTGACACAAATGTGGGATTTGCGCTGTTCCATCTGTAAGTCGGCTGCAGCCGCACTTAGGGCCTACGTAATAATAATAATCTCCTCTTGCCTCCCGCACAAGCTTATAGCTTCTGGGGCCTGGGTTCCAGGTTAAAAAAACGGCGTCCATGAATTGGACGTCAAGTACCTGGTTTCTTTTAATCCTACCCTTGAACTGGACGCTAACGAGGGATTAACATTAATTTATTGTCGGTTATTAATATTCCAAGAAGTTGTTTTTAGATTTGGGGAGGCCAAGGAGTTATGGGCAGAGTGCAGCGGCGACAGCATAGAATGAACCATAAATGCATGCGAGTCTTTCTACTCGCACTCTAGATTTATTTACAGTTTTTATTCTTCCCATGCTAATATATTTGCATTCTTTGAAATGCTAAAACAATTTCAAACAGATACGTTTGTGAAACTTCAAAGTTTGAACGAACAAGTTCGAATCCGGTTCGAACTATTACGTACCAATATAAAACGGCATAATTTAGGCGAAATTTCGAGATTTCATTTTGTAAAATGTGTATCTCATTTATTCAAATGTAAATAATTAATTAGATTAGTAGTTAGGTATTATTCTCGCCTGTATAAGATACCAAAAAAATATATTAAGATAGTTTTTATTCTAAGTGAAGGCCCAGTCAACACTTTCACACACAGCAGTAGGTAGCGTCGAATTCGTGGTAAGGATTTCTAGAGTCCAATTCATGGCACTCTTCACAGGTATACTTAGCGTAATAAGGATTAACTAAATTCCTAGCGTCCAGTTCATGGACGCCCATTTAAAAAACATGACATAACAATAGTGTTGGCAAATTTCCGGAAACTTATTTTGTGAAAACTTTCCATGGAAATATCTCCGGAAACTTTCTCGAAAACTTATTAAAATGGCAAATGTCAAAAAAAGCTAACCAAATTCAAACGCAGTTTAAGAGGTATCTAGGTCAGTGATTCCCAAAGTGTGTTTCGTGGAACCCTGGGGTTTTGAAAAAATATTTTGGGGTTCCGCGGGACCAGTAGCTGTAAATCCTGGAATATAACAAAAGGATACCGCTTGCAAAGCTTTAAACTTTCCTACAATAATGGCCTACTTATTATTTTATTTGTTGGTGCCTTTTGCTACCACATATTTATGTGAAATACAAAAACCAAATATCGCAATAAACTGGATGCTGCACCAGATATACGAATTCGCTATAAAATATTAAACCAAGTTTTTATATACGTGCATGTTTGAATAAATTATTTGTAGGTAATTTTTATTCTTGTAATGCCTAGTTACGATTAGGATGTTTGTAGATATAGTTAGGGTTCCGCGATATGCAAAATATAGTATAAGGGTTCCGCGGAAAAATAAGTTTGGGAACCACCGATCTAGGTGAATCAATAAATGACTAAAAATTGCGAGTTTAACGAAAAATCATTCCAAGGAAGAATTAAAAAAAACAAATAATCAATAATAATAATAATCATAAAACTTAATATGGCACACTAACAATCCTTATGAAATTTACGTTTATCACTGATGATGGATGAATGATTATTAATTTATTTTATTAATTTTTAATTGTAATAATTTTGGTGTTTTGAACTAAAAATTAAAAATGAAAAGACGAACTACAACGTTTAAAAATAAGATTATAAATAAGATGAGAGATTAAGATAATGAGATAATAGCCGCAGCACATAACGAATATAGTGATAGAGGTGGTCCATTTATAAATGTAATTCCAGAAGTTGACATGCTGGATTTTGAGATGGCACCCGTAGTGGATGTCCGATTTCACGCGTCTTGAATTAATCATTTTAGATTTGATTAATTTAAAAATATAAAAATTAAAAAAATATAAAAATGAAGTAGTGTTGACTAATCTACACATAGAAAGCTTCAATATAAAAAAAGAATGGCGTAAATCGGCCCAGTGGAATTCTCAAACGAACTGGAACAAAAATAAAGCCTTGTGTTTTAAATATATAGACTTGTGTTTTAAATATATAGATAGAAGATGATTATCTTGCTGGTATTGAACTAAAAATTTCATCTAATATTAATAACTTTTGGCAGTTTGTTAATGACAAAAAGGAGATTTCCATCTGAAATGTTTTTTAATAATTCGCAAAGCAATAACAGTCAAGATATTGTAGATCTATTTCCGGATTATTTTCATACTAGGTTGTAATACCTGCTACGCGGGTATAAAGTTTTGTTTATACAGTACCAAAAAACTTTAGGAAACATCTAAAAATGACTTTAGAATATTTTAGAAACCATTAAAAACGTAAATAAAAAAAGCAAAAAATAACGTCCCAGCCAGGGTTCGAACCCCCAGGGTTCGAAACCCCAATAGAGTCACGCCAAGAAAGAAAGAATATAGAGAATCAAAGTATATATTTCTTGGATATGTATAATTTTAACAATACCAAAGCGACAACATACAACAATCTTGAGTATAACGTTATTGATCCGACATTTAAATTCACCGTCAACTCTGTTGACATTTTCAATACCATATCAAAGCTGAGACCTTCTTCTTCTTGTGGACCTGATTGTGTTCCAAGTATTTTTTTAAAAACTGTATTTGTACGATTAGCGTGCCATTAAATTTTATATTTAATAGATCAATTAGTGAGCAATATTTTACCGAAATTTGGAAAATTAGTTATTTAGCTCCAATATATAAGTCCGGAAATAGATCAGATATAAAAAATTACAGAAATATTGCACTTCAATCGACAATACCAAAATTATTTGAGTCCTTATTAACTAAACAATTACAGTGGGTTGGTCGTAATGTGATTATTAAGGAACAGCATGGTTTTATCAGCGGCAAATTTACTATGTCTAATTTAATGTTATATTACACTTATTTGTCAACGTCTTTGGAAGGTCAGTGTCAGGTAGATGCTGTTTACACTGACTTTTCAAATTGCGCATCATATATAGTGTAACATTCTTTTTAAAATAATAACAAAAGTGCTGTTTAAATCGTCTATTAATAAGAAATATTTATTTACAAACACTAATGAATACACTATAAATTAACGCTATGATTATAAACCACTAAAACTATAATGAATTTCTAATACAACATTTATCTTTACATTTACTATTTATTTCGTGATACCCATCTAATTACTCGCTGTTGACTGATCCTCTTTCATCCGCGAAGTCGATTTTATACCCTCATATAATCGTACCAGAAGCCGCTGGAACCTACTATGTATTTCTGGAAGGCGCTAGATAAACCGCGTCTGGTTCACATGCTTGGTGCGATGCGTCATTCTCTCGAATGCTGTAGAATATTCCATTTACTGTGTGAAGAAGAGGTTCTTTCTTTTTCTCTCTTGTTACACTGCCCCCCTCTTCAAGTCTGTTCTGTTCCCAGAACAGGTTTTATGCTCTGGTTCCTGTAGAACGGGTCATGACGATATCGACAGTCTTCACCTCGACTACACGTTCCATTGCGGTAGAAGTAACAGTCTACACTCTTCGTTGGCCTTAATGCGGGCTGTGGCTCAACACTGCAGACGAAGATCTTGACGTCCGTACCTCTAAAGGCAACTTCCAGCCTGTTTCTAACGATTCTCCAATCCAGCTGGTCCCGCCCACAGCCGAGTTTGGGAACTGCCAATTTGTTAATTCCCCTGGTAAGCAACTCGATCCTCAAATTCCATAATGCCCTCCACAAGTCGGCGTAACTCGGTTTCTGGTAGTAAAACTGCTTGGTTACCAAGTAGTAAATGGATCGGTCATGATCAGGCAAGCGTAAGGATTTACCAACAGAGGGATTTTGTTCTCGAAGTTCATTCAGCCGTCCAAATTTATTTCTAAACACTACTGCGATCCCCCTGGACATACGGAGATCCTCGGAGACACAGTGGGCAATGGAATAATCACCAGGGACCCGGAAGAGATCTTGTTGCATCTCAGTCGTGACTCCGAATCGCGCTTTTTTAGTTCCAGAAAACGCAGCCATAAATTCTCTGAAGGTTGGCTGATCATCTCCAGGCCTTACGGTATTGACAGCCACCTCAGCCTCATATTCCCGATCCGGGACTGCGTCATTATTTCCCTCATAGTGCGCCAGACGATTGGAGTGTACCACCTTTGGTTTCCCTCTTGGGAAATTTCTGGATGCGATAAATCAAGTCATTTATTCGTTTCTTCACCTGGTATGGGCCCTCCCAATTCCGCTGTAACTTTGGAGAATAGCTACGACGTCTTTGCGGGTTGTATAACCAGACAAGCTCTCCAGGTTGAAACCCTCCTTCTTGGGGTCTCACATCGTACGTAGCCTTCATCCGGTCACTCGCGATTCGACTATTGTTTCGGGTTCGTCGTGAATATCCTCCAACTTCTTCTTTAAGTTGATGACATAATCATTCCCGGCTACCTCCTGCTCTATAGGTGGAGACCCAAATTCCAGATCACACGGTAACCGTAACTCGCGTCCAAACATCACAGACGCTGGTGACTGACCGGTTGTTTCGTGAACCGATGCACGATAAGCCATCAGGAACAGATACAGGTATTGGTCCCAGTCTCGTTGATGATCGGAGACGACCTTGGCCAAATATTTGCCCATTGTCCGATTCATGCGTTCTACCATTCCATCGGACTGCGGATGTAACGGTGTGGTCCGAGTCTTGCGAATGCCCAACAATCGACAGACTTCTCCAAATAGTACAGACTCAAAGTTGCGGCCTTGATCCGAATGCAGCTCCATGGGCACTCCGAAGCGACCGAAAAACTCTTTGACTAGTACGTCAGCAACAGTCGCAGCTTCCTGGTTTGGTAGGGCATATGCTTCTGGCCATTTGGTAAAGTAGTCCATTGCCACTAATATGTATTTATTCCCATCGTCGGTTTCGGGAAATGGTCCGGCAATATCTATAGCTATTCTTTCCAGAGGACTACCCACATTGTACTGCCTCATAGGTGCTCTTCGTTTCCCCAAGGGTCCGTTACCAGTGGCACATAGTTCACATTTCCGGTACCACTCCTTCACGTCTTCTTTACAGTTGACCCAATAAAAACGCTCCCTAACTTTCTCTAAAGTCTTTTTCACACCGAAGTGTCCTCCTGAGGCACCGTCATGGAGATGTCGCAACACTGTAGCCACTCGGCTTCTTGGAACCACGAACTGAGACCTAATGGTGGTGCCATCTTCACTCTCCAGTACTCGCTTCAGGAGATCGTCTTCCACCTTCAAGGACTCCCATTGGGCCCAATATGCTTTGAGCGTTCTGTTGAAAGGGCTGACGGCCTCCCAGGCAGGCCTTTCTCCCACGCGCTTCCATTCCAGTACCATTTTTAGTTCTGGATCAGCCTTCTGCTGTCGTTGCAATTCTTCCGGCAACCAATTGTCGTTGACGATGGTAGTTCTTAATACCTGGCAAACCCTCTCTTCCAAGCGAGAGCAATGACGGCAATCCGTTGGGCAGGGTCTTCTTGAAAGAGCATCGGCATTTCGATGACTAGTGCCCGCTCGATGTTCTGTGATAAAGTCGTATCCTTGTAATCGCTCGATCCACCTTGCGACCTGGCCTTCAGGATTACGGAATTGTAGAAGCCATTTCAACGCTGCATGGTCCGTTCTCAATAAAAACTTCCGTCCGTACAAGTATTTGTAGAAGTGCTCAACGGACTTCACGACGGCCGGACTTCACAACGGACTTCAATAGTTCTTTTCTGGTCACACAATAATTCCTTTCGGCTTTCGACAAAACCTTACTAAAATAGCCGATGACCTTTTCTTGTCCATCCTGTATTTGAGAAAGTACACCCCCAATGGCCAGATTACTTGCATCTGTGTCAAGTATGAATTTCCCTTCTGTCCGTGGATAGCTCAATATTGGTGCTGTTGTCAGGGCACGCTTCAACTGTTGGAAAGCTGTTTCACACTCTCCGCTCCAAACATACTCGCGCCCATCTTCAGTTAACCTTGTCAGAGGTTTCGCTATATTGGCAAACCCAGGAACGAAACGCCTGTAGTAGGTACATAACCCAAGAAAACTACGAACTTGATGTTTATCTTTCGGTGTTGGCCACTCTTGAACTGCACGAATCTTATCGGGGTCGGTTGCCACTCCATTTTGTGATACGACGTGCCCGAGATATTTCACTTCCTTTCAGAATATGTGGCACTTTTTCGGACTCAGTTTCAGATTGGCTCCACGTAGTCTTCGGAACACTTCCTCTAGATTTTGCAAATGTTCGTTGAATGATTTTCCGACTACAATCACATCATCTAGGTATACCAGGCAGGTCTTCCACGACAGCCCTCTCTGGATGGTCTCCATTAGACGCTCAAAGGTGGCCGAAGCGTTACATAGACCGAAAGGCATAACCGTAAACTGCCATAGTCCGGAACCAATAGTAAACGCGGTCTTCTCTCGGTCTTCAGGTTCCATTTCAACTTGCCAATAACCACTCTTTAAGTCCAAAGTCGAAAACCATCGTGAACCAGACAGGGTATCTAACGTGTCGTCGATGCGTGGTAAGGGATAGCTGTCTTTCTTGGTCACGTTATTGAGCTGCCGACAGTCCACACAAAATCTCGTTGACCCGTCCTTCTTACTGACCAGGACCACCGGTGATGCCCATGGACTGCTGGATGGCTCGATGACCCCTTGTTCTTCCATATCGGTAATAATCTTTTCGGCTTCTGCTCGCCTTGCTAGAGGTAGACGCCTCGGCTGCTGACGGACAGGCATAGAGTTGCCTGTATTGATTTTATGTTTTACTATATTTGTTCGTCCCTTCTGGCTATCGTCAAGAGCGAAGATATCTTGGTATCGGTGAACCAAACCCTGTACCTCTTTCACTTCCGTTCTGTTAAGGTCTTTGCACGAACTAGTGACCATACCCACTAATTTTCCACCATGGTCTTTGGGCGCTGGTTTTGGAACATCGGCCATACACCTGGCTACTCGGAATACTGCCACACACTGTCCCACAAGGGTACTCTTCTTCAATGTCACCGGATCCACATTAACGTTCATAAGCCTCACCGGTACTGTCTTTCCAACCTTGATCAGCGCTTTTCCCACCAGTATGCCACTATGGATCTTCTTATCACAAACAGGCTCCATCATTCGCACACATCCTACCCGAAGATCTCCATCCAAACCTGCCTCGACAACCATCTCGCTTTGACCCGGCAATATCACATCTTCTGTCAGCAAAACCCTTACGACAGGATCTTCTCGTGGGTGCAACGGAAGTTCTTTGTTACCAACCTTCAAAACACCCTCCTTCAAGTCCAATGTAAAACCAAATTTTCTCAGGAGGTCCATTCCCAAGATGAATTCGTCAATGATGTCGGCTACCAGCACCTCATGATCACGTTCTTCACTTCCAATGCCAATCTTCATCTTCACCACTCCGCGTGTTGGTACTACTTCTCCCGTCGCTGTACGGAGTTGAGTAGTTGTCTGTAACAGCTTCATACTTGTTCGTAGAACGTCAGGGCGTATAATTGATTTTGTCGCCCCCGTATCAATGAGTAGGGAGACAGTTCGATTAACAATCTTCCCATCTACGAACAAACTGCTGGTACTGTTCTTTGATGTTACGGCATGGATGGTGATCTCCGGGGCATCTTCACTAAAGGTCAACGTTCGCCCCCTCTCGTCGACCCTCTTTAGTTTTCCGACTGCTGAACTTGTTTTGCTTTAGGGCAACGACGTCGTATGTGCCCTTGTTCGCCGCAATTCCAACAACGGGGCCCTCGAACTTCTTGATGATTCTTCCTTCGGCTTTCTTCCTTCCGAAGAACTCTCAATACTAACTCCTCTAGGTGATCGTTAGAACCTTCTTCTTCTTCCACAACGGCCCGAACACGCCCGTGACCTCGGGACGCTTGTTTTGCAGCTTCAAATTCTAAGGCATGAGCAAGCGCATCATCAGTTGTTATTGGTCGTGCCAATCTCAATGATTGTTGTGTTTCCCCGTCTCTTAACCCATCAATGAAGGTCTGCACAGCGAGTTGTCCCAGAAATGAATCGGGTGCCGTAGGGTACGCCAATCGGACAAGCCGCGCAACATCGGCTTCAAACTCCTGAAGGCTTTCTCCATTCTTCTGGACACGATTCTTTACTTGCGCGTGATAAACCTGTTGTAGATGCGCGTCTCCATATCTCATCTCCAATCTAGAAACTAACAACTGGTAATCATTTTCCTGTCCTGCTGGGATTGTTTGCAGGACGTTCAACGCGTCTCCACGCAAAGCCACAGTTAAGAAACGGCCTTTTCCTTGCGTGTCCATCCGTTGGCCCCAGCGGCCGCCTCAAATTGTTTGTAGTAGATGGACCAAGGTATCTTTCCATCGAACGTGGGTGGTTTTACTTTTATCCCTACGGTAGAAAACTTCTCTTCTTTAAATTGTTTCTTTCCTTCATTAAACGGCCACTCAGACGTTGAGGGAAACCGTAGTTGATTCATTCTATCTTCCAACATTTCGTCGTCTTTCTTAGCTGTTGGTGGTAATTGCATTAGGGCTATTTTCTCTTCTACCATCTTTATTACCCTATCTTGTTCCGCCAATCTACCTTCCAACAGTCCTAACGCGCTGGCATTTTCCAACAATTCTTCAAAAACTTTTTCTTCTAACGCTTTGACATTGTCCAGTAATTCTCCTTTAAGCCTTCTAGAAGTTTCTTCAGACTTTTCTAGTAATTCTTCTTTAAGCCTTCTTGAGTTTTCTTCGGATTTCCTGGAATTCTCCAGTATTTCTTCCTTTAGCATTCTAACATTTTCTTCGGCCTTTCTAGAATTTTCCAGTAATTCTTCTTTTAACATTCTAGAATTCTCTTCCGACTTTTCTAGTAGTTCTTCTTTTAACATTCTAGAATTCTCTTCGGACTTTTCCAGTAGTTCTTCTTTTAACATTCTAGAATTTTCTTCGGACTTTCTAGAATTATCTTCCATTTTACTTAACAACAAACTAGTATCAATTGCGGATCCAGGTATTTCGAAGAGGTAATTTTCAGGATCTTCCTTCTGTTCCAAAAGCCATTCTCTTAGCCTATTTATTAACACACTTTTAAGGCCCGTTGTATCCAAATCCCGTTCTTCCAGTTCACGTTTTAAGTCTATTACCTTCAGATCTTTTAACAATTTCATCGCCATTTTAATTATTAGTTGTAATTGTTTTTAACACTAACAGTTTATTCTCAGAGCACTTTGTTTATTACACGATTTTATTTATTTTAAAACCAGACACCTGACACCACTGTAACGTTCTTTTTAAAATAATAACAAAAGTGCTGTTTAAATCGTCTATTAATAAGAAATATTTATTTACAAACACTAATGAATACACTATAAATTAACGCTATGATTATAAACCACTAAAACTATAATGAATTTCTAATACAACATTTATCTTTACATTTACTATTTATTTCGTGATACCCATCTAATTACCCGCTGTTGACTGATCCTCTTTCATCCGCGAAGTCGATTTTATACCCTCATATAATCGTACCAGAAGCCGCTGGAACCTACTATGTATTTCTGGAAGGCGCTAGATAAACCGCGTCTGGTTTACATGCTTGGTGCGATGCGTCATTCTCTCGAATGCTGTAGAATATTCCATTTGTTGTGTGAAGAAGAGGTTCTTTCTTTTTCTCTCTTGTTACAATAGATTTAATGAATACATCCTAAAATTAATTGAAAATGACCGAAAACAGATTGTCAAAGTAGGCAACACTCATTCAAGAGAAATATTGGTTCCATCTAGAGTGCCTCAGGGCTCTCATATGGGTCCTGTGCTACTTTTTTACTTTATTAATGACTTAATCACTTAATATTAATCACTTAAAACACTGCATTTTAAACAGCTACTTTTTGTTATATGCGGCTGATCTCAAGATTTTCCATACTATAAAATCCAGCAATGATTATTCTAAGATGCAAGATGATCTTGATCGCTTCTATAATATTAAATGATTTATAATAAAAAAAAATTATTTATGGTTTATTTTATGCAGTATATTGTTAATCGGGCTTTAAAAACTTTGGGGTTTATACTAAGAATTGGGACAGACTTGTCAGTTACATCTCTGAAAATCTTGTATTGTTCTTTGGTAAGATCAATTTTGGAGTATGGTTGGTGTGTGTGTGTGTGTGTGGTCACCACTAGGGTTTCTGGGTCTCGACAATTTTGCTATTCCCGGGACTCAAGACTGTTTTTTCCGAAAGTCCCGGAAATTCCCGGGAATCCCGGATAGTAATTTTACATAGGCACCTAGCACAAAAATCCAAATATTTGTTTTAAAATTGCTTTAATTAATCCTCTAATCGCTTTCTTCCAGAAGTTCCCATTGGAAAATAACTGTAATTATTTAATGAAAAGCACATAAATAAGTTTTCCGATCATAGAATTATTTTTCTCGCTTTTATGCCAAAACCTTTCTTGTTTAGTGTTGTATTATTTGCCGGTAGGTTTGATGAGGTTTACTCATAGCTTTTATAAAACATTTTTCCTGAATATGAACATGATAAATATTCTTAGCAATGGTTTGAATTGATATTCCATCTCCTGCGACCTATTGTTTCCAAAATTCCTTGTTTTGCAAAATTTTATAATCGATTATTAATTTTTAATTTATTTGAGCTACAAGGTGTATAGGCAATATTTTCTTCAATATTTTTTTAAATGCGATCCGTGCATGCATTTTAAATGACGCATGGGCCCGCTAGAGTTCGGAATTTGTTTGGGGGCAATAATTACATTAGCCGTTTCTTCGTTTCTTTTTCGTTTCTTCATTCGTTTTCATCTTGAAGCTAAATGAAAAACATTTTATTTATAAATTTAATAGGTAAATAAAAGCCAGATGAAACAAATTCAGAAATCTAGTAAATACAAACTACAATAAGCAATTAATTATACTATTGTCATCACAAAAACTATCAAAATCTTCTTGGAACCCTTTACCTATTGAAAACGACCGGTTATTAAAGAGATTAAGACTATACTTCAATATGAATTTTTAAGTAAAAACATTCTGTTTAGGTCTTTAAGAAGACTACCTTACCTGTTTATGAATAAGATAGGAAATTCCGGATGGAGACCCTTTTTGAATATAATTGAATAGAAACTGCAAGTTTAGTTATAAAGAATGCTGAAGCGACCATACCTAACGGTACTTTCTTACTTAAACTAATCCCTTTACCTTTATTGATTGTTTATAGACAGGTTGTAAACAATTTATATGTGTTTGCAAAGACTGTTTAGTACTTAAAAAAACTGGTTAACAACACCATCTGTGCAAAGAAACACACAAATAAAACCTTAATTCTAAAATAAGAATTATAATTAAATTCCTTGTATACAAAAGTCTCGTGTCTCGAGTTATTTTTCCCGGGACTAGAGACAACAAAAAATAGAGTTATTCCCGGGACTTAGGTCCCGGGAATTCCCGGGTCAGAAACCCTAGTCACCATATTATAAATACCAAGTACACAGCATCAAGAAAGTATAGCAGAAATTTTTAAAAGTTATAGCTTTCAGATTAAAAATTGAGCACTTTAAGTTATGATGTAGTTTTATTGCATTTAAATATTAGATCTTTAGAAATAAGACGTATTATCACTGATCTTCTTTTTTCTATAAAATTGTGCACGGCTACATTATTTGTTCGTTTTTGCTTAACTTAATTAATTTTTGGAATAGCCCTTATGAGCGTAGATTAAGAAACATTGGGTTATTTCGATTATCGTATAGTATAGGTTACTACTATTCGCCCTTATCTAGAATGCAACGATTGTGTAATACATTGCCATCCCCTCCTCGTTTTGATTTTTCTGTAGTAAATATTAATGCTTTCAGAAAAGGCTTTGAACGTAGTTTGCTATAAATGTAAATGTAAAGGTTGTTCTCAGGAAGCCTGCGTTAACATTGATCTATGAAATAATTATTAATATTGTAACAAGAGAGAAAAGGAACGAACCTCTTTTCGAGCGACAGGTGGTGTGTTCTGCCGCCTTCGAGAGAATGACGCATCACACAAGCATGTAAATCAGACGCGGTTTATTCTAGCATTTTCTGGAATACATAGAAGGTTCCAGCGATTTCTGGTGCGTTTATATGAGGATATAAAAGCGGATTGCGGATAAAAGAGAGTCAGTCAACAGCAAGTCATTAACTGTGTATTACAAAATAAATAGTGAATATAAATGTTGTATTAGAAATTCATAGTCTGTAAATAATAGTTTTTAATGGTTTATAATCATAGCGTTAATTTATAGTGTATTCATTAGTGTATAGAAATAAATATTTGTTTGTGAATAGACGATTTAAACAGCATTTGTATTATTATTAGAAAGAACGTTACAGTGATGTCAGGTGTGGTGTTCTAAAATAAATAAAATCGCGTAATAATTAAATAAAGTGCTGTGAGAATAAATTTTTAGCGTTAAAATTAATTTCAACAAACGATTAAAATGGTGATGAAACTATTGAAAGATCTCTTAGTAATAGATTTAAAACGGGAATTGGACGAGAGGGACTTGGATAGTAATGGAAAGAAAGAAGTTTTGATAAATCGGCTAAGAGAATGGCTTTTAGAACAGAAGGAAGATCCTGAAAATTACCACTTCGAAATACCTGGACCCGCAATTGATACTAGTTTGTTGTTAAGTAAAATGGAAGAAAGTTCTAGAAAAGCCGAAGATAATTTTAGAAAGTCTGAAGAGAATTCTAGAATGTTAAAAGAGGAATTACTGGAAAAGTCAGAAGAAAATGTTAGAATGCTAAAAGAAGAACTACTGGAAAAGTCCGAAGAGAATGCTAGAAAGATGGAACAAAAAGTTTTTGAAAATTCTAGAAGGCTTAAAGAAGATTTACTAGAAAACACAAGATTGCTTAAGGAAGAATTACTAGAAAAGTCCGAAGAAAGTTCTAGAAGGCTTAAAGAAGAATTGCTGGACAATGTCAAAGTGTTAGAAGAAAAAGTTTTCGAAGAATTTTTGGAGAATGCCAGCGCGCTAGGGCTATTGGAAGGCAGATTGGCGCAACAAGATAGGGTAATAAAAATGGTAGAAGAGAAAATAGCCCAAATGCAATTACCACCAACAGCTAAGAAAGACGACGAAATGTTGGAAGATAGAATGAATCAACTACGGTTTCCCTCAACGTCTGAGTGGCCGTTTAATGAAGGAAAGAAACAATTTAAAGAAGAGAAGGTTCCTACCGTAGGGATAAAAGTAAAACCACCCACGTTCGATGGAAAGATACCTTGGTCCACCTACTACAAACAATTTGAGGCGGCCGCTGGGGCCAACGAATGGACACGCAAGGAAAAGGCCGTTTCTTTAACTGTGGCTTTGCGTGGAGACGCGTTGAACGTCCTGCAAACAATCCCAGCAGGGCAGGAAAATGATTACCAGTTGTTAGTTTCTAGATTGGAGATGAGATATGGAGACGCGCATCTACAACAGGTTTATCACGCGCAAGTAAAGAATCGTGTCCAGAAGAATGGAGAAAGCCTTCAGGAGTTTGAAGCCGATGTAGCGCGGCTTGTCCGATTGGCGTACCCTACGGCACCCGATTCATTTCTGGGACAACTCGCTGTGCAGACCTTCATTGATGGACTAAAAGATGGGGAGACACAGCAGTCATTAAGGCTGGCGCGACCAAGAACAACTGATGATGCGCTTGCTCACGCGTTAGAATTTGAAGCCGCAAAACAAGCGTCCCGAGGCCACGGGCGAGTTCGAACTGTTGCAGAAGAAGAGGAAGATTCCAAAGATCGCCTAGAAGAGTTGTTAATGAGAGTTCTTCAGAAGGAAGAGAACCGTAAGAAGAATCATCAAGAAGTTCGAGGGCCCCGTTGCTGGAACTGCGGCGAACAAGGACATGTAGAACGGCGTTGTCCCAAAATAACAAAAGTACAACCGTCGGAAAAGTTAAAAGGGGTTGGCAAGAGAGGGCGAACGTTGACTGTTAGTAAAGATGCCCCAGAGATCATCGTCCATGCCGTAACATCAGGGAATAGTACCAGCAGTTTGTTCATAGATGGGAAAATTGCGAATCGAATTGTTCCACTGCTCATTGATACGGGGGCGACAAAATCCATCATACGCCCTAACGTTCTACGAACAAGTATGAAGCTGTTACAGACAACTACTCAACTCCGTACAGCGACGGGAGAAGTAATACCAACACGCGGAGTGGTGAAGATGAAGATTGGCATTGGAAGTGAAGAACGTGATCATGAGGTGCTGGTAGCCGACATCATTGACGAATTCATCTTGGGAATGGACCTCCTGAGAAAATTTGGTTTTACATTGGACTTGAAGGAGGGTGTTTTGAAGGTTGGTAACGAAGAACTTCCGTTGCACCCACGAGAAGATCCTGTCGTAAGGGTTTTGCTGACAGAAGATGTGATATTGCCTGGTCAAAGCGAGATGGTTGTCGAGGCAGGTTTGGATGGAGATCTTCGGGTAGGATGTGTGAGAATGATGGAGCCTGTTTGTGATAAGAAGATCCATAGTGGCATATTGGTGGGAAAAGCGCTGATCAAGGTTGGAAAGACTGTACCGGTGAGGCTTATGAACGTTAATGTGGATCCGGTGACATTGAAGAAGAGTACCCTTGTGGGACAGTGTGTGCCAGTATTCCGAGTAGCCAGGTGTATGGCTGATGTTCCAAAACCAGTGCCCAAAGACCATGGTGGAAAATTAGTGGGTATGGTTACTAGTTCGTGCGAAGACCTTAACAGAACGGAAGTGAAAGAGGTACAGGGTTTGGTTCACCGATACCAAGATATCTTCGCTCTTGACGATAGCCAGAAGGGACGAACAAATATAGTAAAACATAAAATCAATACAGGCAACTCTATGCCTGTCCGTCAGCAGCCGAGGCGTCTACCTCTAGCAAGGCGAGCAGAAGCCGAAAAGATTATTACTGATATGGAAGAACAAGGGGTCATCGAGCCATCCAGCAGTCCATGGGCATCACCGGTGGTCCTGGTCAGTAAGAAGGATGGGTCAACGAGATTTTGTGTGGACTATCGGCAGCTCAATAACGTGACCAAGAAAGACAGCTATCCCTTACCACGCATCGACGACACGTTAGATACCCTGTCTGGTTCACGATGGTTTTCGACTTTGGACTTGAAGAGCGGTTATTGGCAAGTTGAAATGGAACCTGAAGACCGGGAGAAGACCGCGTTTACTATTGGTTCCGGACTATGGCAGTTTACAGTTATGCCTTTTGGTCTATGTAACGCTCCGGCCACCTTTGAGCGTCTAATGGAGACCATCCTGAGAGGGTTGTCGTGGAAGACCTGCCTGGTATACCTAGATGATGTGATTGTAGTCGGAAAATCATTCAACGAACATTTGAAAAATTTAGAGGAAGTGTTCCGAAGACTACGTGGAGCCAATCTGAAACTGAGTCCGAAAAAGTGCCACATATTCAGAAAGGAAGTGAAATATCTCGGGCACGTCGTATCACAAAATGGAGTGGCAGCCGACCCCGATAAGATTCGTGCAGTTCAAGAGTGGCCAACACCGAAAGATAAACACCAAGTTCGTAGTTTTCTTGGGTTATGTACCTACTATAGGCGTTTCGTTCCTGGGTTTGCCAATATAGCGAAGCCTCTGACAAGGCTAACTGAAGATGGACGCGAGTATGTTTGGAGCGGAGAGTGTGAAACAGCTTTCCAACAGCTGAAGCGTGCCCTGACAACCGCACCAATATTGAGCTATCCACGGACAGAAGGGAAATTCATACTTGACACAGATGCAAGTAATCTGGCCATTGGGGGTGTACTTTCTCAGATACAGGATGGACAAGAAAAGGTCATCGGCTATTTTAGTAAGGTTTTGTCTAAAGCCGAAAGGAATTATTGTGTGACCAGAAAAGAACTATTGGCCGTCGTGAAGTCCGTTGAGCACTTCTACAAATACTTGTACGGACGGAAGTTTTTATTGAGGACGGACCATGCAGCGTTGAAATGGCTTCTACAATTCCGTAATCCTGAAGGCCAGGTCGCAAGGTGGATCGAACGATTACAAGGATACGACTTTGACACCGAACATCGAGCGGGCACTAGTCATCGAAATGCCGATGCTCTTTCAAGAAGACCCTGTCCAACGGATTGCCGTCATTGCTCTCGTTTGGAAGAGAGGGTTTGCCAAGTATTAAGGACTACCATCGTCAACGACAATTGGTTGCCGGAAGAATTGCAACGACAGCAGGAGGCTGATCCCGAATTAAAAATGGTACTGGAATGGAAGCGCGTGGGAGAAAGGCCTGCCTGGGAGGCCGTCAGCCCTTTCAACAGAACGCTCAAAGCATATTGGGCCCAATGGGAGTCCTTGAAGGTGGAAGACGATCTCCTGAAGCGAGTACTGGAGAGTGAAGATGGCACCACCATTAGGTCTCAGTTCGTGGTTCCAAGAAGCCGAGTGGCTACAGTATTGCGACATCTCCATGACGGTGCCTCAGGAGGACACTTCGGTGTGAAAAAGACTTTGGAGAAAGTTAGGGAGCGTTTTTATTGGGTCAACTGTAAAGAAGACGTGAAGGAGTGGTGCCGGAAATGTGAACTATGTGCCACTGGTAACGGACCCTTGGGGAAACGAAGAGCACCTATGAGGCAGTACAATGTGGGTAGTCCTCTGGAAAGAATAGCCATAGATATTGCCGGACCATTTCCCGAAACCGACGATGGGAATAAATACATATTAGTGGCAATGGACTATTTTACCAAATGGCCAGAAGCATATGCCCTACCAAACCAGGAAGCTGCGACTGTTGCTGACGTACTAGTCAAAGAGTTTTTCAGTCGCTTCGGAGTGCCCATGGAGCTGCATTCGGATCAAGGCCGCAATTTCGAGTCTGTACTCTTTGGAGAAGTCTGTCGATTGTTGGGCATTCGCAAGACTCGGACCACACCGTTACATCCGCAGTCCGATGGAATGGTAGAACGCATGAATCGGACAATGGGCAAATATTTGGCCAAGGTCGTCTCCGATCATCAACGAGACTGGGACCAATACCTGCATCTGTTCCTGATGGCTTATCGTGCATCGGTCCACGAAACAACCGGTCAGTCACCAGCGTCTGTAATGTTTGGACGCGAGTTACGGCTACCGTGTGATCTGGAATTTGGGTCTCCACCTATAGAGCAGGAGGTAGCCGGGAATGATTATGTCATCAACTTAAAGAAGAAGTTGGAGGATATTCACGACCGAACCCGAAATAATAGTCGAATCGCGAGTGACCGGATGAAGGCTACGTACGATGTGAGAGCCCAAGAAGGAGGGTTTCAACCTGGAGAGCTTGTCTGGTTATATAACCCGCAAAGGCGTCGTGGCTATTCTCCAAAGTTACAGCGGAATTGGGAGGGCCCATACCAGGTGAAGAAACGAATAAATGACTTGATTTATCGCATCCAGAAATTTCCCAAGAGGGAAACCAAAGGTGGTACACTCCAATCGTCTGGCGCACTATGAGGGAAATAATGACGCAGTCCCGGATCGGGAATATGAGGCTGAGGTGGCTGTCAATACCGTAAGGCCTGGAGATGATCAGCCAACCTTCAGAGAATTTATGGCTGCGTTTTCTGGAACTAGAAAAGCGCGATTCGGAGTCACGACTGAGATGCAACAAGATCTCTTCCGGGTCCCTGGTGATTATTCCATTGCCCACTGTGTCTCCGAGGATCTCCGTATGTCCAGGGGGATCGCAGTAGTGTTTAGAAATAAATTTGGACGGCTGAATGAACTTCGAGAACAAAATCCCTCTGTTGGTAAATCCTTACGCTTGCCTGATCATGACCGATCCATTTACTACTTGGTAACCAAGCAGTTTTACTACCAGAAACCGAGTTACGCCGACTTGTGGAGGGCATTATGGAATTTGAGGATCGAGTTGCTTACCAGGGGAATTAACAAATTGGCAGTTCCCAAACTCGGCTGTGGGCGGGACCAGCTGGATTGGAGAATCGTTAGAAACAGGCTGGAAGTTGCCTTTAGAGGTACGGACGTCAAGATCTTCGTCTGCAGTGTTGAGCCACAGCCCGCATTAAGGCCAACGAAGAGTGTAGACTGTTACTTCTACCGCAATGGAACGTGTAGTCGAGGTGAAGACTGTCGATATCGTCATGACCCGTTCTACAGGAAGCAGAGCATAAAACCTGTTCTGGGACAGAACAGACTTGAAGAGGGGGGCAGTGTAACAAGAGAGAAAAGGAACGAACCTCTTTTCGAGCGACAGGTGGTGTGTTCTGCCGCCTTCGAGAGAATGACGCATCACACAAGCATGTAAATCAGACGCGGTTTATTCTAGCATTTTCTGGAATACATAGAAGGTTCCAGCGATTTCTGGTGCGTTTATATGAGGATATAAAAGCGGATTGCGGATAAAAGAGAGTCAGTCAACAGCAAGTCATTAACTGTGTATTACAAAATAAATAGTGAATATAAATGTTGTATTAGAAATTCATAGTCTGTAAATAATAGTTTTTAATGGTTTATAATCATAGCGTTAATTTATAGTGTATTCATTAGTGTATAGAAATAAATATTTGTTTGTGAATAGACGATTTAAACAGCATTTGTATTATTATTTGAAAAAGAACGTTACAATATTGTGTTATTTGCAAGGATAAAAACGCTTAATAAGTATGTTCGGTGCTACCCGCCTTTTTTCCATTATCAAAAATCAAGGGATAAGATTATCGTATTATTATTACTTAAATGACTAAGAGGTGTTTCTATTTTTTGCACTAAAATGTTTGAAGAAGTTCCAAAGTACATTTTAAGTACGAAAATAAACGTTGAAATTTGTTATTTTTCTGCATTTTTGGTATTTCATTTAAATGTCCGGGGCTACACGAACGGCTATCTGAATCTATAGACTAATTTTAATTGTTAATTGCAATTGACAATTAAATTAATTAATTGTGAATATTTCTTATTTTGCATGATTACAATTAATTAATTGTTAGTTGTTCTGGCAATTAACAATTGATTAATTGTTAGTTGCTCCGACAATTCACAATTTATTAATAGGGCCTTTCGTTACAGAAATATTAGTGGCGCATGCGCCGCGCGAAAGTGAATTTTATGAATGTTTGCAGAAATGTGGCAACATTGGCGATTGCGATTAACTGACAACTGTCAAACGTATTAGGTTAAATGGTGAAAACGGTGAAAATAATAAAAATAATATTGCACTTGCTCTTGCACATGCATTAGTAATTCGCGATTCTCGGCAGTTACATAAGAAAAATGTGCATTAGTAATGTTTAATAAGAAGCAACAATTTTATACTAACCTCACAATCAGTTCGTTTTTATTTCCCCTTGTACAAACATTTCTACACTTTAAAAACCGTTGAAGCTGCAATTTTGTCAGTTCTGATGGTCTCTTATTTCCCAATGAAGCACCAGGCACGTCATTTTCATTTAAAGTAACACTATAAAAAGGCAAGGAAGTAGCCATCTTTTTGTTGTTGTGCTTGTTTCAAATGACAGTTGACGATGTCCTGCTGGACAATGTTGCCAGATCATTTTTTTGACTCAAACGCGCCCTATGAACCGTTTAGGTAACTATGCAGTTTCAACAACTGAGCATGCGCACTCGTTGCTACGAAAGGCCCTAAGTTAAATTATTAATTGTAATTGTCACATTACAATTAACAATTGATTTTCATTATGATGACAATTAACCTGATATTTATTAAAAAGACGGGATATTGCTGTATAATAATAGTACATCCCTTAAGAAATCAGATGTTTTTTATTTGTAATTACAGCTGGGACTTACGTTTTCAGGCAACACGCGTACTATTGTATTTCGTACTTTATTATAACTCCGAGTACTATTGTATTTGAACTTATCCTTTTCAAAGAATTTCGTTTTAGAAGGACTAATATCTACTTTGTTATATACCGCTAATATTACCTCCAATTTCCTTGAAAACCATAACATAATTAAATATGCAATATGAAACAAGAATACATAATATACAGGATTTAAAGTAACATTAATACTGGAAAACCTTACTTCCCTTAAAAGTGTCCATGGGGTATTTTTTGTAAATTGTCTAACTGTTAAAGCTGTTTGAGTGTTAGCAAGTATTCCTATAATAATTATATATTATACATTTTTATTCTTTATATATAATAAATTTCTTATTTATATGTACTTATCCATTATTATTTTCCCTTTATTAATTAGGATCCAAAAGTAGCTAATATATTTAATTTAAAAAATTCATATAATTGATCAAGCAGTCGAACTGGTTTAAAAATTACATGATTACTTAAAAAATTATGAGAAAAATTATTTATTTAATCTTAAATTAATATTTTTTTGTATTTGGTGTGAAAAAATAAATAAAATATCGAGCAGAAAATCAACAAGTTGCATGTAGAAATCATATCTTAAAAAGTATCCAAAATCAGCAGGTAAATGTCAGATGAACGCACGAAACGAGAAGTCCGAAGAAGTACCGAATTTGATTGTCCATCTGGCTTACACATGAAACGAGAAGGTTTTGTCGCTTAGCACGAAACGTTCAAAAAATTCTTTCAAGATGGACGTCGTTTAATTCCTCAGAGCACTTAATGGTTGCTACCGCCTCTAATAAAGGTGCTGCATCAAGAAAAAAATAATCCGAAGCCAATCCGATCTGTATCCGAAAGTTAATTCTAATATCTAAAGTTTGTTCGCTTTTTATATGATATTAGAAGTTTATCTCATATCCGATTTGTATTTGAAATTTATCTAACAAGCCAGCCATTGATATTCGAAGTTTATCCGATATCCGAACTTATCATCTTCATCTAGCGCAGTAATATTTAACAGTGAAATTAAAATCGCGGGAAGCTTCTTACGAAACATTGTGTTAAATAGTTCGAAGAAGATCTGTTATATTTAAATGTTTCCAAATATTTCAATAGAATGCTGCACATATGTTAGGACTTAATCCGTCCAATCTGTCACAAGCTCTTGAAAATGACATGACAAGCTGTAACATACGTACTCGTCGATGTTAATGCATACTGGCGTAACTACTTTTTAGCGATTTTACAGGTGCGCGGTTTAAATGCTTATAAAAACTTTATTACAGATGCCATTATGAATTCTCTGAAATATTGTAACTAGCAACATTACTAGCTACAACATTTTAGAGAATTAAGTTCATATCATCTGTAAGAAAGTTTTTATAAGCATTTAAACAACGCTCCTGTAAAGTTCCTAAAAAACACTTATGCCAGTATGCATTAACGTCATATTTACGATCATATTTACTATTCCAGTCAAATATTTGAAACATTTAAATACAACAGTTTTTCTTAAGCCAGTATTATTTATATTGTTTTTTTAATCTGTAACAATAGCATAAGAATAACCAGCAGATTCACTTGGCAGTCGGTCCTTTGATCTTTTTCAGCCAGTCTGCAATACCGTACACAAATACGAGTAGTTCGTCGAACTTTGCTGTCGTGCTTGCCTCCTCGTAATAATGAGCAGAATACGTACTTGGTACATATAGGAAATATAATTGTGTATAAGAATAATATTTAATTGACACCTTTTAACAATTTATGTATCAGGCATTATGCATTAAGGAGTAATACAAAATAGTATACCATTCATTTAAAAATATAATCCAGTAATGGAGTATCGAATGCTACCCAAAAACATTTTTAGAATAACGTATATTTTTACTTCCTAGGTGGATTTTCTTATTTGCCTAAATAAAGGAACTTTTAAGTAACATTCAACAAACCTAACTTGAAGCCACTTAAAAATGTTTTTTAAGATTTACGGTAATAACAAAGGGTCGGCAATTAAAGGTAAGATTCTTTTATACTCGCACAATTCAATTTTAAGAAACTGGTACGTACGAAGTGAATTCTTAAATGCAACATCAGTTTTATGAAAACATTTCCCAAAGACTATCATACAAAAAAATAACACTCGTGATTATCCAAAGGAAGTATTTTCCGAAGTATTCACACAGACTTTGACTGCATAGTGTCGCAACATTCATTATTATGAAGCCATTAAACAACGCAAAACTAATGTTATACAGATCTGTGGTAATCGATGTGTTCATTGCAAGTATGATTCTGCAACTGTTGCTTCGTAGTCTGCCAACAGTCTCAGAATAAATCAAGCTCACACTCGACGGCTGAAAATGTTTGCAAGAATACACCTGCTGGATATTCTTATGCTGTGCTGTAGCTATGAGATTCTGCATTGCAAGTTATATACAAAGTCCTTCTCTACCTTTTCAAATTGAAAGCACGTTTAAGATTTACAATTTATACACATATACGGAATTCTTATAAATAAAAAATCGATTTTAGACTATACTTTCAAATTTATGATCACTATCGAATACCTGGATACTTTTTGGATAATCAAGTAACTTTCAGATATTTGTGTATTTTTAGGGTAGTGGAATGAATAACTTTCAAATACTCAAATACTTTCCGAATGATCGAATAACCTTCGGATACTCTTTGGATAAACGGATATATCCGGTCCGATCCGTATCCGACGCAATCTGTATCCGATCTGACGCAAATCCAACCGGGATCGATTATGGATCAAACCGGATATACAAGGCATACCTCTAGTATCTGACTTATACAGATTCATCGCTGTAGCATGGCAATAGTTGCGCCGCTACAGGTAAAGGTTTGAAGGTCATCGAGGTTGAAAAACTCGTATCAGTGGTCGAGAGGATTATTGTTCCTATAGTCAAAAAATATTTTTTAATCAAGTTTTGCTTAATTTCATTGATAACAAATGCGATGAATTTTAAATATCATTGTTTTGAATGTTATATAAAACGCTGTGTTAAAAAGAATGCTAATAATTCATTATAAAAGTTAATCAGCAAGAATGTATCTCAGTGTATAAAAAGGAACAATGTATAATCGTGAATTATTTTAGTAGACTGTTTTCTCTGGAGTTAAAATTCAATGGCTTTGCCTCCGCTGAACATTTTATAAATGTGATTAATTTTAAATTGTCATTGTTTTGGATATCATAAGACGGCGGTGCGTTGTATAAATATACACCAAAAGCAAAACAAACTGATGACATTCAAATACAAGACAACAGTTCATTTTACCTGAAAGGGTGGGAACCACACCTGAAAAGGTGTGGTTCAGAAAAAGGCCGTTGTCTGCGAGTTGTCATGAAATCTGAATTGCCCGTTGTGTTTCGCAGCTTTATTATTGATTGTCGCCTAAATTAAGTCGATTAGTTTCAAATCTGGATGGTAAGGAGGCTGTCTCATTACAGTACAAACCTTCTTCGCAAAAATACTGTAAAAAAATTTAATACGCAAGGTGGAAAACATGTTTTTCTAGATTAACCATTCGGTTATGTCACCTATCCAAGAGGACTTTGATGATAATCGTCACTTATCGTGTCTGATTTAGAAATTTGCAGGTAATTTGGGAAAGCCGTTTTTCTATTCTTACGTTTATAATAATAATAATAATTATACGTTCCCCTTTAGAAACATATGAAAGTAACCCACCATTGTAATCAATAACTAAATCCAGGTTTTTGGCATTGTTAGTACGTAGTGCTTCTAGGCATTTAGTAAAATAGTCTAGCGCCACCAAAATGTACTTATTCCCAGCGTCGGTCTCAGGAAATTGTGTAGCAGTATCTATGGCCATTTTCTCCAGAAGACTACTTACATTGTACTGCTTCATAGATGCTCTTTATTTTCCCAGGGGTCCGTTACCAGTGGCGCACAGTTTAAATTTAGGGCACCACTCCGGAACGTTTTATTTACAATTGACCCAATAAACGCGCTCCCTAACCTTCTTCAGGGTCTTCTTCACCGAAGTGTCCTGCTGAGGCACCATCATGAAGGTGTCGTAGTGCTCTGCTTTTTTGGCACTACGAGCTGAGGCCTAACGGTGGTGCTACCTCCGTTTTCTAAGACTCGCTTCAGAAGACCGTTCTCCACCTTCAAGTACTTCCACTAAGCACAATATGCCTTCAAGGTTCTGTTGAACGTGCTGATGGCTTCACAGGCTAGTCTTTCTACTCTACGCTTCCATTCCAGTACCGTTTTTAGTTTAGGACCAGTTTCCTGTTCTCGCTGTAACTCTTTCGGCAACTAATGGTCGTTGGTGATAGCGACATTTCGATGACCAGTGTCCGGATATTCCATGTCGAAATTACATTCTCGTAATCGTTCAATTCATTTTTACAGAAATAAAATTAAAAAATTCCGAAAAAACGGATAGACAGAAACAGACACTCGTATCGAATTTCGTGAAAATGCTCATCAAATGCTATGACAGTCGGCTGAGAATTGTTTGTGATATGATGTGTAAGCAAGCGATCGGTGACATAGTAAACAAGTAGAGGGAGGATGTTTAGTTCCGAAACATGACAAAGCGAGTGATGTAAGTAAACAATCGGTCTCGAGCATATAGAAATGCATCGATTACAAATGTGAATTTTGGTTATTTAAAAACTGCAGAAAAAATAGTAATAAATATTTCTAAACGATTTTTCCGTGTTTCTTTCATTTATGGGGTTTCTTTGTGGCCGTGTAAAAAATAGTTAATATAAAGAATTTAATAAATAAATTATTGGACATCTTTCTGTGAACATCCGGAAAAGAAACAGAGTAGTCCGTTGTAAAATATAGGATTCTATACCAAATTTATGAAAAAGTGTTGTTTTCCTATATAAAATGCATGAAAAAGTGTATGGGTATTTGAGGTATTCCTAAATATCGTTAGATTTTAAAATAAAAAAATACAGGTATTTTCTCGATGTAGAAAAATCCTAGGGGGTGAGAGCATAAGGTATTTTTTGGACCCCCCCTACTGTAGGGGCTGTTTTAAATATTTAGATAAAGCTGCGCCTTATTGTTATTTATATAGGCAAACAACTCAACAGAGTAGATGTTGCAATGGTCACCTAACATACAAGAATTCCAACTGCTCTCAGGAATTATTTACCTGCTTGATCTAATCACCAAGATCGTCAAGAAGCAGTCAAATTCACCCCTTTAAATCAATAACGTTTAATAAAAAAAGTATGTTAAAAGGGAGTCACATCGTAAATTGTTTTCGCGGGTAACAAAATTTAGCCACTACCACTAGCTTTTATTGAACACCAAATTTCACTTCATTTAAGTGCTTTATTTGATCAATTAATTACTATCACCAAAGTTAGGATTTTTTGTTATAGAAGGCTAGCCTAACTTAAAATCAACATTATCTCAAAATTTTATTTTCCGTTCGATAAGCTTCAGATGATCTATTAACAGGGCCTATTTGTAACTGAGTTGGGCCCTAGGCTAAGCTTGCAAATTTCGGGCCCCGTATTCGAGTGAAAGCAGTACCAAACAGGTGTAAAGAAAACGAAATAAAATAAAAAATATATATATATTTAAAAACAAAAAAACAAAACTCAATATATTTTGATTTAAAACTAAACAACTTCTCAAGTTGCCCTGGTGAAGGAACTAAAACCATAACACATTTTAACCCAAGAATTAATTTTTTATTTATTTTATTTTATTCTTTTTATCGGTAACCATAAATATTTTTACTTTTCCCAAAAAATATACGCATATTATATACTCTCAAGGAAAACAAAATGCACCACTTAAAAACACACCAAAAATACCACCGTTATAACTCAGCTAATTTTGAACAAAAATGGATGAACTTTTGTGTGCTGAAAAGTTTAAAGTGTCTAGTTTAAGGGCGTGTGAGCGAATGTTACGTTTAAGCCTTTTCGCTCTCCGTGACCAAAATGCCAAACTTGTACAGCTTGTACGGTGTACCAAATAAATCGTGGGCCCAATCAACTGCCAGGGCAATAAAGTTCAGTCCTTTTTCTGTAAATTCTTTAAAACTTCGAGTGCCTACGATAATTTGAAGCAAAGTTATGAATTTTTGAAATCTACCCTGCAGTTTGTCGGAAGTTTTCGTCTTCTGCCGGTGACATTACTACCGGTTGAGTTTGAACATTTTTTCCAAACTAAAGAAATTTTGAAAAATGTTTCTAATTAATAAAAACATTTTTTTATTAACGTTAATTTTGCTGTCGTACCTCTTGCAACCTCGCTGGCATGTTCAAAACTACGCGAATCTCATTCTGGGGAATGTTGTTCCACTTTTGCGTCAGTTCTATTCCCAATTCTCGGAGAATAGTTGGTGGTCTCTGCAGGTTTCGCAGACAACGCCCGATGTCCTACACGTGTTCAATTGGGTTCCTGGCAGTCGATTGGGCCCACGATCTTTTTGGTACACCGTACAAGCTGTTAAAGTTTGACATTGAGGGTGGCGAGAGGCGAAAGGCTTAAACGTAACATTCGCTCGCACGACCTTAAACTAGACACTACAAACTTTTTAGTACACAGCTTTGGTAGTGTAGTGTCTAGCGTGCTTGACTTTCACCCAAGCGGCCCGAGATCGACTCCCGGTGCCGGCAGATCTGGTTAAGGTTTTTTGCAGTTTTCCTTAGCTGCGACACAAATGTGGGATTTGCGCTGTTCCATCTGTAAGTTGGCTGCAGACGCACGTAGGGCCTACGTAATAATAATAATCGCCCCCTACCTCCCGCACAAGCTTATAGCTTCTGGGGCCTGGTTTCCAGGTTATGGGTTGTAGCAATTATTATTATTATTATTATTGTAGTACGCAAAGGTTCATCCATTTTCGTCCAAAATCCGCCAAGTTGAAATTTTGGTATTTTTGGTGCGTTTTCAGGTATACATAAATAGTATCAATTTTTTCCTATCCTCCATTTGAAACGATTGCGGTGTCGCAAAAAGAAACAAACAAATACATAAACGTCAACGAAATCTCAAAAAAGTGCAGTGGAAAGACTAAAATGAGATTTTGGGATTTCGGAGACGAAAATCCCAGATTTCGTGCCAGTGGAAACGTAGTATTACTAGAATTTTTTTCTGTCACGTGCACTGAGTTGCACGCGTGGTTTTTGTGCATTTTTATGATTTTATGTTTTCCAATTCGGGCCCCTCTTGCCGTTGGGCCCTAGGCACGCACCTAGTGTGCCTAATGGTAAAATAGGCCCTGTTTATTAATATGCTAACAGCTCTAATTTCCAGTTAATTCTTAGTTCATATAATATCCTATTTTATTTCAAAAACGTATTAAAAGGCGACTCATCATAATTTAAGTTTTCGTATAAAAAGTTAGCGAATTTAAAATTTTTTTTGCTTATTTCGCATTTTTGCGTAATGCGAGTACAATGGGCGTACTTAAAATTTAAAATACGATTTGTCCTGCTAGGGGTCCTACTTTTTAGAAGCCTTTTCCATTTTGATGGCATTATCCTATTAAAAAAATTACGATAGATAAATTGAAGGCGCTTTCATAAATTAACACGACGTCGCACACAGGGCTGAAACTCGATTGTAGCCGGTCAAGATTATTTTATAGGCTTAACTGAAAGCAAATTACTGGAATAGTATAAAAATAAAATAATCAAAAAAGAAATTAAGAAAAATCTTTTTATCCACTAGATCTGGATCAGTTCGATACTTTTATACTTTTTCCCCAGAAAAAGTTATTTACATAATTATGTTATTGAAAAATAAGGTAAAAACGTAAAATAAATAGCATTTACACGAATTCTTCTTTATTTTAAGAAATATTACACAACCTAAAATGCTTCTTTAATATATAAATGAAATAAGGTGCAAAAATTATATTGCTAATCGTTTAATAACTATCTCTTTTAAATATGTTATTCTTTATATTATAGCAAAAAATACTAAAAATACAAACGCAAACGCTTGCAATCTTTGTAAGTTATAAACCACAAAATAAAAAATTTATTATCCAGAAAGTATAAATTACCATTTTCTATTAGAAGTTTATTATAAACTTACCTCTTTATAAAACTTTTTAGCACTTCAATTCTGTTTTTAAACATTATTGAAATCAATAAAATAAACACTTCCACAAAAAAAGCTTTCACCTTAATGAACAAACTACAAATACATGTACATCAGTATGGCGCCTTCGGAAGGGTTAACACTGAACTGCACTTTACCAAATTTGTATTTATGATTATTATTATCCGTAATGGTAAACGGCATGTAGATATGAGTTCACTAAGCTTTCTACAAAAAACTATTTCTTAAAATACCTTTAATTTTAACAATGGTTTTTGGAATTTTGTCCTGCTTAAATCCGGTCTCAGCCCAGTGTGCGGCGCTCATTAGGTATGTCGCGACTTCGCGACTCTGTATGGGGGCAATGGAAAAGTCGAGTCGTGTTGCGTTGTGTACATGAACTTTCAAAAGACTATCAAAAACATCCTTTCTGCAATATAAGAATGTCAGTGCTGACGGGATGATCTCGGAGTAATTAAATAATAGAATAATGGTTGCAAACAAATTGTATTTCGCCATGTGTAACGGATTCATTAACAAAAATGAGATCTCGAAAAAAGAAAGAGTATTGCCATGGCGTATTTGGGGGAGGGGCTAACAGCTTGAAGCCTCCCCCTCCAAAAATTTGATAGTATCAATATCTATGTTATGAGAAAATCTAAGTATTTTGATTCAGAATTTTTATAGAGTAGCCTCCCTTTTCTTGCAGCAGTGAGTTATGAACGCAAAGACGATGAAATTTCTAAGACGAATAAGGGGAATTACCAAGACAGACCTAACGAGAAATAAGAAAACACGACAGGATATGGGAGTAAATACAGTGAAACGACTAACAGAAGAAAATAAACTCAGATGGTTTAGACACCTAACTATAATGGGGAGAACAGAATTTTGCTATTTAATAATTTGGAAGGTCTAAGTGCAAGCAAGAAGACCCAGCGGTAGACCTAAAACTAGCTGGAACAATACAGTTTCAAAGAAAGAGGCGTAAAATAGACAGAACCAAGGGAAATATGGTCAAAGATAGGAAAACATGGAGGAACTTCTCTCGAACACGCAAAAACCAAATATACCTCGTCACCAGTAATGGTATTTATAGAATTTGGATTAAGTAAGCAAGTAAATCTGATGAGGCAAATGAAACTTGTTTTTTATTTATAATGAAACGGGAGATGAAAAATTAAAAAATGAATTTACAATAATGATGCAGAGCTGGTAATAAAATTAAAACTAAAATGCAAGACTTGTAGGAATGTTGAGGGCAATAGGTGCTCGTCAGTGGATAACAGATTGATAATCATAAGTGATATAGTGAATGAACATCTCGATTCTCAGAAAAGATGCAAGACGACATGGCGATACATATCAAAACGTGGCAAAAAAGGTGGTACACGTTACTGCTCTTGATCAAATGTTTGCAGTTTGCAGGTGACGCGGTGACTCCGTTTAAAACAAAGTCGCGAACTTTTTATACAAAAACTTGATAACTTTGATGATAGCAATTAATTGATCAAATAAAGCACTTAAATAAAGTGAAGTTTGGTGGCTTTACCTGAAATAGCGATGGTAACTTGAAATTTTTAAACGTTATTGATTTAAAGGGATGAATTTGACTGCTTCTTGACGATCTTGGTGATTAGATCAAGCAGGTAAATAATTCCTGAGAGCAGTCGGAATTCTTGTATGTTAGGTGACCATTGCAACATCTACTCTGTTGAGTTCTTTGCCTATGTAAATAGCAATAAGGCGCAGCTTTATCTAAATATTTAAAACAGCCCCTATAGTAGGGGGGTCAAAAAACCTTATGTTCTCACCCCCTAGGATTTTTTTACATCCAGAAAATACCCGTTTTGTTTTAATTTTGATATTTAGGAATACCTCAAAGCCCATACACTTTTCCATGCATTTTATATAGGAAAATAACACTTTTTCATAAATTTGGTATAGAATCCTATATTTTTCGACCGGACTACTCTGTTTCTCTTCCGGATGTTCAGAGAAAAATGTCCAATAATTTATTTATTAAATTCTTTATATTAACTATTTTTTACACGGTCGCAAATAAACCCCATAAATGAAATAAACACGGAAAAATCGTTTTAAAATATTTATTACTATTTTTTCTGCAGTTTTTATATAACAAAAATTCACATTTGTAATCGATGTATTTCTATATGCTCGAGACCTACCTCTACTTGCTTACTATGTCACCGATCGCTTGCTTACACATCATATCACAAACAATTCTCAGCCGACTGTCATAGCATTTCATGAGCATTTTCACGAAATTCTATACGAGTGTCTGTTTCTGTCTATCCGTTTTTTTCGGGATTTTTTAATTTTTATTTCAGATTCAAATATTTAATGAAAAAATAGAATATGAATGTCTGAAGAACCAGCTAGAAAGTTCGTATATTACTTAAGCATATGCTATATAAATTCAATGTAGAATTTCCGTATACAAGTATGTCTTTTTTTTGTTTAATAACATTTATTTAGCATGCTCCATTATTACATAACATTACAATATTATTTGTATAATATTTATATGATGTGCGGTATTTTTAAGATCGACTTTAAACATTTGGCAATCGTACGGGATGGTATCATATTAATAGATATAACGTATTATTGTATGCAGAAATAACGACTTATACCTTTCGAAACCGCATTGTTGTATGATCTGATACCGACCAAATCGAACTCTCCAGACTTCATATGCGCTACATAATACCGAACTGCGCCGTGCAATATCGTGTCTTGTTTGTGAGGCGTTCCCGATCACGGTTAATAGATTAATACGGTTGCCGCGATCACATCATTTCGGAGTGGGAGATGGATTCGTGTGACGTAATAAAATGCTCTGCATATAAAAGAAGCAGCAAAATGTACTTGAAACTTGGCTTCAACATTTATCTTTCGGTAGTTTAATACAACCACAGTTACAACCAAGTGAGAATCGAATGGTTGCAGAAAACTAAAAGCGTTTTGAAATTGCAAAATAATTACTCGATAAGTAGAAAAAATATTTTCAAAATATTAAGATATATATGTATCTCACTGTCCATTTTGATAGAAGAAGACAGTGCCTCAGATTACAAATTAATAAGTTAAAACTGACAAAACAACATCAAGTCAACATAAACTTTCAAAGAGTTAAGTACATAATCAAGCAGAATGATTAGCAAAAGTTTGATGGAAATATAAACAAAGAATTCCAAAAATTATTAAATACCGGTGAAGAAATAATAGACACGTCAGTGTTAGATAGAGATTTACAGACAAAACTACAAAGCGAAGAAGATTTCGAAACATTAGTGACAACTACAACACAGCAATAAAGACAGCTTGTGAAGAATCGTTTTGTGTATCAAAACCTAAAAGATACAGTAGAAAAGGCAAAACAGTACCATGGTGGTCAGATGAACTGACCATAATGCAAAAAAAAGCCAACGCGTGTATAAGAAGATACCAGAGAACACATAATGATGATATTGTAACAAGAGAGAAAAAGAAAGAACCTCTTCTTCACTCAACAAATGGAATATTCTACAGCATTCGAGAGAATGACGCATCGCACCAAGCATGTAAACCAGACGCGGTTTATCTAGCGCCTTCCAGAAATATATAGTAGTTTCTAGCGGCTTCTAGTACGATTATAGGAGGGTATAAAATCGACTTCGCCGATAAAAAGAGGGAGTCAACAGCGAGTAGTTAAATGGGTATCACGAAATAAATAGTAAAGATAAATGTTGTATTAGAAATTCATAATAGTTTTAGTGGTTTATAATCATAGCGTTAATTTATAGTGTATTCATTAGTGTTTGTAAATAAATATTAATTATTAATAGACGATTTAAACAGCACTTTTGTTATTATTTTAAAAAGAACGTTACAGTGGTGTCAGGTGTCGGGTTTTAAAATAAATAAAATCGCGTAATAATTAAATAAAGTGCTGTGAGAATAAATTTTTAGTGTTAAAAATAATTTCAACAAATATTTAAAATGGTGATGAAATTGTTAAAAGAACTCAAAGTAATAGACTTAAAACACGAACTTGAAGAATGAGATTTAGACACAACGGGCCTTAAAAACGTGTTAATAAATCGGCTAAGAGAATGGCTTTTGGAACAGCAAGAAGACCCTGAAAGTTTCCTCTTCGAAATACCTGGACCCGCAATTGATACTAATTTGTTATTAAGTAAAATGGAAGAGAATTCTAGAAAGTCAGAAGAGAATTCTAAAATGCTTAAAGAAGAATTACTTGAAAATACTAAAGTACTGGAAAAACACGAAGAGAATTCTAGAAGGTTTGCAGAATTACTAGAAAAGGCCGAAGAAAATGTTAGAATGCTAAAGGAAGAAATACTGGAGAATTCCAGGAAATCCGAAGACAGTTCTAGAAGGCTTAAAGAAGAATTGCAGGACAATGTTAAATCGTTGGAAGAAAAAGTTTTCGAAGAATTTTTGGAGAATGCTAGCGCGCTAGGACTATTGGAAGGCAGATTGGCGGAACAAGATAGGGCAATAAAAATGGTAGAAGAGAAAATAGCCCAAATGCAATTACCACCAACAGCTAAGAAAGACGACGAAATGTTGGAAGATAGAATGAATCAACTACGGTTTCCCTCAACGTCTGAGTGGCCGTTTAATGAAGGAAAGAAACAATTTAAAGAAGGGAAGGTTCCTACCGTAGGGATAAAAGTAAAACCACCCACGTTCGATGGAAATATACCTTGGTCCACCTACTACAAACAATTTGAGGCGGCCGCTGGGGCCAACGGATGGACACGCAAGGAAAAGGCCGTTTCTTTAACTGTGGCTTTGCGTGGAGACGCTTTGAACGTCCTGCAAACAATCCCAGCAGGACAGGAAAATGATTACCAGCTGTTAGTTTCTAGGTTGGCGATGAGATATGGAGACGCGCATCTACAACAGGTTTATCACGCGCAAGTAAAGAATCGTGTCCAGAAGAATGGAGAAAGCCTTCAGGAGTTTGACGCCGATGTTGCGCGGCTTGTCCGATTGGCGTACCCTACGGCACCCGATTCATTTCTGGGACAACTCGCTGTGCAGGCCTTCATTGATGGGTTAAGAGACGGGGAAACACAACAATCATTGAGATTGGCACGACCAAGAACAACTGATGATGCGCTTGCTCATGCCTTAGAATTTGAAGCTGCAAAACAAGCGTCCCGAGGTCACGGTCGTGTTCGGGCCGTTGTGGAAGAAGAAGAAGGTTCTAACGATCACCTAGAGGAGTTAGTATTGAGAGTTCTTCGGAAGGAAGAAAGCCGAAGGAAGAATCACCAAGAAGTTCGAGGGCCCCGTTGTTGGAATTGCGGCGAACAAGGGCACATACGACGTCGTTGCCCTAAAGCAAAACAAGTTCAGCAGTCGGAAAACTAAAGAGGGTCGACGAGAGGGGGCGAACGTTGACCTTTAGTGAAGATGCCCCGGAGATCACCATCCATGCCGTAACATCAAAGAACAGTACCAGCAGTTTGTTCGTAGATGGGAAGATTGTTAATCGAACTGTCTCCCTACTCATTGATACGGGGGCGACAAAATCAATTATACGCCCTGACGTTCTACGAACAAGTATGAAGCTGTTACAGACAACTACTCAACTCCGTACAGCGACGGGAGAAGTAGTACCAACACGCGGAGTGGTGAAGATGAAGATTGGCATTGGAAGTGAAGAACGTGATCATGAGGTGCTGGTAGCCGACATCATTGACGAATTCATCTTGGGAATGGACCTCCTGAGAAAATTTGGTTTTACATTGGACTTGAAGGAGGGTGTTTTGAAGGTTGGTAACGAAGAACTTCCGTTGCACACACGAGAAGATCCTGTCGTAAGGGTTTTGCTGACAGAAGATGTGATATTGCCGGGTCAAAGCGAGATGGTTGTCGAGGCAGGTTTGGATGGAGATCTTCGGGTAGGATGTGTGCGAATGATGGAGCCTGTTTGTGATAAGAAGATCCATAGTGGCATACTGGTGGGAAAAGCGCTGATCAAGGTTGGAAAGACAGTACCGGTGAGGCTTATGAACGTTAATGTGGATCCAGTGACATTGAAGAAGAGTACCCTTGTGGGACAGTGTGTGCCAGTATTCCGAGTAGCCAGGTGTATGGCTGATGTTCCAAAACCAGCGCCCAAAGACCATGGTGGAAAATTAGTGGGTATGGTTACTAGTTCGTGTGAAGACCTTAACAGAACGGAAGTGAAAGAGGTACAGGGTTTGGTTCACCGATACCAAGATATCTTCGCTCTTGACGATACCCAGAAGGGACGAACAAATATAGTAAAACATAAAATCAATACAGGCAACTCTATGCCTATCCGTCAGCAGCCGAGGCGTCTACCTCTAGCAAGGCGAGCAGAAGCCGAAAAGATTATTACCGATATGGAAGAACAACATCGAGCCATCCAACAGTCCATGGGCATCACCGGTGGTCCTGGTCAGTAAGAAGGACGGGTCAACGAGATTTTGTGTGGACTATCGGCAGCTCAATGACGTGACCAAGAAAGACAGCTATCCCTTACCACGCATCGACGACACGTTAGATACCCTGTCTGGTTCACGATGGTTTTCGACTTTGGATTTGAAGAGTGGTTATTGGCAAGTTGAAATGGAACCTGAAGACCGCGTTCACTATTGGTTCCGGACTATGGCAGTTTACAGTTATGCCTTTCGGTCTATGTAACGCTCCGGCCACCTTTGAGCGTCTAATGGAGACCATCCTGAGAGGGCTGTCGTGGAAGACCCGCCTGGTATACCTAGATGATGTGATTGTAGTCGGAAAATCATTCAACGAACATTTGAAAAATCTAGAGGAAGTGTTCCGAAGACTACGTGGAGCCAATCTGAAACTGAGTCCGAAAAAGTGCCACATATTTAGAAAGGAAGTGAAATATCTCGGGCACGTCGTATCACAAAATGGAGTGGCAGCCGACCCCGATAAGATTCGTGCAGTTCAAGAGTGGCCAACACCGAAAGATAAACACCAAGTTCGTAGTTTTCTTGGGTTATGTACCTACTACAGGCGTTTCGTTCCTGGGTTTGCCAATATAGCGAAACCTCTGACAAGGTTAACTGAAGATGGGCGCGAGTATGTTTGGAGCGGAGAGTGTGAAACAGCTTTCCAACAGTTGAAGCGTGCCCTGACAACAGCACCAATATTGAGCTATCCACGGACAGAAGGGAAATTCATACTTGACACAGATGCAAGTAATCTGGCCAATGGGGGTGTACTTTCCTGAGAAAGTACACCCTGTATCTGAATACAGGATGGAAAAGAAAAGGTCATCGGCTATTTTAGTAAGGTTTTGTCGAAAGCCGAAAGGAATTATTGTGTAACCAGAAAAGAACTATTGGCCGTCGTGAAGTCCGTTGAGCACTTCTACAAATACTTGTACGGACGGAAGTTTTTATTGAGGACGGACCATGCAGCGTTGAAATGGCTTCTACAATTCCGTAATCCTGAAGGCCAGGTCGCAAAGTGGATCGAGCGATTACAAGGATACGACTTTGACACAGAACATCGAGCGGGCACTAGTCATCGAAATGCCGATGCTCTTTCAAGAAGACCCTGTCCAACGGATTGCCGTCATTGCTCTCGCTTGGAAGAGAAGGTTTGCCAGGTATTAAGAACTACCATCGTCAACGACAATTGGTTGCCGGAAGAATTGCAACGACAGCAGAAGGCTGATCCCGAACTAAAAATGGTACTGGAATAGAAGCGCGTGGGAGAAAGGCCTGCCTGGGAGGCCGTCAGCCCTTTCAACAGAACGCTCAAAGCATATTGGGCCCAATGGGAGTCCTTGAAGGTGGAAGACGATCTCCTGAAGCGAGTACTGGAGAGTGAAGATGGCACCACCATTAGGTCTCAGTTCGTGGTTCCAAGAAGCCGAGTGGCTACAGTGTTGCGACATCTCCATGACGGTGCCTCAGGAGGACACTTCGGTGTGAAAAAGACTTTGGAGAAAGTTAGGGAGCGTTTTTATTGGGTCAACTGTAAAGAAGACGTGAAGGAGTGGTGCCGGAAATGTGAACTATGTGCCACTGGTAACGGACCCTTGGGGAAACAAAGAGCACCTATGAGGCAGTACAATGTGGGTAGTCCTCTGGAAAGAATAGCTATAGATATTGCCGGACCATTTCCCGAAACCAACGATGGGAATAAATACATATTAGTGGCAATGGACTACTTTACCAAATGGCCAGAAGCATATGCCTTACCAAACCAGGAAGCTGCGACTGTTGCTGACGTACTAGTCAAAGAGTTTTTCAGTCGCTTCGGAGTGCCCATGGAGCTGCATTCGGATCAAGGCCGCAACTTTGAGTCTGTACTATTCGGAGAAGTCTGTCGATTGTTGGGCATTCGCAAGATTCGGACCACACCGTTACATCTGCAGTCCGATGGAATGGTAGAACGCATGAATCGGACAATGGGCAAATATTTGGCCAAGGTCGTCTCCGATCATCAACGAGACTGGGACCAATACCTGCATCTGTTCCTGATGGCTTATCGTGCATCGGTCCACGAAACAACCGGTCAGTCACCAGCGTATGTGATGTTTGGACGCGAGTTACGGTTACCGTGTGATCTGGAATTTGGGTCTCCACCTATAGAGCAGGAGGTAGCCGGGAATGATTATGTCATCAACTTAAAGAAGAAGTTGGAGGATATTCACGACCGAACCCGAAACAATAGTCGAATCGCGAGTGACCGGATGAAGGCTACGTACGATGTGAGAGCCCAAGAAGGAGGGTTTCAACCTGGAGAGCTTGTCTGGTTATACAACCCGCAAAGACGTCGTGGCTATTCTCCAAAGTTACAGCGGAATTGGGAGGGCCCATACCAGGTGAAGAAACGAATAAATGACTTGATTTATCGCATCCAGAAATTGCCAAGAGGGAAACCAAAGGTGGTACACTCCAATCGTCTGACGCACTATGAGGGAAATAATGACGCAGTCTCGGATCGGGAAGATGAGGCTGAGGTGGCTATCAATACCGTAAGGCCTGGAGATGATCAGCCAACTTTCAGAGAATTTATGTCTGCGTTTTCTGGAACTAGAAAAGCGCGATTCGGAGTCACGACTGAGATGCAACAAGATCTCTTCCGGGTCCCTGGTGATTATTCCATTGCTCACTGTGTCTCCGAGGATCTCCGTATGTCCAGGGGGATCGCAGTAGTGTTTAGAAATAAATTTGGACGGCTGAATGAACTTCGAGAACAAAATCCCTCTGTTGGTAAATCCTTACGCTTGTCTGATCATGACCGATCCATTTACTACTTGGTAACCAAGCAGTTTTACTACCAGAAACCGAGTTACGCCGACTTGTGGAGGGCATTATGGAATTTGAGGATCGAGTTGCTTACCAGGGGAATTAACAAATTAGCAGTTCCCAAACTCGGCTGTGGGCGGGACCAGCTGGATTGGAGAATCGTTAGAAACACGCTGGAAGTTGTCTTTAGAGGTACGGACGTCAAGCAGTTTTGACCCACAGCCCGCATTAAGGCCAACGAAGAGTGTAGACTGTTACTTCTACCGTAATGGAACGTGTAATCGAGGTGAAGACTGTCGATATCGTCATGACCCGTTCTACAGGAACCAGAGCATAAAACCTGTTCTGGGACAGAACAGACTTGAAGAGGGGGGCAGTGTAACAAGAGAGAAAAAGAAAGAACCTCTTCTTCACTCAACAAATGGAATATTCTACAGCATTCGAGAGAATGACGCATCGCACCAAGCATGTAAACCAGACGCGGTTTATCTAGCGCCTTCCAGAAATATATAGTAGTTTCTAGCGGCTTCTAGTACGATTATAGGAGGGTATAAAATCGACTTCGCCGATAAAAAGAGGCAGTCAACAGCGAGTAGTTAAATGGGTATCACGAAATAAATAGTAAAGATAAATGTTGTATTAGAAATTCATAATAGTTTTAGTGGTTTATAATCATAGCGTTAATTTATAGTGTATTCATTAGTGTTTGTAAATAAATATTAATTATTAATAGACGATTTAAACAGCACTTTTGTTATTATTTTAAAAAGAACGTTACAATATATTAAGAGAAGAAAGGAAAAACACATACCTCGAAGAAAAAAAATTTACCTAAAGAAAATCAATACAGAGAAACACAATTCATGGAAACAGTATTGCAATCTAACAGAAGGGCATAATCCATGGAATGCTGTTTATAAAATGGCAGCACGAAAAATAAGAAGTAAAACAATACTAACAATCATAAAGATGATGGTACCTTTACAAATAATACAAAGAGTACTACATTAGAATGTATAATGAGGGAAGTTATGATCCAACAACTGATGAGGACAAACATAAACGTTTAAGAAATTACATGAAATTGCCTATCCATACTGAGGATGATAAAATATTTAATCGAGAAGATATCGAAGCAGTAATAAAAAATATGAACCCAAAGAAGGCACCTGGGAGTGATGGAGTATCAAGTGATATAATATTGAGAATATTTATAATAATATAATATTTATTCTGAATACTAATTATGCAGAATCACAAGGAGATAATTCAGCATAAGCTGCTCTTCTATCATCTCCTTCGAGTACAAGAACAAAAATAGCAGGATTACACAGATAATACAATCATACAGAAAACAAAATATGGTAAATACAAAAACTGTACTATACAGTATATATACAGTATACATATAAAACAACTTGCAAATAATGAATTACATAGACTATTTACGAGCTGGTATATCAATTGGTTAATAGCAACTTTTTGGACAAAGCTTTTTTTAAATTGTCTAATAGCAAGCGTTTTGATGGAAAAGGGTATCTCATTATAAATGTTTGCGATAGTATACGTAAACGAACGTTGATAAAAAGTAGTATTATGTCTGGGGATGGTCAACAGACGTCTATGGCGCAGATTTATATTGTGCACATCTGTCCTGTACCTAATTTTATTGTATAAATAGGGAGGTTGCTTGTCAGATATTATATTATGGTAGAATTCAGCTGTTTGTAGGTAAAATCGTTTTAGTAAAATCAGACATGGGCTATACACAGGAACACAATAATTAAATTGTGATAAAACCATGGATTCGCATAGTAAATTTTTCGATTCTTTACGATTTTTCGATAATCTGTATGAGGATAAATAAGTTTTAAGTTGTAATAAGCTTTTTGTATATGGGTCATTCTTTCTAAACTCAACCACCGGCTAAATCCAAAAATTGGCACACCTTAGAAAGGCCAGCGGAGGCTACTTTAAAGCTTGAAACCTCTACTTTCGAATGTCACATCTCCTATATGAAAAAATTTATATTTGATCCCTAAAACAGGGTAAACACAGAGTATCCAGTTCCAAAAAAAAATTTAAAAGTTGAAAAAATTAGAAAAAGATATATTTTTTAAATTTTTTTTAACGGCATTGCATTCTTCGTCGAAGAATACATAGATTTTGTTCACTGCATTTTTTCCTAGAGTGCTTCAATTTCGAGCAAAATTGAGAAAAACAATTTGCCATTTTTGAAAGTTTATCATTTTTTTCATCAACAATGGCGTCAGTAGAAAAAGAATGATAGGAGTAAAAATGCTTATTTTTACTCGACGAATACGAAAAAAAACTTACAGACCGATTTAAAGCGATTTTGAAAATTTTCATCATTTTAGAATTTTTTTTAATCTGTTATTCATGCCCATAGATAGGCAACACCTATAACCGTAATTTTCTAAATCGCTTTAAATTGATTGGTCTGCAATTCATTTATGTAATTTTAACTTTTTTACTGTAACTTTCCAACTTTTTTTTGGAACTGGATACGTGTTTACCCTGTTTTAGGGATCAAATATAATTTTTTTTATGTAGAAGATATGTGACATTCGAAAGTAGAGGTTTCAAGCTTTAAAATAAGCCCCCGCCGGCCTTTCTAAGTTGCGCCAATTTTTGGCCCTAGCCGGTGGTTGTGTTCAGAAAGAATGACCCATATATTTAGAGACTTGCTTTCCAAACCGAAATGTTTTGTAAAAAATTACTCCCAAATTCTTAACATTTTCTACTATAGATACTTATTCGATTTCCCCAGTGGCGTGCGGTGAGAATTTAAGCTAGGGAAGCAACCACGATTTTAATTATAATACACCTAGGTACAGGCGCGGATTAACGGGGAAGGAATAATTCCCCCCTCCCCAATTTAAAAATAAGTATACATAGAATAGAAACAAATAATTTTTGTTTAATTATTATTTATTAAAACAATTATTTTTCCAAAAATTTTCCCCTCAAAATACTTCTCTGGATCCGCCCCTGCTAGGTACAATAAAAAAACAGTGTTACAATTATTAAGCTTAAAAGAAGTTTTAAAGAAGAACTTTTACACTTTATACTTAGGGAATTTGTTGACTATTATTCTTTATTTAAAAAAAACTACTACTATGTATTTATACTGCAACTCGATTTTCCGGTCTTAGCAAAATACCAGTGCAGGATTTAATCTTTGTTGTTAAATTTGAAAGTTCTGGTTTTGATCTGCCTTTCTTAATAATTTGTAATTTCTCCCCAAAATAATTTACAAACTGAACAAAAAAAATCGACCCGATTCGGATGTATCGAAGGTACTCGAACCTTTCACCGAAGCAGCTGAATTTGTAGTCGTGACGATAATGCAATTTTAAATTTGCATACAGGCAAACTAAATAGAATTATTTGTCTTTAAAAAAATCCAACTTATATAAATTGAAATAATAAAATGCGACAAAATACAGTCTCATTCGCAGATTTACATTACTTAAGTAACATTAAATTTAACAAACACTAAATAACCAAATTATAATAAATAAACATTTGGGCATGAAGCACACTAACAATAACGGCCAAACAATGCTAAGAGCATCGTCTACTATATGACCACGCCCGCTGAATCACGCCAAGGCTAAGAGAAGGGCAGTTGTAAGTAGTGCTTATATGCAGTGTATGTAACACATTTGAATCGGTATTACCTTTCCGTGCAAGTTTAATGAGCCTAATTTAAAATAGTACTCTAAATAATTATACTTTTTGCTGTACGGAATTGATGTTAATATTAATTGATATTAAATATTACAAATTTAAATAAACGATAACCATAAGTTTATAAAAATATTTTTGTTAGCATTGGTTTTTATGTTTAATAAATTCTCAAGGGAAGCGTTGCTTCCATTGCTTCCATGGACCGCTCGCCACTGAATTTCCCCAATTATAATAGGTGGCAGTTCAAGAGCGTCACTTGATTTTTCCTAATAATAGTGCACACGATTTCGTTGGATTTAAGATTAATGCATGTTGTAATGAAAATTCAGACTGCTTTGAGATCATTATTTAAAATTTCATCAGTAATGTAAGATAAAGCAGTTGAATAGCTGTAACCAGACCGAAAACCTGATTGATATGTTGGTAATAAGTTATTATTTTCTAAATATTCTCGAATTTACATCTTAATAACCTTTTCAAATATTTTTGAGAGTGTTGGAAGAATGCTAATTGATCTATAATTCTTATAATTCACAGAATGTTCTGTTTTTCTTATCGGTGTTATCAGAGCTGACTTCTAACTATCAGGAAATTTATTCTCTAAAATACAAACATTAATTATATGTACTAAAAACTGTATAGTACAAGGACAACATAACTTAATCATTTTGATATTTAATTCATCTAATCCCGTGGAACTACTTTTTAAAGAACTAATTATTTTGAATACAATCTCGTAATCTATAAGCTTAAAGTTAAAAACAATATCATTACTTAACGTATTATTCATGTAGAAATTTAAAGTGTTCTGATCGACAGCCATAGAAGGAATGCTATCGACAAAAAACTTGTTTATTTCATGAATGTTACCATCAAAAGAATTATTATCATTATTTCCGGAATGAACAATATCTAGACGTTTGAATTCTTTCCACATCACATTATAGTTACTGCTAGCGAGCTTGAACTGCAAGTAAGTCTGTTTTTCATTTTTTATTGCGATATTTGTGAAATTGCGCAATATCCTATAATATTCACATGCTGCTGCTGTTTTGACATTTTAAATTTAGTTTTTGCTTTGTGCCTTAGTTTCATAAGTAGTCTAACATTATCGGTTAACCAAGGTGCGGGTTTTTTTGTAACTGTAATGGTTTTCCACTGTGCATGTTCGTCAAAAAGACTTCGTATATGGCTAACTAAAATATCTACCTTCCTATTAACGTCGTTTTCATAGAATATATCATTTAAAGAAAGTGTTTCTAACTCGTTGTAAAAATTATCATAATTGAAATTTTTTAATCACGATAAGTATAAGATGTTGGGATGCGCAGTATTTTTTGACATATTATTTCACAGCTTACTAAGTTATGATCAGACAAATGAAAATTCTCGACATTTGATTTTTTTATAAGTGAAACTTTAGAAATAATTATAATATCTAACAACGAATTTAACCTAGTGGGTTCTTGGATAATTTGAGTGCAATTTAGACTTTCTAACATATTATTGAAATATGCTGTTGCAGGGTTATCCACCATAAGAAAATCAACATTGCCATCATCCATGCATACAATATTATCAGAATATGGTGTGCACAACATAATTGAGTTTTCAACTTCATCTACAAAAGCTTTATAATTGAAGGTTGGGCCTATAAAACACTCCCAGAACAATACTTTGACTATTTATCTTGGTTTGTAACTATAGTTGTTCTATTAAGTCATTTTTATCAATAATATAACTAAAAAGCTTTTGCTTTATGTAAAAGGCTACTCCCTCTCCCCTTCCATACCTATCCTTGCGTATTAGTTTATAGTTTTTAATATTAAGAGCTCTTGAATTTATATCTTCTGATAACCACGTCTCTGATAAGGGCAGTATATCGAATGTTGTAACCAGATCCTTAATGTCCTTAATTTTAGGTAATAACGATCGGACATTGACATGTCCAATTCGTAAATAGTCCATGGCGTATACGTAACTAAAAGTAATGTTAATATAAAAGATAATAAGTAGTGTTAATGTTAATAACAGTGATGATAATAAATTAATAAAATGTAATAAAATCTATAAGAATATTAATATTGTAGAATGACAATAAAAACTCCATGCTAAATTATAAATCAATTTTTAATATAATAATAAAACATGCTAATTAAGTAATGTAAAATAACTAAAGTTTTGTTTTTTAATGTATAATAACAATATAATTTGTAATAAAGATATATAATCACTAAATATTAAAATGAACAAGAACAGAAAAAAGATCTTTTCTATATAGCAATAAATATAAACCAGATATTTAGTTAAGTAAAGAGTTAATTAATATCCTAGAAAAAAATCTTTGTTTTGCAAGTTGTTGATCAAATTATCACTAATGTTATAATAAAAAATACTCAAGAAGTATGAGTGAAAAAAAATATATATGGGTCATTCTTTCTGAACTCAACCACCGGATAGATCCAAAAATTGGCGCAACTTAGGAAGGCCAGCGGGGGCTTATTTTAAAGCTTGAAACCTCCTCCTATATGAAAAAAAAATTATATTTGACCCCTAAAACAGGGTAAACAGTAAACACGTATCCAGTTCAAAAAAAGATTTTAAAGTTGAAAAAAATTAGAAAAAGAAATAATCATCATCATCGCATCACATTCTTCGTCAAAGAATACATAAATTTTGTCTACTGCGGGTTTTTCCTAGAGTGCTTCAATTTCGAAGTAGCCCGAGTGGCTACAACGCTATATGAAAATAGACCAACAGACTAACAAAACCCACGCGGGGTTGAACTCTAATGTGATGTGGAAAGAATTCAAACGTCTAGATATTGTTCATTCCAGAAATAATGATAATAATCCTTTTGATGGTAACATTCATGAAATAAACAAGTTTTTTGTCGATAGCATTCCTTCTATGGCTGTCGATCAGAACACTTTAAATTTCTACATGAATAATACGTTAAGTAATGATATTGTTTTTAACTTTAAGCTTATAGATTACGAGATTGTATTCAAAATAATTAGTTCTTTAAAAAGTAGTTCCACGGGATTAGATGAATTAAATATCAAAATGATTAAGTTATGTTGTCCTTTTATTATACAGTTTTTAGTACATATAATTAATGTTTGTATTTTAGAGAATAAATTTCCTGATAGTTGGAAGTCAGCTCTGATAACAGCGATAAGAAAAACAGAAGATTCTGTGGATTATAAAAATTATAGATCAATTAGCATTCTTCCAACACTCTCAAAAATATTTGAAAAGGTTATTAAGATGTAAATTCGAGAATATTTAGAAAATAATAACTTATTACCAACATACTAAAGCTTTTGATACAATAAACCATGATTTACTCCTCAAAATATTACATTATTTAGGTCTGAGTGAAAATGCGTTTGGTCTCTTTCGAAACTATTTGTGTAATAGAACGCAAAGAGTCAAAATGCCTAATGAGTATCCTCACCTGTCGATGTTATCAGAGGGATGCCACAGGAATCCATATTGAGGCTTCTGCTATTCACCTTGTACGCGCACGGTCTTTGTGGTTGTGTGGGGACCTGTAATGGTCACATATATGCTGATGATACTCAAATTTACTTTTCCTTTAAGCAGTGATATCAAAAAAGCAACTGAAATTTTAAATAATGATCTCAAAGCAGTCTCTGAATTTTCATTACAACATACATTAATGTTAAATCCAACGAAATCGTGTGCACTATTATTAGGAAAAATCAAGTGACGCTCTTGAACTGCCACCTATTAAAATTGGGGAAATTGAATAAGTATCTATAGTAGAAAATGTTAAGAATTTGGGAGTAATTTTTTACAAAACATTTCGGTTTGGAAAGCAAGTCTCTAAATATATGGGTCATTCTTTCTGAACACAACTACCGGCTAGGGCCATAAATTGGCGCAACTTAGAAAGGCCAGCGGGGGCTTATTTTAAAGCTTGAAACCTCTACTTTCGAATGTAACATATCTTCTATATAAAAAAAATTATATTTGATCCCTAAAATAGGGTAAACACGTATCCAGTTCCAAAAAAAGTTGGAAAGTTACAGTAAAAAAGTTAAAATTACATGAATTAATTACAGACCAATTTAAAGCGATTTAGAAAATTACGGTTATAGGTGTTGCCTATCTATGGGCATGAATAACAGATTTAAAACATTCTAAAATGATGAAAATTTTCAAAATCGCTTTAAATCGGTCTGTAAGTTGTTTTTCGTATTCGTCGAGTAAAAATAAGCATTTTTTACTCCTATCATTCTTTTTCTACTGACGCCATTTTTAATGAAAAAAATGATAAACTTTCAAAAATGGCAAATTGTTGTTCCCAATTTTGCTCGAAATTGAAGCACTCTAGGAAAAAATAAAGTGAACAAAATCTATGTATTCTTCGACGAAGAATGCGATACCGTTAAAAGAAATTTTAAAAGTATATCTTTTTCTAATTTTTTCAACTTTTAAATTTTTTTTTTGGAACTGGATACCCTGTGTTTACCCTGTTTTAGGAATCAAATATAAATTTTTTCATAAAGGAGACATGTGACATTCGAAAGTAGAGGTTTCAAGCTTTAAAATAGCCTCCGCTGGCCTTTCTAAGGTGCGCCAATTTTTGGATTTAGCCGGTGGTTGAGTTCAGAAAGAATGACCCATATACAAAAAGCTTATTACAACTTAAAACTTATTTATCCTCATACAGATTATCAAAAAATCGTAAAGAATCGAAAAATTTACTATGCGAATCCATGGTTTTATCACAATTTAATTATTGTGTTCCTGTGTATAGCCCATGTCTGATTTTACTAAAACGATTTTACTTACAAACAGCTGAGTTCTACCATAATATAATATCTGACAAGCAGCCTCCCTATTTATACAATAAAATTAGGTACAGGACAGATGTGCACAATATAAATCTGCGCCATAGACGCCTGTTGACCATCCCCAGACATAATACTACTTTTTATCAACGTTCGTCTACCAATACTATCGCAAACATTTATAATGAGATACCCTTTTCCATCAAAACGCTTCCTGAATCCTAAAATCACGGATCGTCGATTACTTGCAAATACCAAAAGCACCTAACCTCGTATCTAACTTAAGTTTCTTTTTTAAACTAAAAATTAGCAGACGTCTTTTTTTAGGAGCCGACAAAATATTCTACGTATTATGATCTCAAAAAAACTTTTGACGCAGAATGGGGGCCGGCTCCAAGTTAATTTTAGCTTAGGCTCAAATGTTCTTTACATCACCGTTTTAGTTCAGCTAGTATCTATTATTTAACTATTTAATTTGTTATTTATTTACTTACTGTATAATGTATAGTTTCTAAGAAGAGGTATGGAACTACTTAACATAATCAGATTTCATTTCTGAAAGGACTTTTATCGTAACATAACATATTTAGGTAGACAACCAATAATACATGAAAGGTTGTCGTGTTATATATTCATTATATATTCGAATAGTATTCGAATTTGCTTTTGCATAGCGTTTTGGTTAGGTAGTGGCGTTTTTGTGGAAGTTACATTGGCAGCAACCAATTTTGGTGGCTTAGGGGCGTTTGGCCCAAAAAATGGTAATTCTGAATATGTAAATCAGTATTAGGCGAAGGCCTCAAAGACCGCAGATTTGGGAATCAAAATGAAAAAATGCTTAATCTCCATGGAAATGAATAATAATTATCTAAGTTTCTATGATTGCCAAATTGTATAATTACACAATTTAGTTAGGTTAGGTTTAGGATTGGTTAGATTGAAAAAATCGAATTTGCTTTTGCATAATGTTTTGGTTAGATAGTAGTGTTTTTGTGGAGGTTAGGTTGGTAGCAACCAATTTTAGAGGCTTAGGGGCGTTTTTCCCAAAAATACTTATTCAACAATTTATACAAATGCATTTACATATTCGAAATTAGCATAAAATTTCTCTTAAAATGGCACCAATTTGGTCAAGAAATGTTTGGTGAGGGAATTATTTAATTGTTTCAAATTTTATTATTATTAAGACAAATTATTTTTAGAGAGCCTAAAAGGGCCAGTGCTTTTGCATCTTTCTGAAACACGAGTGCGTGAATACTACGTTTGCGTTTAACTGTTACATTCGCAAAATGTCATTTTGAAAGTGATGAGTTTAAGATATTATGTCTCTGGCCTTTTTCGATGCAAAGTTTTTAATTACATGATCAAAATTTACGTAGGTTGAGTAGTAGGAGTTTACTTTGCCAGTCGTTAACTGACACGGAAACATCGGTGTGACTACAGCAGCAGAGAAACCGCGCGTATTTGTAAGTTGTAACGCGCGCCTTATAAAGCATGGGGACGTTCCGGGGAACGCGCTGAACCCGCCTCGCGCCGGCCCTCATTAGGCTTGGTGCGGTCCTGTACACAATCTCCCGGAATCACATTGGTGCATAACTGCATCAGTTAATTCTTCATTAATATTCTTAACGCTAGTTAGATTAATTCTTATGCATTTTCTGTAGATATTTATTAAATAATTATTAAAATTGTTTGGCTAAAAAGTAGAAATTCTAATAAAAGGAACAAATAAATAAAAATAATAAACTATTATAACAACTTGATTCCTCATCGGAACTTTGAAATCGTAGACTAGGATAGCAGAAGAGGTGGCTAGTGGTATCCTGGAATATATTCATTGATATATAACCCTATGTTAACATTGACGACGCAAGCTGCAATATCTTCCATTAATAGTGCTTCTGCTTACCAGATGGCGCCCAGTTTATAGATTTTAAAGCATATTTTAAATTAATCTTTGTCAAGTTGTTTTATAACAATTTTGAATTGCATACTATATGTTGGGAAAGGATTGCAGAATGATGTGAAACACAAAATCAATTACAACTTCATATTGTATTGTAGATGCAATAGCTACATCTTATTCTTAAGGTGCTTTTAGACTTGTACACTTTTGTTGCGCCATTTTCCGTGGCGCAACTACAAAATTGCACGTTGTGTTCACACATAACCAAAAATAAGTCCAAGGTTACGCCAGAAATGAATGGCGCAACTTAAAAGTGTCAACGGCAATTTTTAAAGTTGCAAGGTATTCACACACAATGCTACTCTTTTGTTGCGCCACTCTTCATAAACTCAAGCTGCAACTTTTAATAGAGGGCTACAATTTTACTGTTTAGTTCTTGGTTTACTGCGAATACGATAAAAAGGCCGTTCTTCATTTTGATTTAAATACCACAAGATTATAATGTAGATAATCAAATTTTTCTTACTTAAAAGTAAAAATACATAGTTATGTATACTATCTTTTCCATTTATTTTAGTTAATTCATTTTATCATTTACTAATTTATTTTAATCAATTCAAATGTTTTTTTAGGAGGTACACGATGAAGAGTTTTTATTTGTTTATAATTAAATTTTCATTACAATTTAAACTTGAGAGAAATAGCTGTCATTTTTGTAAAGGCGCATTTTAAAAGAAATTCTAAAGATTAACCATTTGCCTATAATTCTTATTATTTTTAATAATACAAGTCGACATTATTTTAAAATGATAATCACAAACCAGTTAATTAAAACGCAAAACACCTAATGAGAAGAACGCCAGTTTCACAACAGTCACGTACGCAGCGTTGCCAGATGATTTTTTATGATAGCGGTAGAAGAGGACGTAAAATAGCGGTAGAAAGCGGTAGATTGAAAAAACGAGCGTATAAAAGCCAGTTAAAATTAAATAAGGGTAATTTACGCCCGGGATATACTAAGTATAAAATAATACCAAAATAAATAAAAATAAAGGTTTTTTACTAAAAGAAAGGCAAACAAGAAACACTACAACTATATTAATTAATAAGTTTAAAATAATCATTCCTTATAATTATCTTTAGTCATTAGACGACGTAACGTACGACCATCGAGTTTGGCAAGGATGTAGTATTTTATGAGCTTTGGTATTGCAAAAGCCTTGAAATGCTTTAAATTCTAAAATTCTCTTAGGACTATTACTAAAATAATTATATACATTTTCAGTAAGAGTTTCTACAAAATTGGGAAGCTTATTGCATGCATTGGAAGCACACAGAGCAAAACTATGACAAATACATTTTAAAATAAATATATTTGGAATGGCATCTGAAAATCTAAATGCCACAGAATTATGACACCCCATCATGTCTGAGGCACCGTCTGCGGCAAAACCGATAACATTGTACATCGTTTCTCATAACATCTTTTTACTGGTAAATTTCTTGACCAAATTTTTCAGGAAAGAAAAACATTTTTTTTGCTATAAATACAAAAAACGGTAGATCGGCATGCTAAAACGGGAGAACGGTAGATGGCAAGTGAAAGCGGTAGAAATACCGTTTTAGCGGTAGATCTGGCAACACTGCACGTACGTAGTATTAAATTTAATTAATAAAAGTTGCACTAAAATAGATATTGCGCAACTTTATATAACCAACACGTCGGTCAATTTTTATATTGCGCAACTTTAGTAAGTGTACCTGCTCACACATAGCAATTTTAAAAGTGTACGCAACTAGAAAAGTGGCGTGCAACTTTGAAAATTGCGCAATTTTTGAACTTGCAGCGGTGTTCACACATCGCAACTTGCCATTTTATCAAACTTGCGCCATTTTTCAGATTGCGCAATACGAAAAGTGTACAAGTCTACAAGCACCTTTATGAAAACAAAATATTTTTAAGTACAGTAGAAATCTTTAAGCCGCACCTATAGAAGCAAGGCAAATTTGTATTAAGGAGGAATTCAGATAACTGGATATTCGAATAAAAACATTGCTTTAGATCATGGTACCTTATTATAAAAAACTTAACTTATATAATTTACTAATTTTATTACGAAACTTTTATTTCTAATTAAAAAGAATCAATAATTTTTTTTTGCTTTAAACGCTATCTTTCTCTTTTCTCCTCCATAGCGTGTGCTTGAATTTCTTGATTTTAATTTCAGTGTTTTTCTATTTCCTGTACCTTTGTCAGTAGACGAGACGTATTCTAGAATTTTAGTTTTGTTTTTCTTTCGTGAACTGTAGGTGAACTATCAGTGACTGTGGATTTACCAACATCATGTTTTAAATCAATTGTTAAAACACATTTTGACATGTTTTAAATTACATACAAATTGTGTATAACAAAACTAAAAAAAGTTTTAAGGTAGATGATGTCATAAAACACTTTCGGCAAAACTGCAACATCAAAACATTTAGGGTGCCTTTGTGATAATATCAGTTACTATATTCAGGATTTTTATTACTCTTTATAGTATTAAATAATAATAAGTGAGGTTTGTTGATCTGATTTTTCTACACCCGACGGGTTGTACATCTCATTTATAATATTCACCTTCCCATTCCCCAAGAACGATACATATTCAATTTTAGTATGTACTATTGCGAGATAAATAATTGGTATGATTGAATTATAAAGTAAGCTGGTTTTTAAGAATTTTGGCATATTACACCGATGGAAGAGAGTACTATGGAGAAAGTCCTATTTAAACAGGAAAAACCTACCGTGCCAATTATCTAGCAATAGTACATAGAACTCTCTTGTTCAGATATAGAGATTTGTTCAAATCAAAGGAGATTTCAAATTAAAGAGGTTTGTTCGGATTATAGCTCGTAAATGTTGTTGTTCGGATTACTGGATGTTCGGAATACAGTGTGTTCGGATTATGGATTTCTACTGTAAATAGAAATCTTTGCAAATACTGCATTACCAATTAATATCTTGTCATCTGGTTTATCACTATTCTAGTGAATGCCTCGATGCCTAGCTTAAATAAAAATATCTTAAAAAGCTGCAGTATTTCCAGCCTTAAAAATTTTATGTTGCTTACAGAATCAGAATGTAAATTAGAAAAAAAGTTTTCGTTGTAGAACACTTTCTGAAATAAGAAATAATAGACCAATTATATACCTTGTATATATTTTATATTTATTTTCTGCAGTCTTATGTTAGCATTAAATAAAATGGTATGTATACTTAGTTATTTTATTTTTTAAATAAAACTTATTTATAAATCTTTAAAAGTAGAACAGTTGTTTGTTTATTCCATTAAATGCCTATAAGAGCCATTTTCATAATAAAGTTTAAAGTCACTTTAAAATAAAGTTATAGCAGAAGGTAGTTACTATACAGTTACAATATGCAATTTTATTTTTGCTATTAGAATCGGTAACCACATTCTAATGTTACTAATATCACTCAAATTGAAAAACTCATTATGCAAATGGCTGTCAAATAGTGAGAGAAATAGTGTTTATTACATCACATGCAGTAGCGTATTTAAGGGGTGGGCTATCGGGCTGAAGCCCCCCCCCCGAAGTTTCTTTAATATGTTAGGTCATTATGTATCGAAACCGTGATATCCCATAAAAACCTGAGAATTTAGTAGAAAAATCCTAAATATGCCACTGATGAAAATCATGCATTAAATGAATAATTGCTACTAGCATTTAATGAAATAATGGATTTCGTTAAAAACCTAAAACATATTCATCATTATAATTTATAATCACAGTTAATATGAAAAATTATAGTAATTGTCTAATTGATATGCAAAATTATTTAAACTAAAATAGTAGAGATGCACCGAAGCTTCGGTTTTGTTTCGGTATTCGACCAAGTTTTCAACAGATTCAGTTTTGGCCGAAGCAGCGTGAAAATTCGGTAATCGGTCGGCCAAAGCGGATTTTTAGTTTCTTTTGCTGCAATCCGACTTATTTGAATGCATTTTAACTGAAAAAGTCATTATTTGGCGTTTAATCAACATAAAATTTTTAAAAAATGTATGAGCATTTATTTAATTTCTACAATCGCAATACGTAAATATTTTCAAGTTCTGTCAGACGATGAGGATGATGATGAAGCTATTATAATACGTTGTAATTTTTAGTAAGCGTTTTTTAATTAAGTTTTTGACATCGTATTCTTTATAACCCGATACTGTTTATTTTTTAGTAATTTTGTTTAATTATATTTTATTATTATTTTATTAAAACAAAATTCATAGTAGGAAGCATATTTTTCGGACACCAAATTAACACCATTTTGTGACAACTTTCTATTCAATAAAATTAATCAAAACTCAAATTTCTATTTTGCTTCGGCGGAATATTCGGCGCTTCGGCAAATTTTAACAACCGAATAATATTCGGTATTCAGTGATTTGGCCAAAAGCCACTTCGCTTTGGTGCATCACTATAAAATAGTATAAAAATTGAATTGGTTCAGCATTTACTTGAAGAAGATCCATAATAAATGCAATAACACAATAAAAATACTATTTAAATCTTCACTAAAATATTTATTTAAAAATTATGACTGTCATTTCGCTACACAATAGCTTCTTCAGTCAAAGCCTGGTTAAAACTAAATTTATTCTATACAGGTGTAAAGGTAAAAATACTATATACAAACAGGTATTATTAAGAGATTACGGCTTGTACCTAGAAGAAGATACAACATATTTAGAAGTTCTAGGTATTCTTTCGAAATAAAATCTTTTGATGAAATAAATTTAACAATGGTGAATTATTCATATAAATTGATCATTCAAAATAGAATTAGATTTTTTATTTTTATTAATTTCTAAGGCTTCTAGTAGAACACATAGAACTTCTCACCTCGCTATAAATATATAGCATCTTATTCTAGGTGCAAGCTGTAATAATATCTCTTAACTATACCTGTTTGTATATAATATTTTTACCTTTACACGTATATAGAATTTAGTTTTAACCAGTCTTTATCTGAAGAAGCTACTGTGTAGCGAAATGACAGTCATAATTTTTTAAATAAATACTTTAGTGAAGATTTTAATAGTATTTTTATTGTGTTATTGTATAAAACAGTACTCCTACAACTATTCTAAATCTAAACATGTTCACAATTTTCCATATTACATCGAATAAATACAGGATTGAGCAATTTAAGACGAAAAAACATTCCATTATAATGAATCGCTACAATCATCACAATTTATTATCAATACTTATAAGATTTTCCCATCATGCATCTTATTAAAATAAAATTATTTAATCAGTTATATATTATAATAAAGCCTACTTTTAATACAATCTTTTGGACGCAACAAAAAAGAATACAGCTTTGTTATTCTTACAACCTACGACTCATATTTCATATGAAAGGTACAAGGCCTGAGCGAGTGTAGTCTTTCTCAAGCTATGACTTACGATACAATAAACATAGAAAAAGAGCTGCTGGGGAGTTATGAAATATTACAACACTCCCATATAGATAAGTTTTGTTTTTATCACAAAATTTTCATTTTAGAAAATATCACAACCTTAAGTTTAATTTTTTCATGCCAACAAAAAGTTGATCGTAGCTTATACAAGACTAGCTCTGCTCTACCCTATCAACAACAAAAAATCGTCACTGAAAATAAAATGTGGAATCTTGATTTATTCAACTGTAATTAGACCAGTATTCAGATATGGTTGTAGTGTTTGGTATGCAACTTCTAAAAGTAATATACAAAAACTCCAAGTGCTACAAATAATAACTAAAGCTCAGTGGTATATTAGGAACTCTCAGCACCACAGAGAAACAGGCAGTCCCACAGTTGAAAACTTTATAAAGAAAATGAGCCAGAAATCTTATCTTAACATTCAACAGTGTAGTGATGCCGTGCATTATAATATTGGCAACAAATCATTATATACCAGACTGAAAAGAAAATTACCCATTGATCTTTTAAATAGTGATAGTGATTAGTGCTAAGTGACTGTATTAATAAACCATCATGATAGTGATTGTGGTCTAAGGCTGGGTTTCTATCAATCAAACAAAAACGTTTTTATACAAAACGTTTTGCAGTTCGACAAAACAGTAAGTAACACACTTGAACATCAAAAACGTTGGCAGTCAAATCGTTTTTCATTAAAACAAATCGTTTTGTTGCAATTTAGCACACACTGAGCAATCTAAACGACTGAATGATTTGTTGTTATACAAAACAGTATCAATGCTGTTTTGTGTCTTTAAAAATGTCAGTATCATTTAGGATTGTTGATTGGAGATACTTTTTTATTTTAAACAGGTCTTCTGATAAGAATGACCAAACATAAAATGTTTAATTAATCCTTTTTATCATAGATCATACCACAGATTATAGTTTTTAATTTTCAAATAATAATTTAAAAGAGTATGATGTGGTTAATTACTGCAAAACGAAAATAACTGATTTCTCAAATGTATTATAATAAGTAATAATGCTATTCGAACAAGAAAGAGTACGAAAGTTTACAGTAATAAATAGATCTTCGAATGCTTTTGTTCTTTTTCGTCATTATTTTTGCCTTGCGACCAGATAACTCACTTTTCTTAATTACTCTACCTCTCATGATTAATATGTAGATTGTTCTTCTTGACAATTCTTCTGACAACAACATAAATTTGAAAGATCATTAATTTTGTTTGCAGTAATTAACTATAGCACACTATATTTTAAAATATTATTTGAAAATTAAAAATCATGATCAGTGACTAATTACAACCCCACACAAAGTTAGTACAAATTTTTAGCTGTAACCCGTTATATGCATTTTACACAGATAATTAAATTTTATTAATAATTAACAAATAAAATAGATGTGAATATGTCCAAAATATATTTGCAACTGCATAGTTTCGCGGGTTTCACATTTTGTTTCGCCTTCAAACAAGGGATCATGTTTGCACGTCCGACACATTGCAACACGGTTGAAATTGTTTGATAGTGTTTGAAGCTGTAAGCACATTGATAAGACGAAAACGCTTTTAAACAAAACGTTTATGCAGAATGCGAAAACGTTTTTTGTCTTGCAAATTATACCTATCAAAAACGGTTTTAGACAAAACATTTCGTCTGAAGATGCTTAAACTTACTTTTTTATGTTTTTGTGTCTTGTTTGAACAGTGTGAACCGCCTCATATACCAATTATTAAGAAAACAACGTCGAACAAAATCATACAAAAACGTTTTGTATAAAGACGTTTTTGTTTGATTGATATAAACCCAGCCTAAGAGTCACATTAGTGATTAAGATGTCAAAAGATTCTCAACTTTGCCATGAAATAACATATATATGCTGTACTGGCATAATCTACATTAAAAAACAAAAAGTTTAATTTTTAAGAATTACAAATTTTTAGAAATGGCAATATGAGATTATCACTGTTATTATAAAAAGAGAAGAGAAGACTGGTAATGTTCTTTTATGATATGGTAGGGAGACTTACTCAGTAGTAAAGCATTCAATTGAGAAGTTATACTTTCTTTACAATATGGTAAAATTTCTTATGGGATAATCTCGTTTCGGGTCAGCTAAATTTTTTTATAGCCTTCCAAAAGTTGATAAGTGATGAATGAGTATGACTATGTATGATCCAAACATTACAAAAACATAAAAGATAGAAATATATAAATGTATATAGACCAGTGTCATTACAAGAATTACAAATTTTTAAGAATGGCAATATGATTGTCATTGTTATTATAAAAAGATAAGAGAAGACTAGTTGTTCTTTTACGATATGTACGGAGAGCTCAGTGGTAGAGTATTCAATTGAAAATTTAAACTTTCTTTACAATATGGTAGTCTTTTATAGCCTTCCAAAGGTTGATAAGTGATGAGTGGGTATGGCTATGTAATATCAAAACATTACAAAAACATGTCATTAGGCTTTAAACTATTCTCATCTTTTTCACAAAATGCGGTAAAATTTACAAAAATGTGAAAATAATTTAACTTAAAATTAGGTAGATTACAGAAAAATGCCTATTACATGTGTTAAAATGTTCCTATAATGCCTTTGTAAATACTTTGAAAAATTCACAAAATATGTTAAAGATATTGAATATAATTGTAATTATTTTGTTGAATAAATAAAAGCTTATTTCAAAATCATCCTAATGTAAGAGGAGCCCCATCTGTGAAATGCTAAACTTTGTAGATCTATAGTGTGGAATTACATAGGTTAATTACGGAAACTAAGACATTAAACAAGTCTACCTGCACCTTTTAAGTTTAGAACAGATGGTCAAATAATTCTAAATGGTTAGATATTTTTTTCATGGTACCTTCTATAGTATTTGATAAGAATTGACACTTACAATAAGTCATTTCCCAAACATCATGATTTAAGTGGGAAATTCCAAAACTGTAAAAATGATTCCTGATTTTTGACATACCCACAGATCAGTTGTATATGGACTAAGTAGGATGATCCATCACTATAGGGGGTAAAAATAAAAGTCGATATTTTTTGTCTCGCCCCCTAAAGTTGTTCCATATGTTAAAAAAGTAATTTATATAAAATTTCAGTACAATTGAAGCAAGGGACTTAAACTTTATAGTTTTTAAATACTATAGAATTTCTGATTCCAATGCCCATAACTCAAAATCTTCGTGATTTCAATGTTTTAAGTTGCATCCATAAAATTAGTATATTTAATCCGGCCCAAGCCATTTAATCCGTTGCGCTTTTAGTACCTTCACAATATCTTCTCCTTCCATTATTTTCAATATTTCATGGTTCATATATTGTTTTTTCTCCGTTCTCCAATTTTTTGGCTCCCATTATTGTCCTTAATATTTTCCGTTCGAATACTCGACAGTTGTTCTTCTTCCGCTTGTGTTGGACACATTACTTCTGTCGCGTACAGTACCACTGGTCTAATTAAGCTCTTGTATATCCGTCTTTTAGTTTTCATTTTTATTTGTTTACTCTCGAGTATATTTCGGTTTGCATAGAACGTTTTATATCCAATTTGAATTCTTTCTTTTATCTCTTCACTGCGGTCATTGTTATACGTTAATTGTATACTTAAGTAGTTGAATGAACTTACTTTTTCAATTCCATACGTTTCTATTTCGACTTCTTTTATTTCATCTATTTTTCTTCTCTGACACTTCATGTATTTTGTTTTATTTTCATTTACTACTAGTCCTACTTCGGTTGTTTCTATTTCTAATCTTCTAAATACTTCTTTTAATTTATTCCACGATCTTGATACGATGACTATGTCATCTGCATAGGCTATAATCTGCACTTCGTTATTTCTTATGTGCCCTTGGATATTTGCATTTCTTATTGCCTCTTCTAACGCCATATTAAAAAGTGTTGCTCTCAGGGCATCTCCTTGTACCCATTTATTGATATTGAATGTTTCTGTTTGTCCCTCCATTGTTTTTACTGCCGCTCTTGAATTCTTCATAGTCATCTGTATTAATAACAGCGTTAAGCTGGGGAATAGTCCTATTGCTGGACGAGGTACTTCACCCCGTATGAAAGAGGACGGGAGGGTGCCGGCGGGTGAGCAACGTGTTAAGTCAATTGCTCCGGCATTATGACTGCGATAGCTAGTAGAGGGTGGATAGGCAACCTCGCTCCGACCAGTGAGCTGATCTGGTAGCAATTGCTGTACTCCCGGTTATGCAACTTGCGCGCTGATTGGGCGTATCCAAATCACTTCCTTCTGGAAGGGAACGTGGGGGTCTGTTCACACGGGTACCTCACGTAAAATAATCTTGACATTCAAAGTCATCTGTATGCATCTTCTTAGTTTCCCTGGTATGTTCATTCTTTTTAATATTTGTAATAGTTTTCTTCTCTTAATTTTGTCAAATGCTTGTTCAAAATTAATAAATAGTAAGTGTAATTCGATGTTAAATTCGTAACATTTTTCCATGGTTTGATGTATAACGTGTAAAGCATCTATTGTTGACCGTCCCATTTTGAATCCCATCTGGTATTTCCTTTTCTGCATATTTGTTTAGTTTCCTTTGAAGTATTGTTGTGAATATCTTATATATTGTATTTAACAGTGTAATTCCCCTATAGTTTTTGCATTGTTCTAGATCTCCTTTTTTTGGTATTGTTATTATTATTCCCATTTCCCATTCAGTCGGCATGTTTTCTTGCTCCCAGATTTTGTTTATCAGTTCATGTATTATTTTGTATAACTTTTCTCCACCATATTTCAGCATCTCCCCTGTTATTTGGTCGCTTCCTGGTACTTTCCCATTGTTAATGTTGTGTATGATTTCTCTCGTTTCCTCATAGTTTGGCTTTTCTATTTCGTTTTCATTCTCTTCTGTTTCTTCATCTACTTCTTGCTGTTCTTGTTTTCCTTCTTCTTCTTCTGTTTCATGTAATAAATTTCTGAAATGTTCTTTCCAAATTTCTTTTTTCTTATTTTCATCGTACTAGATGTTGCCTTGCGTATCTTTTAATCCCCTTTTTTTTATTGTGTTCTTTCTGTTTTGATTTGTATGTAGTATCCATGTCTTCTTTCTCTTTCTGCAAGTCTGTTGTGCTTCTCTCTTGATTTCTCTGTAGTTTTCTAGGTCTTCATCGTTTTTTGTTTGCAGCCATTTTTTTCTAGTTTTGTTTTTTCTGTTACTTATTTCTTGGAATTCGTCATCACACCATTGCTTCGTCTTCTTGTTTTCTTCATATTCTATTGTTCTCTCACTGCTCTCTGTGATCATATCTTTGATATTCTTCCATTCTTTCTCTATATTCGTTTCTCTCTTCTTTTTTTCTATCTCTTTATTGAGATCTCTTATATATTCTCTTCTTCCTTCTTCTGTGTTGAGTTTTTCAGTGTTCCATGTTTTATATTCTTTTATTTTACTTTTTTCTATATATTCTTGCTTTATTTTTGCAACTACCATATAAATGTCTGTATCAGCATTCACACCTCTATATGATCTTACATCTGTAATTATCCTGTTATGCTGTTTATTTATTAATAAATTACTATCTGATTACCCTTTGTCGTCCCTGGTATCACCCATGTTTCCTTATGTATTTTGTGCTACTAATTAGCATATTCGTCTTCATTGCGAAGTTGCAGATCCTGTTTCCATTATCATTCGTCTTGTTGTGTATTGTATGTTTCCCTGCAACTTCGTTTACATAGTTCTCTTTTCCAATTTGTGCATTCATATCTCCCATAATAACTATTACATCATGTTTTGGTATGTCTTCATATGCTTTTTCTAATTCATCGTATAGTTTATCTTTCTCTTCTTGGCTATCTACCTCTGTGTGCGCATAAACACATATTAAAGACATATTTAGGGGTTTTTTCCTTCTACCCTTAGGTAGGCTAGTCTATCATTTATACGGGTTAAAGTTTATGATTTTTATTTTATTATCTACTATAAATCCAGTACCATAATTACCTTGTTTAATTCCTCCTGAATATAAAATTGTGAAATCCTTTTTATTTATCTCTCCTTGTCCCTTTCCATCTCAACTCTTGCAAGGCTGCGATGTCTATTTTACATTTCTTTAATTCTTTAGCTATTTCTTCCATTTTCCCTGCTACTAACAAGGTTTTTATATTCCATGTTGCTATTTTTCTTAATTTATTTTTATTTTTCTTTTTTGTTTGTTTCCTAATCATATCCGTGTTTGTTGCTTTTGTCGTCTTCTGTTTGGCCCATTCTTGTTCCTACATTATCAGTTTTTTGATTGCTGCCTATCAGCCATTGTTTCATAGTACTTTAGGTTTTTTCTTTCTTGTCCCATTTGTACTGCTGATTATTAATTATTATTTTTTGATATCTAATTTTTACTTTGCTTCCTATTTGCATTTCTTCTTTAGCCATTTGGATTATTCTAGTTTGTTATTTCTCTTTCTTTTTTGTCAAGTCATTTTTTATGTAGATCTTTTTTCCTTTACGTTTGTGTTTATTTGCCATTATGTCCATCTTTTGTTTGAACGTCTCAATTTTTGCTACGATAGCTCGTTTTTCTGGTACTTCTGTTACATTTCTGTTACATTTACATGCACTTTTATTTCCTCTTTTATGAAATGCTCAATCTCTTTCATTGTACTTTCATCACCGAGTTTCCGTCCTTTTATTATTATGTTGTTTTTTTCGTTTTTCTTGTTGTTTTTCTATTATTTCGTCTATTTTTCCAATTCTATCATCAAGTTGTTGCTTCTCTTGTTCCCATACTTTCTCCTTTTCTTTTAACTCTTTTATTTCCTTTTTCAATTGTTCTAATTATTTTTAATTCTCTCGAAATCCATTTTTTATTTCTAGCCTCATTGATCTAATTTCATTTAATATTAGGTCATCTTTATTTTTTTGCGGCTTGACTGGCGATCTTGCCGTCTTTTTACTTGTCTCGAATGTGTTTTCTTCATCTTCGCATTCCCTTCTTTTCCTATTTTGATCGTCCGTGGATTCACTTTCACCCATTTTTCTTAATTTCACCATTAGTTCTTTTCTAGTGTTAACATTTCTTTATGATATCTTGCGTCTTTTTTTTTAAATTTTATTTAACACTGCACTTGTTTTTTAGTACGCCACTGCTTATTGTTTACATTTCAGGTTGTTTATCATATATATGATTATCCTTATCGACAAAGGTAATGCTTGGTATTAAATATTAATACCAACCTATACAAACTCTGTCAAATTGTAATTGAGGACTGTAATGTATGTATGAAAAGAAACACTGAGAACGTTGCGTAGCCAAGTTTTGATGTAACTCTATGAGGGGGCATCATCCTTAAATTACGTAATAGATATTTAGAAGAAATCTGGTACCCCCTTCCCCTTGTAATGCATCATGATGTTACTCTGAACTCCCTTCAATAATTACATAACTCTACTATCACCCTGTCCCAATAATTTTAAAAAGCATGTAAACTCTGAGATTTTATGATGTCGACGCATATCTCAAATACTGCTCAAATTTGAATATTATTGATTACGTAACGCTAAGCTTAATAATTGGATAACTTTGGAAACTTAAATGGGAGCTCCCATTTTCTATTGTAGATGTAGATTTTAAGGCAAAAACAAAATAACTTTTGATCGAAGCATTTTTCGGTTCATGATAAAAGGCGCTATAATCACGAACACTACGGTTTGTTCAATTGGAAACCGCCATGTTTCAGTCCAGAATGAATCAGCGATAAAAAATACCATGTCTTTGTTTTGAAAATTTTCTGGACTCGAGATAGATGGCGCAGCATTCAGCATAAATTAGTTAAACTTCGTTTTCTTCAATGGGAACCCCCATATTTCTTTAAATTTGCTTCAACGTTGATCAAATGTTACTTGTTTTCAATAAGTTCTCTTACCATCGGGTGCTTCTTTTCCCTATCTTCGTTCACCCCCGTCTGTCCTTCTAGCACCATCGTTTCGTTTAGAATCTTTTCAAGATATTCCTACCATCGGGTGAGCATATCTTCCTCATCTTCTATCAAATTTCCTGTTTTGTGTGTGCAGAAAACCGTTCTGACTTGGTATCCCTTTTTTTCTCTATTGACATTTCTATAAAAATTTCTTATTTCCTTCTTTGATAATTTCGTTGCATATCTTTTAGCTCTTTTTCTTTAGGGATGATTTCTGCAGCCCTGCAGGTCCTTTTGACTTTCTGTTTTTGTCAGTTATATGTTATTTTATCGTCATTTGTGCCTGTTAGAAATTACTTTTTTCTAACAGTTTAACTTTTTTCTAATTCTTTTTTATATTCCTGATTATACTAGGATTTTTTCTTTTTGTATTTGTGTTTTGTCAAACTTGTTCTTATAGTTTTCTTCATGGTTTCTTCTGTTTTAATCCACGTCTATTCAACATTACAGTTTTGTTCTTGTCTCTGTATGCTATGTATGTTAGCAATGTGGTGTTGATATTTACTGTTTGATTCTGGTTTTTGTAGGTCATCCATGTTATATCTCTCTTCCCTTCTTTCCCATCTTTTCTTAACCTTGGGGTTTGACTCCTTCAACATAATTTTAACCAAAAAGTCATTGGAATCTGCATCAGCCCTCTTATGGCTTTTGACATTTGTAATGAAACGCGCAAATCTTTTTTAAATGAGCATGTGATCAATCTGATTTGTAGCGTTTCTCCCTGGTATTCTCCAGGTACCTTTATAAATATCTTTTCTCTTGAAGTAGGTACTCATTATTTTCATTTCTTTCTCTATAGCAAAGTAATTAACCTTAGCCTATTATCTTTGCCAGCGTCATCTATCACGAATCGATAAAATGCTTTGGACAAAAGGTACTTTGTTTTTTCCACAGAATCTGAATTTACAATAAAAAACGGGAGTTCCCATTTAAGATCCAAAGTTGCCCCCCCTAATCTTAGCACAGGTAAATGGTTCCCTCAAAAATATTAAGGATTTATTTGGATCTTTTTTTTGTATGATGCATATTTCTCGAGATATTTCAATGTCTCAAGTTTAAAAAACTCACTTGGAGTTGGGTTTTTAATAAGCGAAGAAATCCAAAGTGCAGTTAAAAGATTTGTGTCAGTATCTGATAGATTGTGTTATATGCAGTTATGAGAGCCCGTTAAGAATATAACTATAATAAACATGTATGCTCCAACAGAAGAGAAGGATGAGGAAGAAAAGATAACTATTAAGAACAGGTAGCAAATCTGTATGATGGAATTACAAACCAAGATGTTAAAATAGTAATTGGAGACGCAAATGCAAAACTGGGTAACGAGAAAGAATATAGACATAACAAGAGGAGAAAGTAAGCACAAAGAAAGCAACGATAATGGGCTAAGGTTAATTACATTTGCTATAGAAAAGTTCAATTAATTAACATGACATTAAAACACACAACCTCACAAGTAAATATTAATGGGAGGAAATTTTCATACGAATCTTGATTTAAAACAGGGTGACCGACCCACTATATTCTACGATTTTTAATTTGGCACTGGAAGTAATTATTAGAAATAGCCAGCACAAAAGTACAAGAACTATACTTAAAAACTCGTCACACTGCCTAGCCTTTGCCGACAATCTTGTAATTTTAACAAGAACAAAAGAGGAACTAAAACAGCAAGTTGGTAGATTAATAAGAGAAGCACATAAAATGGGAGCTAAAGTGAATGCAGAAAAGTCCAAATGTATGACTATGGGACCAAACAAAAGTGAGAAACAGGAAAATTTATTACTAACAGTGGAAGAGGAAACATACAATCTTGAAAAAGTACAAAACTTCATATACCTGGGATCTGAAATCTGTAGCTATGCTAATCCAAGTCAGGAAATTGAAAGAAGGCTTATGCTAGGGACGAGAAGAGGATGATCATTAATGAAAATCCTAAAAGCAACAAATATATCGTACAATACCAAAGTACGTATACATATATATACCACAGTGATAAGACCGGTAGTCACCTATGCGAGCCAAACCTGGGTTATAAAGAAAAAGGATGCTGTAAGAATAGAAGTGTGGGATAGAAAAATGCTGAGATTGATATACGGAGGTATAAATCATAATGAAACATGGAGGCGAAGAACTAATCAAGAGCTCGAAGAACTCTACAAAGACCACAGCTTAATATCCAGAATTAAACAAGGCAGAATCAAATGGATAGGGCACGTCATAAGAATGGGAAGCGCCAGAATACTAAATAGGTTGTTAGTAGAAGAACAGCATGGAAGAAATCGAAAAGGCAGACCAAAAAGAAGTAAACTGCTAGAAAGAAGTAATTTCTAACAGGCACAAATGAAGATAAAATAGCATATAACTGACAAAGACAGAAAGTCAAAAGGACCTGCAGGGCTGTAGAAATATCCCCAAAGAAAAAGAGCTAAAAGATATGGAATGAAATTAGCAAAAAAGGAAATGCGAAATTTTTGTAGAAATGTCAATAGGGAAAAAAAGGATACCAAGTCAGAACGGTTTTCTGCACAGACAAAACAGAAAGCTTGATAGAAATGAGGAAGATATGCTAACCTGATGGAAGGTATATTTTGAAAAGATTCTAAACGAAACGATGGTGCTAGAAGGAGAGGCGGGAGTGAACTAAGATAGGGAAAAGAAGCACCCGATAGTAAGAGAACTTATTGAAAAAAAATTCTGGCTTATCAACATTTGATCAACGTTGAAGCATAATTCAATGAAATATGGGGGTTCCCATTGAAGAAAAAGAAGTTTAACTAATTTATGCTGAATGCTGCACCATCTATCACGATTCGAAAAAATGTTCAAAACAAAGACGTGCTAGAAGGTGAGATGGAAATGAATAAAGATATGAAAAGAACTCAAGAACAACTTGCACCTTCTTTGTGCATGCTTGGTATTGTTGAATTCATGTGAATTGTTGTGCCATCTGCCTATTTGGAAGAATTTAGTAGTATATGTATATTAAATATGTATTAATTGCTAGTCAACATTGTACCTTCATAAAATGTTTATCAAGGACATAATAGGAATAAATTGGCAATAATTTTAAAATGTAATTTTTTATACTTTTAGGAAAAGTAGCAATAGTACCTCGTAAACCATGATGTTTATGCAAATTTCTAGTTTTATTAATAGTCTAGTACAGTGGTTCCCAACGTGTGTTCAGTGAAAATATTTTGGGGTTCCGTGGGACAAGTTGCCATAATATCAGGAAGATAAGTATAATAATAATTTTATGAAATGTAAATTTAGGAAATAAATAAATAAATAGAAATGATTACATAGTGTTGCTTCAAATAATGGCTCTAGCAATATTAGTTTTTTTAAAGGTAGAGATTAACTTTTGAATGTCTAGTCCAAACTTTAATAGTGAAAGAGTAACACTTTCTAAGAAGCACCCGCTTTTAAAACACCAGGAAAACTAAAAGACAAAACTGAGTCTGTGTAAATGTAGGGAGAGACTGAACGAGATTCGGTTAAGCACATTTGCACTAAAGATCCACATTGTATTGTATAAGAGTGGATGGGTACTTATGGCTTTACTCTCACTCGGGTTTGGGAATTGTATTACGCAAGACTGGCACTAGTGAAAATAAATACAGTATTAATGGTTGTAATTGTATGGAACTAGACATAGACCACGATTGAAATAATTACCTAAAAGATTTATATAATGTATATTTTACTATTAATAAGATTGTATCACCAGGTGCAACAGTGGATGGGTACTTATGGCTATACTGTCAATTGGGTTTGGGAATTGCGTCATTGCGACTGACAGCAGTGAAAATGGATACAGAATTAGTGGTTGTAATTCTATGGAACTAGACAATAGACATAGACCACGATTGAGATAATTACCAGAAATATTTATATATCGTACATCTTGTTTGTTGCAGAGAAAAATAATAAATGATTTTGTAGTTGTTTTGGAAAAAAGTAATCCTCAGTGATTTCACAAACTTATGTTGATAATAACATTAAAATAAAAAGTTTCCATAAAGAATGTATTTAATAACTGTCTTTAAATGAGGAGCTTTTTCAAACCGCAACTTGTTCATTAAGACAATTTTTGAGAAATACGAGAAAAACAGTTACAGCTCTTTATACGTATTAGGGTGGCCGTTATTTTGCAAAAGTTCAAATTTTTTAGGTCCCCCCTGTAGATCTCTTTAAAATATCAAAAAATTTCAGCCCATTTGCTCAATATTAACCCGTGCCACTGAGAGGTTAAAGTTTAAATGGGATTTAACATGGGTTTGGTGGATTTCTAGAGACTTTGTGGCGTAACTTTTTATCTTTCTATGTTTTAACTTGAAAATTTATATACACTTATGTTGTTGAAACTGCTAACACGAATATGATAAAATTCAAACTGTCAGAAGTTCAACAACATAAATATACAATATTTCACGTTAAAATATAGTAAAATAAAAAAGTTATGCCAGAAAGTCTCTAGTAGTGCACCAAACCCTTGTTAAATCCCATTTAAACTTTAACCTCTCGGTGGCACGGGTTAATATTGACCAAATAGGTTGAGATTTTGCACAGCTCATTTTTTTGACATTTTAAAGAGATCTAGAGGGGGGGACCTAGAAAATTTAACTTTTCCAAAATAATGGCCACTTTAATGCATACTATTTATGATATATGTATGTATTCTATAGAAGCTACTGTACTTTTAAGTAAAAATTATTTTTCCATATGTATTTTACAAAAAAAACATCTTAAAGTAAGCCTCTCTATCTTTGATTCAATTGTTTGTTTAAAGTTTAAGTTAAAGACTTTTGCGGTTTGAAAAAATTTCCCAAATGTTCTTTTACCTTGCTTCACCTATTCTTAGGTAGGGCCTAGAGGGCAATATACGATATAGTGCCTACTCAGCGCTAACTATGGCACTGCATCATAATGAGGTTGGTCCAACAGGTGTAGTTCATCCATCTTGAGAGTGACATTTTAAAAAAAAATCACTTAGCCCATAGCAGCTCTATAGGGTATGCGATACAGCTCCACCTATGTACCTTTCACATGAAACAATTCCTACATACACACGACACTAAGCAATTTTTTATTTATAATTATTTATCGATATTCTAAGCAGTATTTATGATAAAATAATAAATATCCCTCTGACTGAAGCACCTCATCAATGCCTGCTTCGGAAATAACCAAATCATCACACTTATACCAAAGCCTATCTTGATATCTAATATATGCTATATAATGTCCAGCATTAATAGAAGTGCCTACGTGATTAATAACAGCAAACAACATATACTTATTGTCATACGGTAACTGTAAATGTAAAACATTATCATTTTTCTGTTTGGTCATAAACGGAGTCATATCTAAAACTTCTGGAAACCTAATCTTTGTTAAAACTTTCTTTTCGAGATCATTTAAATGCTGAAATCGCTTTAAATGAAAGCAAAGCACAACCGGAAGAGTTCTCATTGTAAACTGCTTTGTAGATTCTTGATAAGATTGACAACTTTCACAAAATATTTTACAATTAGAACCTAAAATTTCAGCACCAGTAAAACGTTCTAAACAGTCTTCAAGCGATTTAGGAAGAGATCCATCGGTGGCGGAAGGAGTTAAATCTAAAGAATAATCCCACATGGGATCTATAGTTGTTGAAACTCCATTACATTTTTGGCATACAACATCACTCTGCAAGCTACCCGTAAACACTTGATCTATAATACAGGAACATCTATAAACTTTGTTGGTAGATAAATTTGGTTGTGATGTGAGTGTCGAAGAACAATGTCTATGAAACACATCTAAGGTTGCTATAAAAAACTCATGAGCATCTTGTTGTTCGTAACCAGCTAAGTGTCTGGCTTGTGTCCAAATTAAATGTAAGAATTCATTTAAAACTAAAGGCGTTTTTTCTCCTGTGTAGAAATCCCGGAAAAGATTAGTAATTAGACATTTCCCCCCACATTGATGATGTTCAGTAAAGAAGTAATCTCTTAATACTGGCGTGTGAGTCATAGCCTGAACAACGCAATTCATAAAACAAGTCGATCCTAGATTAAGCAGTCCTCTTAATCCAATATGAGTTGTCTTATCAATTACCATTTTTTCAGTCTTGTTACACAAATCTTTATCATCAATATGAACTTTAGGCCAAACTAATTCTAATACGAACTTCTTAACACTGTCTCCTTGTAAAGCATTCGCTCTTGCAATACCATCAAGTTCTTCATCATAAATATAATCGCCACATTGACTACAATGAAGTTGCCCGTATGAGACGTCCATTGAAAATGTATGTTTTTTATTTTTTGTATGCTCTCTTATGTGTTGGCTACATCCAAAAAACGTGCAGTGCATGCAAACGTGTAAAAAAAAGTCTCTTTTATCGCACACATGACAGAAAGCGTTTAAAACTTTTGCTTGACGCCTTTCATCTGAGCCACTAATCACGAATACTCCATGTAGTAGTTCATATGTTTTTAAACCTTCCTCTTCACTGGCAAAATGCTGTAGATGCGAACAACCACTCATGGTAGATTTTTCAATTTTCTAATCACTTACAGGTTTGATTAATTCAATACTGCAATATTAAGATAATTTTATATGCATACAAAAAAATTATTCATGTAAATATACGCACCTTTTATATTTCTACGTAATAAAACGTCTAATCATAATTATTAATGTGAGGTTAGATTGTCTTAGTATTTATTGTGTATTTTAAAGTAAAGTATCTGCCACACTATTGTCTTATTATTCTTAAAGTACAGACTACACGATCACATTAAAAACAGGAAAAGCAAATGCTATTTTTAAATTAATTAAATATTTGTGTTACATTCATATCAGTTTTTTTAGTTATTAGAAAAGTTTTATTGGGCCTGTAAATTTGGAGACCTCTAAAGAATTCGCACACTGATTGGCTATTTGAAAAACAAGTTTACACTGGATAAGTTGCGATATTCGCAGCCATGTTTGGGGGTTGCCAGGTCTCCTATATTTAATAAAAGTCTCCTCTATTTTGTTAAAATCTCCTATAGTAAAAATCAAATAAGAATAAAGTAGATGACGTTTCCATCCAAGTTACATTTACACACATAAAATTCAGGGACGAACCCATGGGGGGGTTTGGGAGGGGAAGCTCCCCCCTCAAAGTTGATAATTTTGAGTGAGAGTTGGCAATTTCACAATTGGATAAAAATGAGAAGATAAGAAAATGTGTCCAAAACAATTTGTTTTTTTAAATTTAATCTAATTTCCATACATACACGTTGGAGAGTTTTAAATAAAAATAAGATTTATACTAATTTTGCTTCATCTAATGTTAGGTACAAATAAAAATATTTTCTTACTAGTAGTTGGTATTTTCATCGTAATAAGTTGGCAATTTTAAGGTTACCCCCCCCTCCAAAAAAACTCTTTAGGTTCGTTCCTGATAAAATTAAAACTGCGGAAAATTTGAAAATTAATATTGTTTAGTTTTCAAAATATTTACTGAAGAATATATAAAATTTATTTCTATAAATTTGCACAAGATGGCAGTGTACCTTATGAACAATTTATCCATAGAACTAATGCATAATGCACACTATCGCAAAACTATCATTCAAAAAAACCTTAAAAATTATTTTATATTGGCACAATATCAACATCTCTATGTTCGTCTGTTTCTTTGGGTTGGAACTTTCCGATCCTAGATTTATAATATTTTTTCCACAATACTATGTATCCTCTACTATTTTGTCAAAATCCCACCTTCATTTTTCTTCATTAATTATGTGGTATATGCAATCTTTCCATCGTTCTGCAGTAACTGTAGAAATTCCTTGATTACTTAGGATGCTTTTTCACGTCAGCAAGTGAATATGTTGCACTTGTGCTCATATTAACTCGATTTAATTTAAATTACAAATATATCGGCGCTTTTCACATAATTTATTTTTTAATAATTATTTATTTAGTTAATTTAATTTACTTTTTAAGTTGTGTGAACTATACCTTCCTTCGCTTTATTCTTAGCTGAATTCTACTATATATCCTTTTAAGAGAACTAGGGAGAGGTGTTAGGCAACACACTGTGCTGAGTAAAAGCTTAGATAAAAGTAAAATCCTGTTGTTCAAGATAGCACCTACAAAAATTAATTTGAAAAGACGTTCGTTATTTTATTATAATATTGGTTGATATACAATCGCTTGTGCTACGTTAGATTTAAGAAAAGCTTTTCAAAAATTTTATTCGCTAAAATCACGTACCAGTAGATGGCGCTGAAAATTGCAAGGTGTCGGAATTAAGAGTGAATCTTTATGCGTAAGGCTGCATAGATGTTTGTTGCACTTTGTAACGATAGAAAAAGCAGTTTAAGATAGTCTAAACAGTGTTTAGCAATAAATAGAGCCTTCTAAAGTGTTTATAGACGTTAACAGCGTATGACTTATTACCCAGATGATTTATATTAAATTAAATACCAGGGTGTGATCTGACAGTTCTAGGTAATAATAATTCTGCTGTGAATTCCCAACTTTCTAAATAAGAATACAAAAATACATCATTATTAAATATTGTAACCAATTGCTATTTCAAAAACCAATCTACATTTTAAATATTTTTATCTCAAGAATAATCTAAAATTAAAATAAATAAATAAATTACGAAAGAACACTTTTATGTATTTTTTGTTTGTATTAAAAAAGTATATCGAGAACCACGCTTCACCGCTGGATTCAACGAGAAATTCGTGAAACTTCTTTAATTAAATCACAAAAATCATCTACCACACGTTACAAACTGATTTGTTATTCACTTCTACGTCGAGTGCCTCGTTGAAATCTAGATGTCGCCCACTCTGTGGTTTTTGCTAATAAATCGATATTTAGCGGTTATTCTTTCTGAACCCAACCACCAGCTAGGTCCAGAAATTGGCGCAACTTAGAAAGGCCAACGGGGGCTCATTTTAAAGCTTGAAATCTCTACTTTTTGGACCTAGCCGGTGGTTGGGTTCAGAAAGAATGACCCTTATATAATTTCAATTATTGAATTATAACAATAAATATCCAAATAACAAAAACATTAAATATGCACGTTCAAGTGAATATCTATTAGCAGTTAAATAATGTATACAAACCGATTTCAAATAAACGCATTTTGTTTATATCCTCAACAATGCAATATTTTAGCGTAGCAACTTTTACCACAATTAGTAATGACTACTGCATTGAACTTCTGCGCACGCTCACGCCGGTTTACCTACTTTCTGCCACATGCCCTTTGGCTTAGGATTAACTTGTAGAAAGACCTAACAAGATTTTTAACAGTAGCAAGTATTTAGTAAACTGGTATATGCCATAAACAGGTAAATATTTGGTCCAGTTATTTTAGAATTATTGTTCTTTTTATCGTTTTAAACAATATATTAAAATCGAGCATGAGGTCTCGCTTTCTATGGCTCGAAGGTCAATTAAGGTTATTATAAATATGAAAGATAGTTCTATTTTTGACAAAAAAGGTTAAATTCAATTGTTACAGTGCATATTCAGTGCAGCAATCCGTTTGCGAGAAATACAGCGAAAAAGTGTATAATATACAGTCCTGGACTTTAAAAATGATTCGGGTCAAATTTACACATTTTACAAAATTAGACGAAACACACAATTCTACGCTATTATAAAGAATATAAATAATATAGAACTTATACACGAAAACAATAATATAAAATAAAAGAAAGCAATACATATTAAAAAAACAAAACTATTTGAAGTTATCTTAAAAAAATGAATGGAAAGTAGACAGTAAGAAAATAATTGCTGCAACCCATAACCTGGAAACCAGACCCCAGAAGCTATAAGCTTGTGCGGGAGGGAGGGGGCGATTATTATTATTATTATTATTATTATATAGACAGCATACAGAGGAATTAATCTTTTGCTACTATTAGAAAAAGATTCTAATAAATAGTATATAAAAGTGAGAATATTTTCATAATTTAATAATTAAATCTATGCAATTCTTTCTGGAGAGCTTATCTACAACTACTACCTTTTTGATAAAAGTGCAGTGTGGTGTGTAACTTGATAAAAACTAATTTTACGTGGTTTTAATAGTGTGGTTCACGATTATATACAATGGCCTTGTATTTCAATACACGTTTGGCAAGTAGATAGTTTATTTTATATTGTATTGAATTGATAAATAATTGAATTCTGTATATTTAAATATTTTATAACTTAACATAAATCTTAACTAAACATGCCACCTTCATGCTCCCTTTGCGAGGATGCTTTTACATCTAAATCGCCAGGCCTATCCTGTAGCGGCCCATGTAAAAAGAATTTCCATCTTTTATGCATTAAGCTACCTACAGACTTGTCATCGCTACTGAAAAGTAATTGTGGATTAATTTGGAAATGTTCGGAGTGTATTAATAACCCAATGTATCTCAATCGTATCGAGACATTGCAGTTACTGAATGATAAGGTAAATGAAATAATTAGTTCTTTGAATACCAGCATTGAAGCCTTTAAAAACTCATTTATAACATCTACTATCGAGAAAATGACCAATTCCATAAATCTTAATTCTGCTGCTTTACCAACACCTTCTACTGTTACCTACGCTGAAAAACTTGCTGCTGCTCCAAAAACCAGTATAATTGTGAAACCAAAGGACCCTTCTCAAAGCAAATCTACCACAAAATCAGATATTTTGAAAACCATTGATCCTGTTACTTCGAAGATTCAGATAAATGATGTCAAATCTGTAAATAAAGGAGGAATAATGCTAAGTTTAAATAAGAAAAGTGATGCTGACACGTTTAAAACAATCGCAGAGCAAGGTCTATCGGACAACTATGACATTAAAGTTTTAAAAACCATTATGCCACGTATTAGAATTGTAGGAATGTCTCAGGACTTAGATGATTTCTTCTTATGTCGTTTTTTACTTAAGCAGAATTCCGATATAATCAATGATGAATCCACTTGTAATTTGATTAGACATGGTCCTACAAAGAAGAACTCTAACAGGTTTCAAGCTGTATTTCAAGTAGATACTGTTACTTATAAGAAGATGTTAAATGCTGGACGTGTTATGGTTGGATTATACTCCTGCGAGGTTTACGATGCTATCGACATCTTACGTTGTTTCAGATGTAATGGTTACCATCATTCTTCAAAAAACTGTCGAAATGCAATAAAGTGTCCGTTCTGTGCTAGTGATCATTCTATCAAAGATTGTAAATCTAAAGATCTTTGTTGTAGCAACTGTGTTCTATTGAATAACAAAAATAAATCAAACCTTGACACACATCACGCAGCGTGGGATCGGGAAAATTGCCACACGTATATTCAATTAATATCTAAATTAAAGAGTGATGTGCTTCTTTCCTTACAATAGCAATCACAGTCTTGTGTTCAGAATGATAATGATTTATTATTTTCTGCAATGTCTCGCGTCTCTGTTGATTTGTCAAATACCGACAACTCACTATCCATCGACAATCACTCCTTGGAAATGTATTACCAAAATGTTAGAGGTCTTAGATCTAGAATTTCTACGGTTTTTAACACTGTACCATATCTTGATTATCATCTTATATCAATGTCCGAAACGTGGTTAACTAATGATATCTTAAGTTCTGAACTATTTCCTGCAAACTTTCTTGTTTTTCGAAAGGATAGAGATTTAGAAGCTTGTAGTGTTGCTAGAGGTGGTGGAATGTTAATAGCAATTAACAGTGACATGCGTTCTCTTAACGTTGTTAGCTTAAATCTCTTTGTTTTTGACCAGCTTATTCCTTCTATTGATGTAGTTGGAATTAAACTTATCGTTGATGCATTAACATTTCTTGTTTTCACCTTATATATACCACCAGGACTGTCTCCTGAAAGCTTGAAATTATTTCTCGATACCTTCTCTACTCTGGATATATTAAACAGCAATAGTAAAGTATAATAGGAGATTTCAATATCCCTACCTATAACAGTCATGTTGAAGACAGATCATACCTCGTTCTTAGTAACTATCAAAATTTCCTTGGACTTGATCAATACAATTTCATAGTAAATTCGCTTAATAGAACTCTAGACTTGGTGTTTTCTGACACCAATATTGTTGTTACCAGGGATATGACCCCCTTAGTTGAGGAAGACAAATTTCATCCTGCTCTTTGTATTACAATTAAAGAGTGCCAGCCAACACTGCGTTTTTCAGCAAATACGCAAATAAAGAAGAAGGCCTATAACTTTAAAAAAGCAAATTTTCCTATTTTATATTCTGCTTTATGTGACATTGACTGGTCTTTTCTCGATTCTTATACTGACATTAACAGTGCCTGTTCTGAGTTTTATAAAATATTGTATAAATTATTTGATGAAACTATTCCATTATTTCAATCCAATAAATCTTGCCGGAAATATCCTCCTTGGTATAGCAAACGTATAATACGTTTAATACGCAAAAAGAATAAAATTCATTCCAAATATAAGAAATATGGTTCCACATTTTACTACTCTTTGTATAGAGAGGTACGTTTACGTATTAAGAGGATTCCGTACCCAAACTGGCCTTGAAAATCGGAACTCTTACACCGCTTGTCACATTGACAGTAATAAAGCAATAAAGTGTCGTAAACAGTAGCTTCGAACCCTTGTCCATAAGTTATAGTTTGAAAGAGCAGGTACCTAGTTAAATAAATCGGATTGTTTCGATAAATCGGATAAATCTTTCTAACATCGTGGTTACGTTAGTAATTAATTTTTTTTTATCAAAACGCTATTTTCCTTTCCAAAAAGATATTTTCTATCGAAACTCCGACTAAAATGACCGTACGAACTTTAGAACTTTTTCTTCAAAAATCTTTAATTTTTCCCAATTTGTTATCACCGTTTTTCTATTTCAAGTTTGCAAATTCAAAAATTTAACACGGCCATTTTGTAGAATTTATTATTCTCTTTAGAACTGTATAAATTTTATTATTACATTTTTATTAGAATATTTGCTATGATGTTAGAATGTTACATTGGAAATCCCATAAGGGTGATAGGTCCGGATGGCTCTTAAGAAAGAAACATCACTTGCCTATAAGAAATACATTAGCGATATACAGTCAAATATTTCAGCCGATCCAAACAAATTTTGGTCGTATGTGCACACAAAAAAATCTGAAACTCCAATACCTGCCCTAATTGAGGATCATAATGGAGAACAGTTTGACACACCAGATACCATAATTTTGTTACATAATTTTTTTTAAGCTCTTTTATATTTAATTTTTTTTATTGTTGATTATTATACCTATACTATTATACAATTGTACGTAGGTAACTTTTGGCAAAACAAAATATGCAATAGATAATAATGATGTATTACCTGATTTGCTTGTATCTCTTCAACGAATTTTTTTAAACTATTAATGATATTTAACACCAATTATAGATTTTCCCGGACTTTAACGCAGGCGAATTAAACTGCCACAATTCATGGTTTTTGCTATTTTCCCTATAAAAACTCTTAATACATTTGGTAAAACTTTAGAGTAGGTCCGCCACCCGTAGCCGCACATGCTACATACCATTGATGCGTCTCATCGAGCTGAACAATAGTGTCCACACCTAAGGTAACCTAGGTAAGTTAGGTTTAATTGAGATTTACGTTCTTCACCAATTCATACGTGTTTTAATTTAGTTTTTAGTTAGGTTAGATTAAATGACGGTAGGTTACTCACATGCGCATCAAAACCTTGCATTTTCAGGTAGGGTGAGGGAATTAACATGGAAGTTTATTAAACTACTGCTCAAATTTCACTATGGACACTATTGTTGATCTCGATGAGACGCATCGAACGGTATGGTGTGCAGCTGATGGTGGCGGACCTCAACTGAAAAACACTTGAAACAGCCATATACTTTTCCGAAAATTATGAATATTCCGACGAAATAGAATTTCACGAACACAGCGCCCTTCGGAGGGTTGCGCCTCCGCGCGCCGTAGGGTCTGCGGGGGTGGTAGTTACGCCACTGAATAGGGTCATTATTAATGAAAGTTGTTTACCCAGTAGCGTAACAGGACGGCATTGAGCCCCGTGGCAAGATAATCGGGGGGAATTTAATAAAATCTTAATAATAAGACATTGGTATGTATTTGTACTACTAGTAATAAAACTGTACTTCACCCTCACTACACACACTCTTAATCGCTCTGGACACTTGTTTCAGCAGCTAGGCTGTCATTTGAGTAGGCACTTAAAAACTAAAATAAAATCTAAAAAATCTAACCTTATGTACCTACAGAACTTCACGGTTCGTCGGTAATCGGTCAAGTTTGACTAACCTTCAAGCTTGACTGATTACTGGAGCAATTCTAAAAGACTCGAATTAATAGGACCTAAATCAGAGTTCATTAGCGCTTTTTATTGGGTCAATTGTAAAGAATACGTGAAAGAGTAGCGCCGTAAATGCGAATTATGTGCCACTGGCAACGGACCCTTGGGGAAAGGAAGAGCACCTATGAGGCAGTACAATGTGGGTAGTCTGGAAACAATCGCTACACAATTGCCGGTTCATTTCCCGAGACCAACAATGGGAATAAGTACATCGTGGTGGCTATCAGGGACGGTGTGCGGTGTGCGAAGGTGTGCACGGCACACGGGCAGCCAGATTCTAGGGCAGCCAAATGAATTTAAAATTAATATACTATATGGCGACGGACAGCAATAACAAATTCCAAACTACATTATCAGAAAATAATATATGATACTATTAAATTGGCCGGGGTTAGAAATGCTAAATTGTATTATACGAACTTATTTTTTAATAGACGTATTTTTGTTACAATATTTGTTACAAATTAACATAAAATTTAAGACACGAATTGGGGGTAGCAATAATAATCTTTGCACAAGGGCAGCCAAATGTCTGGGGACGCCCCTGGTGGCTATGGACTATTTTACCAAATGCTTGTATGTTGCTTGTATGTTATGCCTTATGTATAGCCTTTATCTTTACTAGTATGCTACTTGTCCATTAATTGGCTTCTTGCTGTTGGACAATAAAGTATTATTATTATTATTATATAACAATTTGGGACAACACAGTTGAATACAGTATTGTTGACCAAATGAATTGAATACAAATGTTTACCTATACAAAGTTTCTATAAACAGTAAACAGGTAATGCATGCACTTCTTATTATTGTTAGTGAAAGACGTTTCCATTTTGTATTAGTATTTTTTGCTTAGCTTTACATTAAACAACTGTAGTAAAGAGTGAAGACTAGGTATAAAAGTATTGCTTTTTTAACTTAAACCTGTTTCTTTTAGTATAGTCTTTCCTTTTCTCTAATACAATAATTTTAATATGTATCTATAATCTAAATATTTGCATTTATGCTATCAAAGCAATTTTATTTCTTACTTTTTGATGTTTTATTATTGAATTTTATACCTGCTAAACCTTCAAACTTTTTAATGTATTTCTCAAATAACACTATTCTGTGACTTCGAAAAAAATAAATCATACTAAAGACTACATTTACATTACCACTACTGTTATACTACTTTTATTTATTAAAATTCAACTTATTAATGATTAATATTTTACGATATCTATAAGAATACTACGATTGATCTTCAAAATAAGAATTTTGCCGCAAAAGTAAAATTCGATAATTTTATTGATAAAACTGAAGAGGTATTAATTTTTCTCATCTCTGCTATCATATGTATGTACTGTCGTATCGTGGTTTATTTATCTCCTCACGGTCTCCTTATCAAATGGTGTTTAAATATGGTTATAGTTTAATTAATTCATTTTATATTAACTTGAAAGACTCTTCAGTAAGTTTTAATAAAAATGCAGGATTTAACAAAAATATATTAGTTATAGCCTAATTTTTTATGTTATTCGCGGACTCCATTAGAGCACGTCACGGATCGCACTTTGAGAACCACAGTCCTACGGGAAAGTTTAAGTTCAAAAGCAACGGGAAAAATCTTTTATTTAAAGACTTCTAATGCGAAATCCTGCGTCTAGACACAAGATGGAAACTTTTGAGCAAGCAACCGGGAAGATTCCAGGTGATTAGGAAAAATGCTTTTGGAGCGGTATAGTCATTACCATTAATCATATACATATTGCTAATTTTATATAAAGTTTATAACTATTCGATGTAGATAAGTACTTCTGTACAAAATCACTGAATATTCATTTACCGAAATACACTACAATATCATAAATCAATATTTTAACACTGTATCTGTTGTATACAAATACAACATCTTTCACTCTTTTATTTTTCATATCATACATATGTATTTACATACTATCAAATTTGGAATTACGCCCTTGGTTTTCCTGTCAATTATTCGCAATGGATAATATGTTTATAACTTTTTTAAAACATCTCTTATTTCTGCAATAATACCTTAATTAAAAGGTTTCCGAATAAGATAACGACAAATTGATCAAAATGACCTTACAAAGCCTACTTTATTTCTGGAAAATTACAAAACAATTGTGTCACAATTTAATTTGTTATTAATTTGTAATTCCCACGCATTAAATCCGGAACTTGCTCGATGGCAGTCACAGACCCTAATATCGACTATACACGTTTCAGTTTTACCTTTTGCTTGATTGTACAAGCCGGATTTCTGTAGATAGTTTTGTTAAGATAAAACTTATAATAGTGTTTTTCACTGACTTCTAGATGCTATTCACAATCAATTTTATCTTTTTGAGTTGAAATTATACCGTGTGAAATATATACGCAGTAAGAATACAATACATTTGCAAATAGATAGTAGAACGTAAATAGCATTGGGCACAAAAAACATAACCTTTGCATAATCTATATTTTGGAAAATAAATTTAGTCCAGTGTGACACCCTATATATAATAATGAATAAAAAGAGTTTCCAATAAATATTTAGTAATGGGGTAGATTCTGTGCTACACTTTAGATGTGTCAACACTTTTGACATCCTAATACTTATTTATTTACATTTAAGGCTTCTTCAAAAGGAACTATTATCATTTTTATAGTATTATATATGAATGACCATAAGAATACAGGAAACCCTGTTTTTGCTCTTTTTTTTTGTCATAGAGGATCACATGCTTACTATTGCTAGTTCCATTTTAGCATCTTGTTTCTCATAATAATTATTTAGCAATATTTGTTAATAGGTTTTATTTTTCGTCTCAGTTTTAAATGAACCCTTGATTTAAGATATGTATAATCATACTACGTAAAGTATCTACCGATCGGTTTTTTCTAAGTATAAACATTGTAATTTTTGCGACTAACACTTTAAATTTTTTTTGATCTTTTCTATTGCGTTGTTACACGTTTAAGCCTTAGTGAAACATCTAGTCTACATAAGTTGGGGTAGTCAATGTAGTCATCTTTACAGACGCATATTTCTCGCTACTGCTCGGTGGTGATAAACCGATTTCAATAAAAACTAAGAGATATTAAGACTAGCCCGACAATTACAAGAAACAACAAAATTGGCAAGATGGCAGGTGTCGTTATCTATACCAATGATTCCTCAACAAAATAAAACCATCCAAATAATTTCTAAATGACGGGGATAGAGTTGAGGACAACCATCGACATACTACCAATTATCTTCACCGCCTACCTGATCAGGACATTTTTTAAGCAAGTTTTCAGAATTTCTTTATTTATGAACTTTTGAGTGCAGCAATTGTTTTGGACATAAGTAAAATAAACTTCCGCTAGGAGACGTTAAACAAAAGAGGTCTCTTGGGCTATATTAGAAATTGTCAGATATATTGAGTGTTGTGTAGTGATGTACCTCTATCCTATCCAAACTCTCCACTTCTATCTCGATATTATAAACCGGGAGCCAGCAAAGAAATGTACGTAGGACATACACCACGACGGGAATTCTTTTGGCGTTAGCTGGTACGACATGAAAGCCCAAAACGCCATAATGGAACTCCGTACCTGATGCTGTACTATTGCCATGAAATATTAACTTTGTCATGTAATCTTACACAGGTGTCTTAATGTTAAAATGTAAAATTACATTGAGATTGTAATTTTAATCTGTAAATTTATTTAAAAAGGAAACATTACAATGCAAATTTAACCTAATGTTGAAATTTTCCACTTCCTATGAAAACTACACTTTGAAGTAAGTTTACCCCAAAAAATGGAGTAATAGTTGCCTCCATTGTTAGGGTAAATTTACCGGTAATTTTTTAGAGTGTTAGTATCTCCAAATATATTAATAGGATGTACAAACGGTATGGTCAAATGAAGTTTGGATAATAAGAAAATCGTATCAAGTACATCTTCTTTATTCAATTGTTCGAAATTAGTGCTTTTACGAGACAAAAAGTGTGGTACAATATAAAATATACAGCTGAACGTAAGTTAGTAAAGAAACACATCTTGGATAATAAGAAAAAGCATATCATATAATAAAAAATATATTTATTAAAAACTATTTACTATTATATTAATCACTATTTATTACAAATATTGTTTAACTAAACTATATACTATATTATAATTACTCGGGTCGAATACGAAAATGGTTGCGGCTGTTGTACAACCATGTCTCCATTTCATACTGATTGAATGGTCTAGACTCTACGGCACCATTCAAACCAAAGCCGTCCGTATTTCGATCTGTAGGAGTAAGCTGGAACACTTCATACGCTGCCGGATAGTAAATCTTTTCACATAGTAGTTGGGCAATTCCATCACCGGCCCTAACAGTGTAGGGATGACAGGAATGGTTGAATAGCAACACAAAAATTGTTCCTCTGTAGTCTTCATCGATAACGCCTCCACCAACGTCCAAAAAATGATAATGTGCCAATCCAGAACGTGGTGCGATGCGGCCATATGACCCTGGAGGCAATTTTACTTGCAGCCCCGTATTAAACAATCTCTTATCCCGAGGGTGAACAATGCCAGTTTCGATACTGCACAAGTCAAAACCGGCAAAAAGCGGCGTAGCTCGTGTTGGTGCCACAGCATCTGGATGAGCTTTTTAAAAAAACAACAACGGCTGGTCTGCATCTGGTGGAAATGCCATGATAATGATAATGATAATGATAATGATAATGATAATGATAATGATAATGATAATGGTAATGGTAATGGTAATGGTAATGGTAATGGTAATGGTAATGGTAATGGTAATGGTAATGGTAATGGTAATGGTAATGATAATGATAATGATAATGAAACACTAACTTCGAACGATTGAATAAAAGGCAAGAATTAAATTTGTATATATATGGGCAGACCGTTGGCTCCAGGGGGGGGCGTTGCCGCCCCACCCCCCTCACCCACAACTTTAAACCCCAAACAACTTATAAGCTCCAATCAACTAATAAGCCCCAAACAAGTTATCAGCACCAAACAACTTTAGACCCCAAACAGCTTATAAGCACCAAACAACTTAAGCCTCAAACAACTTTAGGCCCCAAACAGCTTTAAGCCCCAACACCTTTAAGCCCCAAGCAACGGTAGCCGCGGGGGGAAAGCGTTTTTTGTTGGGTTGTTTTTTACCCCCCTCCCCACCCCCGCAAGTGTCTCCCCGCGGAGGCCAACAAGCTCCACGTTCTGACTGTCTGGAAACCAGATTCCTAAACCTGTCTGAAACAACATTCTTAAGACCCTTTATAAACAGAAGGTAGGCGATTCGATCATTTATTTGCTATCCACGTCACGAGAAGTTTCTCAGAGAGGTGTATCTGCTAATTGTGCAATTGTTATTTGTGTTGTGTTAGTTTGAAAGAGTGTTTTTGAACGTAAGTTTCTGGTTTGTTTTGTTGTGTTTGATTTTGTTTTTTGAACGTTAGTTTCTGGTTTGTTTTGTTGTTGTGTTTAATTTATTTGACGGTAGATTAATAGATTGAATGATGGGAAGTTATCGGAATGTGTTTGTGAATGGTTTTGATGAATTGCGTGAAGAATTGAATGTGTTAATAGCAAGAGAAAACGTTCCTAGAGCAGGCAGGGTGCGAATTCTACAGGATGTATCTTTAATCCCTGCCTGTGAGGGCTGGAGATGTGAATGGCGTAATTGAAATATCTGATCGCGAAGATGAATTGGTGATTGATTTAACCACACCTCCAGCTGTGGATGCAGGACGTTTCGATATTGACATGGATGTGGGTGATTTACCCACACCAAGGTCGTTGAATGATTTGGAAACTAATATTGTTTTAGATGATTTAGAAATTGATTCAAATGTTATTGTACAAGATTTGGTTCAACAATATTATGTAAATTTTAATGCCCAAAATTTAGAGAATTTAGCCGAACAAATTTTAAATGTGTCAGTTGAAAATAATGAAGTAGATGATTTCATTTTAGAAAATGCATCTGATTTATTCGAACGAATTGTTAATGAGTCAGTTGAAAATAATGAAGTAGATGATTTCGTTTTAGAAAACTTACCTGATGTTGTGGAACAAAATGTTGTTGCAAATGTGGAAGAGCAAAATTTAATTGATCAAAATTTGAATAATGTTGAAAATTTGGTTGAACAAAATTTTGGGGAACAAAATTTGGAGGTTGAAAATTTGAATGAACAAAATTTTGAAAATGTGTCTGAAGAGGCTGTGGAAGATGTCTGCTCTAGGGAAGTGTTTGAAAATTTGGAGAACTTGTTGCGTGAGCATGCGAGGAATGAACGGTCTAAATTTAGAGTGAGGCGAATGTTTGCGAATGAAGAGCATGAGAGGATTGAAAATGGACTTCCTTCGTCGCCTCTTCCGAATGAAGTCCATATGCGAGAGTGTGCACAAATAATTATAGATGTGAACGATCCGTTTTTGTATGAGGAAATGGTTATGCCTGTCGCCGTTCCTCAGCTGTGCTGGTCACCAATTTCGTCGCTTGCATCTTCGCCGACGCCTCCCGGTTTGGATGTGGTGCAAGAAAGAGTGCTATCGCCCCGTCCTTCAACATCCAAGATGGATGTTGAGAACAGAGCGCTATCGCCCCGTCCGTCCACATCCAAAATAGGGGTGGATGAAGGTGACGATGATGAGGAATGGAAGCGAAAGTGGCCCTCTACCCCTGTCAGTTGTAAAAGTGTGGGTTCCTGCTCTGGCTTGGTTGAGGAAGGCGCGCTCGACCAAGCAACTTTGGACAACATTAAAAGAAAACGACGCAGAGCAAAGACCCTTAAAGAAACCCATGAAAAGATCAGAGAGCTGACAAAGGTAGCGAAGAAGTATGAATGGCAATTTAAGAATGTTTGGTTTGATGATGTGCGTGAGTATCAAAGAAGGAGAGATTTGCATGCAAACTGTTTGGAAGAGTGGAAAGAGTGTTTGAAAGTTCTTAGAGAGTTACACGTCTTCAAAACGACGTCTTTTAGAGGTCGTTTTTAGACTTCTAATATTATTAATTGTGATCTATCTATGCAATCAAAAAGTGATATATTCCATAAATTTTTTTTTACATTTGCAGAATGTAAATAGAATACATTATTTTACTCTTTTCAATATTCAATTACTCTATTTTTGTATGTCAGGTCCACTGATGTGCGAGAGACAAATTTAGCAACACTGCTTTACTTTATTTTTTTACTGAACTCCACGTGGCCAAATACCGCAACACAAACAGCAGCAACGTCTTTGGTGTTTTTGTTTTGTTCTTTAATTAGTAACGTTTCTACTTATTATTAAAGTTGTTGACGTACCTACATTTATAGTGTATGTGTAGGTGCAACTACTACATAATAATTGTGTGGTTTGTCACAAATGGCGCGTATTAATCATTACTTGTTCCGTCGCAATACTACATAACCTATACAATTTTACCCGTTCGACGATTTTATGAGATTACTATTGTTAATAAATTAATACTAATGCAATGGTTTCTTAATACTTACTAATATTATTTTAGTATCATCAATTATTCTGCATATTGTTTTAGCGGCTTTTCAATTAGTAAATGTTTACTTTTGTTTCATAATTATGAGAAGTTAGGTTAATAGAAGAGAGAGTATGTTCTGTTATTGAATATTTACTTTTGTTTAATAATTATGTCTGAAATAGTATATAATAAATATTATTTCCAATATTCAAATATTTATTTATAATTGCTGTTTTAGTCCTAGTATAGGTCGTTTTAATGACGTCATTGAAAAACGTTTTAATCACGTCGTTGAACTACGTTTTAATGACGTCTTATATTGACGTCCTTGGGCTGTGACATAATTCTGTCAGTTTTACGACAATTTGACGTCATTTTAATAAGTCATTTGACGTCGTTACTGCCGAGAAAACGGCGACATTATGAGGTCAGTGTGCTGGCTGGGATGAGCAGCGTACTGACTACTCATTCTGCAAAGCAAAAGAGGCTTGTCCCAAATTTTACCGATTCGAAAGAGAATTCGAAGAAAATCGGCCAACAGCACCAAAGAAAAGGTAGAGACATTTGTTGATCATCTGAAACAAAACCTCGCAACAGGAAAAAAACTTCAAATCGAAATATCAAATACAAGGTAGATGAATCAAAGACATAACCTAATAATTGCAAATTCTACCAGCCAATATTAACAGTGATATCAAGATTATTCTTCAAAAAATAATACCAGTTCAAAAGGAATTCAAGAATAAATATGTAACACTAGATCAGGTACATAGGATCACTAATATTCTAGAAAAACCGCTCGCAAAGAAAAGGGATCTGCTCAGCCACATTCTTGGTTATGACCCAAGCGTTTGACATCACGGATTAGAACACAAACTAGACCAATTCCTGTCATAGCAGCACAGTCACCTACTAATATTATATATTTAGCGGCGACTATTCAGAGTCAGACAAGAAGAAGAATATACTAACCTAAGAGAAATAAAAACTGACGTGCTTAAATTAAGCCAAGGCGTGAAGAAAGTCATAACTAAAATAAATGCGAAGATAGGAGCGATAGGGCCACATTATAATTTGCCAGTGCCGTAACGAGGGCGTGGCGAAGAAGGCACCCGCCACGGGAGCAACTTGGTTTGGGTTGCAAAATAAAGGATACCGACCCGGTTGAGAGTTGCACGTGGTTTCTATTTTACTTGACCATTCTACTCTACATGAATCAACAGTGACTGTCACTGCCCGTTTTTCGTCTTCTGACCAATTAGACAGAGACACGGATTATTGCGCGCGCATCATACTCTTTCTCTTTTTTACACTCCTAGCCCGCGTTCACATGAGGCGAAAAGCTCAGCCAAGCAGACCGTCAGGAGAAATCAGGTGGCGTTGATACGACGTTCTGATTGGCTGAGCAAGTTACATCGGATACGTTACGCTATTATTTTAACATATACCTATGTTTTGTATTTCTTTTATTTTGTCGTTATTGAATATGAATAAAAATTTGTTCTTATTTAGGTTATAGATTATTTATTCATGCAACTACCTTGACAAATACATTATTGTATATACAGGCAACTCGTTTTGATGAGGTTAATAGTATTTAATTAATATATTACATTTAGTAAAATTTAACTTGTTACAATAAGAGTTTTATTTTTTTGTCATTATTGGGTTACGGAGAGGCGCAAGTTAGACACTCGCCACAGGCGCTTCATACCCTCGTTACGGCACTGTAAATTTGCTGTTGGTAGAGACAACTATAAATAAACCAAATAAAAAAGAAAAGTATACAGCAGAATATCTATTAGAAGGTTGAAAAAATTATGAAACAATGCGAAGAAATACTAGAGGAAAAATTCAACAGAATTGAGGAGCAGGAGCTATTACGTGCTTATTCGTTGACTCTCTTAACTCTCCTAAGGAGTTAGCTCACCTAGTTAGTAGTAATTATTATAGTTCAGCATGCGGACTTTTCACTTGCCCCATCTGATCTAACCAAAGCGTAGGCGGAGCTTGGATAATTTACCTGCCCCGATGTACGAATTAAAGACTTCGTATCTTCGACGCTTTGCTACAACATCCTATCCGCCTTTTTCTAAAGTAGAGACTCGGCGGTTACTATCTGGAGATGAAGTTGTCCTGAATGTAAAAGACTATGTGTTCGCGTGAACGCTCCTTAAGTTAATGTTCAAGATAGACTCACTTGGATCTGACTTACTGGTACGTATTCCAGGAAAAGCAGGTCACCAAAGGTCGGGTGACTCCTAATCATTGCTCCGCGACCCCCCTCCCTCTCATCAAATGACCTGAGCTAGCCTACTGGCGGATCTGCTACTGCAGATCCACAGTTTTGCCAATTGTCTCTGGTCTCTTACGGGGCAGTAGGCAGGGGATCACCCTTGTTAATCTTTTTGTACTGTATCATAGACAATTCGCAACTACTCGTCCATAGAGTGGCAGAGACTAGTCCTTTAGATTAGTCCAGAAGTGACGTAGAGTCATAGTCACTTATTAGGTCTCCTATTATCTCATTCGGGATTTACGTGACATACCTGTCGTGAGTCTGACATGTAAAATTTGGCAAGTATGTGATATCTATATTTCTCAGTTTAATTGCTATTAGCTGTTTTTTTATTCGCCCACGATGAAAATTTAAACCCAAAGTCAAATTCTATTAACACTGTATAGCCTCTGATAACCAAGACAACTCTACCTCCCCAAGCGTTATATGTCGGGTTTTTACTTTACCTGTAGAATCGAAAGGGGCGGTTCCCTATTGGGACGCGCCAAAGATTGATCTGTACTCTCGTGGAATTTTGTTAAAAAAATTATGCGATAGCTCTGTTGCAATGTGTATAATCACTAGTGCAGCAAACATATTATTGAGAGGAATCTATGAATGTAATTACATTTTACTGACATTTCAAAAATTATCTATGATTTTACTTAATATTACCATAAATAGCTATTAACACGGATATTAAATTTAATCTATCAAAATTACAATCACCATTAAAATGCAACACAGCAAAAACAACCGTTAAAAACTACGTCATCAACTACCGCATATTGAAGACATTTTGATGTTGTACAACGCCATCTATATTTATTGGCGCGTCCTGTGTGACATGATCGCGAGGAACCAGAAGTGTCGAAAAAAGACATGCAAATATAGAGAAACGCTACTGAATATTGCATTTATTTTTTCTGTAGGTATAGTTTTAATAGGGAATAAATGACGTGTTATTCAAATACCCCAATTCACGGTAACTGCGAAATTTTACCTGCAACTATTTTTTAGATTTTAGGTAGCCCAATTCTGTGGTAAACCTACCCAACTGGCAATCCTAAAAACATAATGATTCTAAATAAAGTATAAATCTCTTTTTTTTTAACCTAAAGTAATGAAAAACAAAGGGAAAATCAGTGTTGTCATTTTGTGTTTTTTATTTGGCTGTTCAGAGTAATAATCAAATCTAAACCCTAGTGGACAATAATGTTTAAAAGCAGTGAGAAACATTTTTATGAAAACACTTATATTATTTTTTATTACAGATTTTAAAAAAGACAATGACAGATTTTTTAAATAATTTTTCCGTTCCTGAAAAAAGGTCACTAATAAGCCTCTTGCCGTTATGATTCACCCTGCTCGAGTTGCACAGGCAAACCGGAATAAAAGTTGGGGCGTCCACAGCCGCCCTAACGGTAATTTGAAAATTTAAATTATTTGTTAACGTATATTTAAAATAGACTAAAAACGCTTTTAACTTTATTATAAATAAAAATCTTTGCGACTTTTATTTATTTAATATCTAACATCTAGGTATCCAATATATTCGTTTGAAATATAAACATCAAATCGAAGTTTTGATTGCGCTTGTGCATTTCCTGTTGGTATATATACATCGAACCTCCATTTTGCAAACTCCATTTCGTTATTAGTAGTGGTGTTATTAAAGTGAGGTTGTGTTCCTTTCTTAGGTCACACAACCCACCTAAATTTGTGAAATAATTCTTCAAAAAAATACAAAAAAAAACTAAAAACTTATTTAAAAACCCAAAAAAATCGTAAAATAGTTGAAAATTGTAACGTAATAAACAGTAAAAATATTGTACATCTTGTTTCATATGTTTTTACGATTTGATTTCTCAAGGAGCGTAGTATTTTGTTTTTAACGTGTAAGTTAAATTTTTTAAAATGAATCCGGGGGCTCCAAATTACCCTATGGCGTCGTTGTACGTGGGGGACTTGCATTCTGATATTACTGAAGCAATGCTCTTCGAGAAGTTTTCAACTGCAGGCCCAGTCCTTTCGATTCGTGTATGCAGAGATATGATCACACGTCGTTCGCTTGGTTATGCCTATGTAAACTTTCAACAACCTGCAGATGGTAAGAAAATGTTACTTTTTATAAATACTTACAGTGTGTACTTATTAGAATTAAATTGTTAATAATGGGGGTAAATCGAGTGTTCGTTTCATTGGGGTTCGTTATTTCATAAAAAGATCAATATTTTGAAGTTTTATGTTTTATTTGTATTAGTCAACATTATACCTACAATAATTTGATAATAAAATGAATATTAATGTGAAACTAATTAAGTTATTAATAAGAAAAGACAACAAAACATTTTTTATTTTTGGAGGGAAAGTGGTTTGTTTTTCGATTGTTTACAAAAAAGCAAAATAATAACAGCATCATTTCAAATTTAAATTCCTAACAAATTTTACTTGAAAGTAAGGTTATATTGCACAATCTTACAAATTTTATGAATAATCGATGAGAATACATAATTGGTTTTGTTGTAGCTGAACGCGCGTTAGATACCATGAATTTTGACCTAATTAAGGGTCGTCCTATTCGTATCATGTGGTCCCAGCGAGATCCGTCCCTTCGTAAATCTGGTGTAGGAAACGTATTTATTAAGAATCTCGATAAAAGTATTGACAATAAGGCTATGTACGATACATTTTCGGCCTTTGGAAACATTCTTAGTTGTAAAGTAGCTCAAGATGAAAACGGTGTCAGCAAAGGTTATGGTTTTGTCCATTTTGAAACCGAAGAAGCAGCTAATAAATCCATTGAAAAGGTAAATGGAATGTTATTAAACGGGAAGAAAGTATATGTAGGACGTTTCATCCCAAGAAAAGAACGAGAGAAGGAATTAGGAGAGAAAGCTAAATTGTTTACTAACGTTTATGTAAAAAATTTTGGTGAAGATATGACTGAAGATCAATTAAGGAATATGTTCGAGAAGTTTGGACGAATTACTAGTTTGAAGATTATGATTAAAGAAGATGGAAAATCGAGAGGGTTCGGATTTGTGGCGTTTGAAGATCCTGATTGTGCTGAAGCAGCAGTTGAAGAACTAAATGGTAAGATTTCATATTTGTACAATTATTTTAATCAATTTTATTTTATTGGCCGAGTGTTTACACACTCCATGCAATTAAACAATAACCAAGCACATGCAAATGTTTTTTTGCTATGCTATTTTACAAAAAATTTCTAATGACGAGTGATAGGAATTCGGTTCTCGTAACAGACTTGTATGTAGGATATTTCAATTTTTAGCACTCAAACGGATATAAATGTATGTGATTTAAAGTACCTTTTACAAATATTTAATTCTTACAAGAAAATGAATGTTTAAAATAAATGTCTAGTATGCCTCGGGCCGGATTGTTTCCATTGTTATCATATTAACACTAAGCAAGATACAAGATGTTTATGTTATTAACGTTGTAGCTGGTGCCATATTACTTACTGACCACACAAGACAACTATTGAGTTGTGCTCTTGCTGAACATTGGAAATGCATTTTTCCAAAAATTATAAGTCTGTCGGGTCAGTCCATGGTAACTCATGTTACATTTAACTCCCATCTTCAATTGTAATATAGGAATATTTTTTTTAAATTTATGATTATGATTTTCTAACACAAGAAATGACTATTCTGTGATAATAAAGAACTAAGATATATATTTATAATTAGTTGGGCAAGTAAGGATTTGTTTTAATTATGTGATATGTCTCTAGTAACTCATGTTACATTTAGCGACATAACTTTCTCTTTATGTATGAATTGGTCTGAAACTCTGTTCTGTTTGAGGTATTAAAGTAAATTAAAAATCAAATATTTATTTATTAATCAAATACAAGTTAATTAATAATATATAGAATCTATATTAATAACAACATTATTTTTTAAACTATTAAACGCTGGTCACTCCTGTTACAATGGTATTGGTAACTCACTTTACTTCATCATGCAGTCAATATTATCCAGTGTCTATCTTCCTAATTCTTATAATAGTACCTGTAGGTAAAAAGAAAGGAAAACCTTGTTGTTTTTTTAACTGATATATGGTATATTATCATCTGAACTAACAGAATCGTCGGATCTATACACCATTTTATAAAAAACTAAAAATTTTATAAAAATCCGATGTTTTTTTATTTATAACTACAGCTGCAACATTATGTTTTCAGGCTACAAACAATATATTTTGCTATTTCTTATTAAAAGCATTTTACGATTTATATTGTTATAGAGATTGTGCAGATAACACATTTTTAATAGTTTACAAAGTTTATTTGGGCACCCAATATTACAATATACATGCATATAAAACTATTTCAATTGCTCTTTTTATTTATTAGGGTTTGTTTAATGGGCACCACTCACGGTGTCTCCCCGACGACGTCGGCGAAAACGTCGTCGACGACGTCGGGGACAAGGTCGAAATAATGAGGTAATGTTTACATTTACTGTAATTTAATGCATGACTGTGAATAATAAAATTATTAATATCGTATTTCTTTTAAGACATCAAAATGAAAGAAAGTAGTTTTGAGCATAATAAAATGCGTACTGAATTTCTTTAAAGTATTTCGAAATAGCTTATGCAATTAACAAAACTTTTCATAAGCGGAATAATATTGATATCCATCGATAGAATTACAAGTAACCCTTTATTATAAAACGAAAACTCTTTGTTTTTTTTATTAATCTCATTCTTAATTTAGTTTAAAAATGGATATAATTAACGCAGGATTTAGGATTTAGGAGTTCTGGCGCGCAAATAAGGATTTCCTATAAAGGACTTTTGATAAAATTTGGTAGTGATAATCGTCGGAAAAATATCATGTTTAAAAATGTAATGGTTTCACCGTCGCTTCCTTTTCCGTGTAGTTTTAAAATTTTATGCTGATGGTACATAACCTTATACTATATCTATCTTTTTCGGGTTTACTTGAATTATTTCATTTTTATTACATTTGTTTACAAACAACTGTTTACAACTGTGAAAATAAAACCCTTGTCAACTGTAAATTATTATTAGGCAAAATAAACATATACATCTGGGATTACTAAAAAATATATGCTTTCTTTATTATACTTTTTAAGAAAACATTATGAATTCAATATGCTGTGACACTTTCAAGTGATAAGATGGATTTTTATAAATTATCTTTGAGAAAAAAAATTGCAGTTGGTGTGGCAGTTGCCTTGTGCTTCGAAGAAGAAGAAACTGAAACACCACGAAAAAAAAGAAAATATGGTTTTTAGATCGCAAACAATATTCACACATGTCCTTGTTAAAAGAATTGCGACAAAATGAGCCGAAGGATTTTTATTATAAGGTTATGTACCATCAGCATAAAATTTTAAAACTACACGGAAAAGGAAGCGACGGTGAAACCATTACATTTTTAAACATGATATTTTTCCGACGATTATCACTACCAAATTTTATCAAAAGTCGTCCTTTATAGGAAATCCTTATTTGCGAACCAAAACTCAGAATCCTAAATCCTGCGTTAATTATATCCATTTTTAAACTAAATTAAGAATGAGATTAATAAAAAAAACAAAGAGTTTTCGTTTTATAATAAAGGGTTACTTGTAATTCTATCGATGGATATCAATATTATTCCGCTTATGAAAAGTTTTGTTAATTGCATAAGCTATTTCGAAATACTTTAAAGAAAGAAATTCAGTACGCATTTTATTATGCTCAAAACTACTTTCTTTCATTTTGATGTCTTAAAAGAAATACGATATTAATAATTTTATTATACACAGTCATGCATTAAATTACAGTAAATGTAAACATTACCTCATTATTTCGACCTTGTCCCCGACGTCGTCGACGACGTTTTCGCCGACGTCGTCGGGGAGTCACCGTGTATGTGCTATTTAAGTCTGGGACTAGGTTGAAATGCGATCTGCTGTTAGTACAATACTAGAATGACCTTCATAGTTGTTTTTTTTTATTTACATAAAAAATTTTAATAAATAGTATTTAATTGTAAAAATTTTAGTTGTGATTTTTCATTGCAATTGATGTATTAGTTGAAACTAAGTTTAATTGCAATTAAATTTAGTTGCAGTCTGCAATTAAGAGGTTAATTGCAGTTAAATATAATTGCAATTGAAATGTCACAATTAAATCTTCAATCAATTGATTAATTGATTAAGGCTGGGTTTATATCAATCAAACAAAAACGTTTTTATACTAAATGTTTTTGTATGATTTTGTTTGACGTTGTTTTCTTAATAATTGGTATATGAGGCGGTTCACACTGTTCAAACAAAACACAAAAACATAAAAAAGCAAGTTTAACCATCTTCAGACGAAATGTTTTGTCTAAAACCGTTTTTGTTTGATAGGTATAAATTGCAAGACAAAAAACATTTTCGCATTCTGCATAAACGTTTTGTTTAAAAGCATTTTCGTCTTATCAATGTGCTTACACCTTCAAACAATTTCAACCGCTTTGCAACGTGTCGGACGTGCAAACATGATCCCTTGTTTGAAGGCGAAACAAAATGTGAAACCCACGAAACTATGCAGTTGCAAATTTATTTTGGACATATTCACATCTATTTTATTTGTTTATTATTAATAAAATTTAATTATCTGTGTAAAATGCATATAACGGGTTACAACTAAAAATTTGTACTAACTTTGTGTTGGGTTGTAATTAGTCATTGAGCATGATTTTTAATTTTCAAATAATATTTTAAAATATAGTGTGCTATAGTTAATTACTGCAAACAAAATTAATGATCTTTCAAATTTATGTTGTTGTCAGAAGAATTGTCAAGAAGAACAATCTACATATTAATCATGAGAGGTAGAGTAATTAAGAAAAGTGAGTGATCTGGTCGCAAGGCAAAAATAATGACGAAAAAGAACAAAAGCATTCGAAGATCCATTTATTACTGTAAACTTTCGTACTCTTTCTTGTTCGAATGGCATTATTTTACTTACTATAATACATTTGAGAGATAAGTTATTTTCGTTTTGCAGTAATTAACCACATCATACTCTTTTAAATTTTTATTTAAAAATTAAAAACTATAATCTGTGGTATGATCTATGATAAAAAGGATTAATTAAACATTTTATGTTTGGTCATTCTTATCAGAAGACCTGTTTAAAATGAAAAAGTATCTCCAATCAACAATCCTAAATGATACTGACATTTTTAAAGACACAAAACAGGATTGATACTGTTTTATATAACAACAAACCGTTTTTCATTCAGTCGTTTAGATTGCTCAGTGTGTGCTAAATTGCAACAAAACGATTTTGTTTTAATGAAAAACGATTTGACTGCCAACGTTTTTGATGTTCAAGTGTGTGACTTGAACTTACTGTTTTGTCGAACTGCAAAACGTTTTGTATAAAAACGTTTTTGTTTGATTGATATAAACCCAGCCTAAGAATTTAACTGATTGATGCCCAACACTGCATCTATATCATCAAGTCATCTCTATAACTTTGGGTGAAAATTTGGTGCCAACCTGAGCAAATTGTGCATTAAAAACAACTCTTTTATAACTGATTACTTCTTACGACGCGTTTTAATGCACCACCAATCAATCCCATCAACTGGTCCTTTGCTATGTGAACTGGCGAAACACTTCCAAATGATTTTCGTTTTTGATCTTCTCTCAAACAAGGGTATAGTGATGTAGATTGTCAAAAACAATGGCAATTGGGAAATGCCCTGATTGCTAAAAAAGAAAACGTAAACAGAGTAATTGGAGTTGAACTCAATGGAAACTTTGGACTTCATCCTGAGCTAAGCATCTGTAATTCTTCGAAAAATCAATCTGTAGAAGGGAAGCTTCAGCATTAACTGTTTGGTAACAGCATCTTTGTTTTTCATATCTTCGTGCTTGATTTTTCTTAATAAAAGAATGCACCTTGAATGAGGGGGTCAGTTCAGTACGTGTTTCTGCAAAGTATCAACACTCACACTTTGAACTGCCTTACATAGTTTTCCTTTACTTGTCTTCCAATAGTGCCATGTTACCTCGAAAGCTAGATTTCGAATAAACGCTATTTTTGTATGTACTACAGTAGAAACTGCCTAAAGTGACCACCTTTGGGACTGACCCAAAATGGTCAATTTAAGCTGGTGGTCACTTTGTAAAAGTGTGAATTCTTTATACACTACAATTTGGCCAAAACAGCCCACACTCGTCAGCATTAAAAATATCCTCTGATATAAAGCCCTTTGCAAACTCTGTAAAGCGAATAAGAAAATCACTTACTGTTGCGGGATCAGTTTCATTTGCATCGCCAACTAAACTTTTCTGGGAAATGTTTCGTTTCTTAAATGATTCAAGCCAACCCGACGATGTTTTAAAATTAGGCAAATTTGACTGCTGAGCAAACTTTAATGCTACTTCTTGTAACATTAGTTCAGAAAGTCTTGCATTTACACTGCGCATCTTTAATAACCAATTTAAAGTTATTTGATTAACCACTTCAAATTCTGTTAAACGTCTTTTTCTAAAGGAGTCTATAGCATCTTCTTCGTAACGTTGTTGATATTCTAATTTTCTTTTTTTAATATTATTTGCTGTTGTTTTGCTAATACAAAAATGTTCTGCTGTTTTTCTTTCACTGTGGCTTTCTAAAAACTCTTAACACCTTTTGTTTTTCTTGCAAATTTAGTACTTTTTAAACTAATTAACACAATGGTTTCAATCAACAGATGAAACAAGACTGATTTTATATAACAATTTTAAAACTATCCAAGGGTTACTAATGTGAAAGTTTGCAGGTAATGAATTTCTCAGAAGCCAAAATAAAATCTTAAAACTTGGAAATACCTGAACCCAACTGGTCACTATTAAGGGATTATGATTCATTCTTAGAAATTCTTTGAATGCAATTTACATGTACATGCCTACTTAAACATTTAGAAGATTAGTTCTAACTGTTATAAGTAATGCCTTAGCTAATGGTCACATTACACAAACATTTTTAAACAAATATTCGACGTAAATGTGGTCAATGGTCACAACAGAGAAGTGGTCAGTTTATACAGTAAAAATTACATTAAAGTAATGGGATTTTTGCAGGGACTGAAAAAAGTGGTCAATATGACCAGAAGGTCAGTTTAAACAGGTGGTCAGATTTACAGGTTTTACTGTATGTAGGTACTTGTATGAACTAATACTATAAGTACTAATAAAACACAACTTCAGCAAAGATTATCAAACAAAAATAAGCTTTAATTGACAGTTAGCAATTTGTTTGTAAACAATTATTATATTATAGTTTACTTGATACTTTTTGTGCATGTTGTATATTGTAACATTAGTTACCGGTAACTCATGTTACAAAATCACATGTGGTTTTTAAACAAATTAAAGAAGGAATCAAAAATAGAATTATATTTTTGTATTAGAATACGGACAAATAAAGAGAGTGTAAACGGATAAGTATGTACGTTGCCTAATACAAATGCAAACTAAAAATGTATACCTTTTGGTCACTCACGTTACATTTTTTTGATGCTACTTTTATTTTTCTAATAACAGAGCGTTACATCATTTACTTACCAGGTATTTTACAGCCAATGCTAGTATGTAATTTAATCTATGCCACAGCACCACTATTTTCTTAAACTAAACAGTTACATTTTAATTTTTAAATGTTTTGCAATGCCAAAATAATGATTAATAATCCATTTGTGCGGAAGTTGAAACTGTTTTCAGAATTTGAACAAAAGGCAAGCTTCTTTCGATTTTGAAGTAAGTGTTACCGGAAAATATATTTCATAAACTACCAGTGACTTAAGGATCTTAAAGGATTATTACATTTTATCTTGAGCTTGCCATGTCGCATTTTCATGGAATCACCCTGTCCAATTGAAAACTTTCCACCTCAAATAATTTTTGATCTATACAAAAAATCAATTTTTGTAAAAACATTAATTTATTTTTTCGAGGGAGACATTTAAATATAGTTTAATCAAAATCTTGCATTTCATCCCCTAAAATACCAAATAATTGTGAAATTTTATTTAAAAGGGTATATAAAAAAGAAAATTCTTGTGCAAAAAAGTTAAAATAAGGTCATGGGTTGATGAGATAAAGGTGAAAGTTATTAACAACCCTCCTTTAGCGGACAAGAGTTTTTTTTTTTTAAATCAACTTAAATCTGATATTATTGTTAATTGATATCCGAGTCATCCAAATTGAAATCTTCAATGTCTTTTTTCACACTATAGCATACGTTATGTATATGTGACCTCTTAGATGCAGATATAAAATGTCATGTCGTTTCTTAATTGGGTAAAAAGAACATGAAGGTAGCAGCTGCAAAGAATTTTAATACGCAAGGTCTTTGGACATGTGAAATTTCCTCGAAGTTTTCTGAAAATAATATATTATATACAGTGTGTGTTTCATTTGACAGCTGGACACCTAAATGTCTTTGTTATTTATAATCACATTAATTCCTTTCGAAGATAATAATTGTTCGTTTAGAAAGGCAGCTCAGAAGTTTATTGCTAGACATTTGCCTAAGAACATCACGTTTCAAAGAGTTGCAAATATTAGCAATTTATTCAAATAGTAAAGAAAGCTTTGTTGTAAAGTTCCATGACGTTTTTGACATTTTAAGCTCCCTGGCAATTTGCCTCATTTTGCTACTGCCACTAAATTTGCTATAGCCAAACAAACAAATGAAGAAACTAGGTCAACTTGTGATCAACAGCTGTGAAATACATTAAATTAATATAAGAGAGTAAGCAGCATCTTGTGTTACTCTCGGCTGTTAAGAAAGTAAGTAGTTAGGGTTGTACTTTCGTGCTCTGTAACTCCGAAACTATTAATTTTAGAGCTTTGTGGCCACGGAGACTTTTGATCAGTATGATATAAACTACAACATATCAAAATTTCAGCCAATTTGACCGGAATCCAATTTCCATAAGAAATGTGCGGGGTTCTTTGGCAACCCTGTGTAACAATTTAAACAAGCTTATAGCTTCTGGCGCCTGGTTACCAGGTTATGGGTTGTAGCAATTGTTATATTATATTATTATTATTATTATTATAGCACACGCCTCATGTACCCATGCTTTACAGTTTCCACACTGAATCAAATCTTCATCATGTGACTCCAGACATATGGGACATGTCTGTTCCTTGGACATGTTCTGCTTTTTATCTTCGTTTGCCTTTGTGCTTTTTTTTCCTTTTTTCCTTACGTCTTTCCCAGAAAGTAACATTTCTCCGCATGTTACTGCATTTTGTTCTTTATCCTGTCCTCTCTCTTCAAGCATCGTTGTGTATTGTGGATCTGTCAGTATCTCACTTTTTTCCGCTTTTCGACATCGCGAAGTAGCTCTTCATCTTGATGCATCAGGAACCGGTAAAAGTTTCGCAACTATCACTTTAAAATTGACAGACAAGTTGAGGGTTAAGGTAGATTTATTGTGCCGTTGTTTCAGGATTTGAGAGAGGATTGTTTTCAGGAACTTCGGTCATGTCTGATGAAAGGAAATCCAAGTCATCAAAGATATGTCTGTTAAAAGGGTAAATGCCAGTGCACCGTAATCCGTTTACACCAATGTCTACCCGGGATACTCTATTAAAAGCTGAATCAACTAATCCTGCTATCTCGTATTCACTGATTCTTCGCCAGGGTTTGCTCTCATCCACAAATCACAGGCATTGTTATAAGCGCCTTTAAACAGTTTCATATATGTGTGGTCGAGCGGCTGTAATCTGTGGGTGGTATGAGGAGGTACGAAGCACCGACGATGAGGCGTCCTTCACGAAATTCATCACTAAGAAAAAACCAGTCTCTTTTGAATTCGCTGTACCAATTATAAATTGTTGCCTTAGACAGGGCTTCTGCGCCAAATGCACTTCTAAGCCGATCTTCACATTGTTTAGGCGTTAATGACGATTTAAAATCGTAAAAAAATCATAGCCCGGAAAAGTTCACTAGTCATATTCATTTTTGGGTGAACACACAATCTTTAAATTATGATAATTAAAAAACTATTAGAGCGAGCAAATCGAACAAACTAAACGGTAATCAACTCGCAAAACATTAAAAAGTAGCTGTCAACTAAAAACAAATTTCATTCGTTTTTAGAAACATGGCATTCTAGATATTATCAGTGTTCCCCTCGTATTTATTATCACAGTAATTATGAAAATATCAATATCAAGGTTATACCATATGAGCCAGAAAGACTAACCTGTTTTAATTTTTTGGTAAATTCGATAAAATGTCAATGTTGGCACCATTTGATCTTGTGCCACTACCACTTTGTTAACCTCAAATTATACATATGAGAATACCAACAGCGATGAACGGCGATACATTAACAAGGTAGTAATGCGGTTGTCAACTACAACTGTTTAAAACCACCAGTTCTACTACATACCAAATTCAAATTGGTGACGTATTTCTGATTCACGTGGTATAATTCATTATAAGTAGAAAATTAAAAAAAATAGCAAAATCCTTGGAACATTAAAGACTCTTGTAACCTTTAAGGCAAAGAGGTGCATCTTGTTAATTCTCGTAAAGTACAGTTATATCAGAGGCTATACTTTAAAGGAAAGATACTGTACAAAAAAGAGATGATGGTCTGAAAGGTTTCTTCTTAAGTTGCGAAAAATCATTTTTTATTGTTTATTAGATGTTATTTTTTTACAAATTATATAGCTATACAATACATAACCATATTTTTGATATCAAATAAAATTGTTACTGTTTTCAGTATTGAAATAAATAATGCTTTATTATTTGACTTTATTGCTCTACCACATCGCATTTTAGAGCTTGAGTAGAAGTTAAAAATTCCATATAATCAGCATGTTTTGAACCTAGAAATCTACCTTTTAGTGTTGCCCTAAAACTACCTTCATTGAGAATATCTTATACTCTTATGTTATCCTTATATTAAAGATGTTCTACTCCAATGACATTTATTAAAAATAGTTGGCTATTGTGAATTCCTGCAACTGGGGGAATTGATTTACGAGTTTTAAAAATTATAATTACAAATACATAAAACATAATGAAACAATGTAACAGAACTGTGTTGTTTGTTAACCTACTCAAAAATCCAATTAATTTCAAGTGTATTAACTTGAATAATAATATTAGACCCCTTTAACAGGTCATGATGGCCCATGGGGTATAGCAGGATAGGCTGCTATTACTCTAGCTGTTCAGTACCCATTGGTGGTAAAGTAACTAGCTTTACACACCGACCGCCTATTATTACCCCAGGTACTGATTTCCACAGGCTGGGTCAACCTGGAAGCCTTAGATATTTTAAGAATTTCCATGTATCATCCCTGGGATGCGAACCCAGGACCTCAAGATGGGTAGTCAAGTGCCATACCCACTGAGCTACCATGGCTTCGCATTAACTTGAATAGAAAATTGGATCTAAATTAAATTTTATAAAAATATCTTAAATAGCTTAAAAAAGGAAAAACAAAAACTTATAACTCATTGATAAGAAAAAGCTTTCTTATCAATGAGTTATCAAATTTTCAATATTGGGAAGAGTTTAATAGCATCATCATACTTCTTTCTGCCACTTACATAGCGATCTTCTCTCTGTTATTTCTTGTACTGCTTCTGTCTGCTCTGTCTTCGTTTGAATTAGTCTGACAATGTTTCTTCTTTGTAACAGTTCATCAATCTATGGTTCATTCTTCTGCTTATTCTTTCGTTCTCTTCTATTCCTTCATATATTGTGCTTGCCACTTTTCTTTTAAATGATGTTTCCTCTTCCTCTATAGTAGTTATCCATGTTTCAGTACCATATGTGTTCTTATTAACTCCTGCTGTTCCTGCTCAATATTTTTGTTGTTAGTAATCTATACTTCTATACTATACTAATATTATAAAGAGGAAAGATTTGTATGTTTGTAACGAATAAACTCAAAAACTACTGGACCGATTTCAAAAATTCTTTCACCATTAGAATGCTACATTATCCCTGAGTAACATAGGCTATATTTATTACTAGAAAAAATTAGGGATCTCTACTAAAACTTAAATAATGTAACCCAAGGTGTACAAATACTGGCCCCACGCAGAGCAGCGGCCAACACGGCGAGGGAGGGGTCACCAAAGTGCGGGAGAGGGGCGTGTACATATAAGAAATAGGTATTTCGACTTCATAAGAAAAATATAAATAGTAATTTGAAAAAAACTACTTAGTCCTGCATAAAGATACATTTACTCTACGTTTATCCCAAAATGTTTAAAAATAAATGTCCACCCGTGCGAAGCCGGGACGGACCGCTAGTTTTTAATATTTGTATTTGAAGGATATCCACTACCTGGAAAAATGTACAGTGATTTCTGTTTTTCAAAAATGTTACCATGTTTCCAACCTATTCCCATTTATTACAAGACGAGAATAAGTTGACATATTACTAGTCTGGTTTGGTATGCTTGTAGGTATAGGTTGCTATTCTGTTATGCTGAGTTATTCTGGTGTATTTCAATATATTTCTTCTCTTTAAGTCTTTTAGCACTGCTTCTTTCCGTTTTTTCCTTGGCCGTCACCTCTTCCTTTTATTATCTGGTATTTTCCATGCTAGTTGTATTTATATTTCATATCCTAATTTAGTTTTCTTTCTGCCTGTTATTCTTTTTAGCATCTTCCGCTCCTATGTAAATAATCTCTCTTGTATAGTTTTGTTCATGGTTCACGTCTCGCAAGCATATAACTGTTGGCCTTGGCACTGTTTTATATAGTTTGATCTTTGTGCTCCATGATGTGTGTTTTGATCTTATTTAACGCTCCTGCTCATCGATTTTCTTTCATAATTCTAACCTCTACTTGCCCTCTCTACATCTATTTGTAATTAACTTCGTTGGTATGTTAAACTCTTTTCATTATGCTGCTTGTATAAACTTTGACGGTAATGGACTGTATGCCTTTTTATTTTGATCTAATAAACCATTTCACAAATTTATTTTAGTTGAACTTTTATTGAAAGATTATAAACAAGTGCAACACAAAATATTCATAACATCAAATCTTATTAATTGTAACTAAACATTGAATTGGAGGCTAATAAAATAAATGTTTATACATAATAACTCCCCAATTATACTGGTATTTGTTAAAACAACCACCACTCTGGAATTTTTCGCCTCCTCTCGATCGGGGTGGAATACAAATTATCTGAATGCTTTACGTGGAGTCCCCATGTTAACATTCCTCCACGTACCTTCCCTTGGGAGGAAGTAATTGAGATACGCTCAAATCAGCGCGCAATTGCATAGCAATTGCTCCCATTCACCCACTGGTCGGAGCGAGGTTGCCTATCCACCCCCTACTAGCTAACCAGGTTAGCACCGGAGCGATTGACTTAACACGTGCTCACCTGCCGGCACCCTCCCGTCCTCTTTCATACGGGGTGAAGTGCTTCGTCCAGCATTAGGACTATTCCTCCAACTTAGGTCAGTTCAGTACACCGAGCCAGAGTTGGGGCCCCTGCCCGATCGAATCCAACCTCAATGTGGCGGGATTTGGTTTTTAAATGGGTTCGCCACCCCGATCTCCCAGTTATAGGCCTGGTGCGCCCTCGACAGAGCTTTGTTTCGAGGCTGCTTAAAGGGCCCTTTATAAAGCAACGTCCCGGTGTGTACCCGTTAAGGTGAAGTTGTCTTGAACGTGAGAGGCTATGTCTCTTCGCATCAACGTTCTTTAAGTGTAGGTCTCTAGACGATTTCTGGGAATCCGACGCTAGAACTGATAGCATACCCCCAAAAATAATTTTTGGGGTCTTGCCATTTCCGAGAAAAATCAAATTCAAGTGTGGGGGTGCTAGCTTAACGTTAAGCTAGCGCCCACTTTTTCCTTAAGGTAGTTAGACATACCTACTTGGTCTCAGATTTATGGGCTCTTCGAATATGCAAATCTCAATTGCATCGAAACTACGCTTTCGAAGTTAATCGATATTCAAAAATTTTGAAAATTCGAAAAATAATTTATTTTTCTCTAACTTTGCGTTATACTTCTGAATGAATTATGGGTTCTTCAATGCGCCTAACCACGATTTTTAGGCTACACTCTAATAGCAATACCACCTTCGAAGACATATTGAAAATCCTTAATATTAACATTTATCAAAATTTCTTGCGCGATAATTACATGCTAAATAGCTTTGGGGGGATTCAAGAGCCCATACATATGGGCTCTCGAATAGTTTTTGGGCTCTTGGCATTTCCGAGAAAAATCAAATTCAAGTGTGGGGGTGCTCGCTTAACGTTAAGCTAGCGCCCACTTTTTCCTTAAGGTAGTTAGACATACCTACTTGGTCTCAGATTTATGGGCTCTTCGAATATGCAAATCTCAATTGCATTGGAACTACCCTTTCGAAGTTAATCGATATTAAAAAATTTTGAAAATTCGAAAAATAATTTTTTTTCTCTAGCTTTGCGTTATACTTATGAATGAATTATGGGCTCTTCAATGCGCCTAATCACGATTTTTAGGCTGCACCCTACTTGTAATACCACCTTCGAAGACATATCAAAAATCGTTAATATCGAAATATACCAAAATTTCTCGCGCGATAATCACAGGACGTCGGACGTCCTGGAACTTAGCACAGCAACATGCTCTAAATTATAAACAAAATGTTTCTTAATTTATCGTAAATATTTGGTGTAAAGTAAAAACTTAATTTTTTTTTAAATAATTGATAGTAATGCTAACTTCCATGGAAGTTAGCACGGCGTCCGGCCTAGACCGCAAAATTATAAATATAATTTTAAAAAACTATAGCGTATAATTTATCGTAAATTAGTCATAAATATGTGGCGAAGAGTAAAAATTTGTCGGTCCTAGTTTTTTGAGAATAATCGATAGTAGTGCTAACTCCCAATGGGAGTTAGCACAGCGACTGGTCTAGATCACAAAATGATAAATATAATTAAAATAACTATAGCCTATAATTTGTCGTAAATCTGTCGTGAAAACTAAAAAATTGTCGGGCTTTGTTTATTTTAAATAACTGTAAGCTATACTAACTTCCAATTGAGATTGGTACAGCAGCCAGTCTAAATCACTTGAAAATGAATAGAATTGGAAAAAGTATAGTGCATAATTTATCGTAAATTAGTCGTAAACGAATAGAGTAGCAAGGATTTTGTTATATAAATTATTACGGTAGTTATTACAAATATACTGCATCAAGCATTGTACGTAAAAATTGTTGAACTAATGATAATAAGATCTACTGATTAATTTAAAAATTGGTTCAAATTGATTTATTGCATAAATCCATTGTGCGCCATACAAGCACAAAACTATTGTTTAGTAGGGATTTGCACTAGGCTTTTCCATACGCACGGCAGACGTTCATTTTTGATTCCTACCCGGTAGGTCTGGTGATTTCAGGAATATGGTAAATTACGAGTATGGTTCATATTTATATTCATATACCACAAATGTTCAACTATAATATATCGTTGTCATTAATTTACGCAGTTTCAGTGTAAGATATACGCCCAATATTTGGTAACATCTCTGCACCATTGTGAAAGAACAGGACAAGCATTGTGACATGGTCACAACTTTGTTTGTTTTAGCGCAGTATATAAAGGTATACAGTGGTTTTATTAAAAAAATTCCGAATACAATGTCATGGTTTTTCAGTATATTTGGCGATATTTGGTCTTATAATTTCATGTGCCCTGCAAATTAATACAATTAAGGTTCCTATTTAAAAAACGCATCGCTGACTTTATAACTATTGGCCGGTTTCACAAAGCTTGATTAAGTTCTGCTTAACTTAATTAATTTTGATTAAATTAAAAATCCAGAAATATAATTCGATAAAATTTCAGGTCTCTTAAATTTCAACCAATGAAATTTCTGAATTTCGAATTTAATGTCAATTAAGTTAATCAGAATTTAATCGAGCTTTGTGAGACCGGCCATATAACTATCAAAATATGACTTTTTTGGAACTAAAATCGAGAATTTGTTTCTTTAAAAAACATTTGATAAAAGTTCCAGACTTTACTCCCTCACTGTATATGTCATTCAAATAAATGACAAGAATAACTTTTGCCACACAATAATTATAAACCCCAGAGATGAATTTAAATAATTCGAAAAATAGGTTAAAAAAATAAATCATTATGGTTACTGACTTCAATACTCTATACATTTTCAGGCAGATCAATTTATAGAACCCTAATTTTTTACCATTTCATATTTTGTCTTTAATATATTTTTAATATTTCTGAATAAGTTCTTGCTATAGTATACCTAGTTTTAAATCCTACTTGAAAAAGCTAATAAAACATAGCAGGGACTGTGGTCATAAACAACAAACCTTCTCCTGTGGGTGGGTGACCTTTACTAGAGGACCCATCATAAACATCCAAATAATACCTACAAACATGTAATTTAAAAAATATTTCTAATAACAATAACAGAAAAGGGACCAGAAAGCTTGACTAATGTTTATGGTACCCATGTGTTATCTTTATATTGATAGATTTCTCCCTCCAAAAATAATTTAAAAATGGTTTGTTATAGTTTTAGAATTTCCTCTCTTTTTTCCTTATGTAAGATTTGGTTATTTGTAATATTATTTGTAAAATTAATTAGATCAGTGTTTATAATAATTCTTTTTATCAATGATATAATTTAAATTGTCGAATAAAACAAATTCAATTTCCTTATTTAATCAGTTTGGGAGAAAAATTTAACTTGAAAAAACTTCCCCTAACCATTTGTTTCAATCTTTTGTTTGCAATTATTAGGTTCTTTAGTTTAGGTGATTATTAAATATTTGAAAAAGAAAATGCGCAATTAGCAGGGTTATAAATAGATAACTTTGTAACCGAAATACATATTGATTGACATACCCGTGAAGTGAAAATAATACAAATTATGGAATTCCATGGAAGTTAGCATTACTATCGATTATTTTAAAAAATTAAGTGCGACAAGTTTTTACTTTTCATCACATATTTACGATAAATTAAGAAACATTTTGTTTTTAATTTGAATCCAGGATGTCCTGTGATTATCGTGTGAGAAATTTTGGTATATTTCAATATTAACGATTTTTGATATATCTTCGAGGGTGGTGTTGCTATTAAGGGTGCAGTCCACTAATCGTGATTAGAAGCGTTGTAGAGCTGGTAATTATCCTACAAGAAACTTCGATATATCTCAAAATTTATGGTTTTTGATGTTTTCAGTGGTGCTTTTGCTACAAGGGGTGCAGTCTAAAAATCTGATGATTAGGCACATTGTAGAGCCTATAAATAGCATGTAATTATCGCGCAAGAAATTTCGATATATGTCGATATTAACGATTTTTGATATGTCTTCGAGGGTGGTATTACTAGTAGGGTGCAGCCTAAAAATCGTGATTAGGCGCATTGAAGAGCCCATAATTCATTCATAAGTATAACGCAAAGTTAGAGAAAAATAAATTATTTTTCGAATTTTCAAAATTTTTGAATATCGATTAACTTCGAAAGGGTAGTTCCGATGCAATTGAGATTTGCATATTTGAAGAGCCCATAAATCTGAAACCAAGTAGGTATGTCTAACTACCTTAAGGAAAAAGTGGGCGCTAGCTTAACATTAAGCTAGCACCCCCACACTCGAATTTGATTTTTCTCGGAAATGGCAAGAGGCCAAAAATTATTTTTGGGGGGATTTGAGAGCCCATAAAAAGCCCGTAATTATCACGTAAGTTTAAAAAAAATCTTGTAGTGGGGGGTGCCAGCTTAACATAATCTAATTTTTTGAGTAACTTTTTAATAAGTTGATTGTTCTCTATGCCACCTGCATGATTTGTCCATTCAAATCTTCTAATTCACGCCTATCATATTCTTTAAAGAAAATATTTGTTAAGAGGTTATTTTTGGTTGAGGTTGTTTAAGGAAAATATATGCAGTTTTAATGTACAACAATGATTTCAAATTACACCAATTACGTCTTTAGCACTCTATCACTTCTTTCTCGGTATAAAACCTAGGTATATTTCAACTCCTGATCCTGGCAGATCTGGTTAATGCTTTCTGCAGTTTTCCTTAGCTGTAACACAAATGTGAGATTTGTGCTATAGCATCTGTTAAATTGGCTGCAGTTGTACTTTGGGTTTGCGTAATAGTAATAATCGTCCCTCCCTCCGGCACAAACTTCATAGCTCCTGGGGCCTGGTTCCCATAATGGGCAGTAGCTATTATTATTATTATTATTTCAAAGAACTGCAAATGTGGTTTTCTTAATTTTAATTGTACCATTTAGTACATAACAAAGCAAAAATTGTTTTTGTAGTAAATTATTCATTTTATGAACGTGAATTTCTTAACTAGGCTCTTGCTTCATCTTTAATTAATCTTACATATGTTCCTCCCTCACATCTCACATTGTCCAACCCATATAATTTATTTACATTTGATGAACAAAACCTCTGCAGGTTCCAATTAAGAATGGTTCCTTGATGACCGCCTTTGCTTAAAATAAATTGAATTTTAGAGAAGTTTATTTGTCAAAACAATGTAGTTATATTGTTTTCTGTAATTTCTAATGAAAAAGTTTAAAAACGTGTGTAGGTGAATTGATAAATGATTTTAATCTCAATATAAATGAAAACATTTTACAATAACCTTATTTCAAACAATCAGAACAGAAGGCGTATCTTTAAAATTTTGGTAGTATAATCAATAAAATTATTTTATGGTAAATTTGGTGATGAAATTAGTCACAACCTCATGATTTTTGATTTATAGATATAAATAAATCAGTAAAACTGTAACAAGGAAGGTAAGTAGGTATCTCATTTGTAAATGACATTACATTTTAATTTTTTAATTTACTTTTAATTTTTAGTTTTAAGCAATGGGAATAATTTTCAACTTTTTATTTTAGATTATAGTATTATTTCGCTAATGAGTAATTCCAGTACTATCACAGATTTTTAAATGCCAGGATTTTTTAATGAAAGCTACGAAATGGATAGATACCACCCCTCCCCTGCATGATATATTGTAGTGTTTGGATCAATCTTCTCACATTATCCTGATTTTCAAGGAAGTCGTTTTTCCAACCATTTTCAGTCTTTGTTAATATGTTTTTAAGATTTTTTTTTTCAATTCCTTGCATTTGAATATGCTAGTCTATAATAAACCAATAGCTAAAAAAAAGTTCCAATTCTAGCAAAAATAGTTGGCCATCCCTCAGATTATTTACTGAACAAACGTGGCTGGAGACTGCAACAAAGGTACATTCACCACATCAAAATTATTTAGCAGATTCCAACTAAACTTTGTGTAAGTAAGTCTTTCTTATGGTAAGACCTAAAAGTGATTTCAGTCCCAATCTCCCAGAATGTCTTTTACCCTTCATGCAAAAATACATACTACGAGACAATTCTTGTCAGGTAGTTGTTAAAGAAACCCCCCTCCTCTAATTTAAGGGTATCAGACATTGGGGGGAGATTGGTACTGAAATTAACTTGAGACCTGGAAGACGCTTTGGAAGGCTTACACCAAGTTTGATCGCAATCCATCAAATAGTTGCGGCATGGCGAATGTATCTTTGTTATTACAGTTTCCATCCACACTATCTCTGACTGTCTAATCTTGAGTTTATGTAACTCCTTGTAGAGAGGTCTAATGGTTAAAATAATTGGCGATAATACTTGCTATTATTGAAAAGAAAAATGCATATGACTAAATGATATTTAACTACAAACTTGACTTGACAGAAGGGAAAACAAAGGAACAAACTGTAGCGCAATAGAAAAAGGCTGTTATGTCTGGTGGAGCAAAATTTCAATTTATTTTTGGAATCTTGTGAATACTACAGAGGCCAACTTGACTAAGATTCATTCTCACTTGAACATGTGGTCAACTTTTCTATTTTCCCCTTTTATTTTTCTACAACTGCTAAGCTGTACTAACAATGTGCCTACAAGTACTCTAGGAATAGAATAGATACTGGCAGTTTTATTGACTGACCCAACGAGGCTTGTTATATCGGCACAGTATAATAACATACAGTAACGTGACTCTCGCAAATATTTACCATCCACCGCACAACATGCTGGCAGTACTTAGAAAGCAGTTCTGCTTCATACACGCAACCGAGCACATCAAATTAGCCAGTGCCGGATAACCCTAATTGTGCAGTGCGAGTGCCCCGTAGTATGGAATGAATCAACACAGAATCAGGAAACGATGCAGAGATTGTTTTAATTCACAAAGATTACCAAACTTCTGTTAAATTAGAAAAAAACCTATTGGATATATATGCAGTTATTTGATAAAAGAATGTTTATCAGTAAATACATGCGAAACATGACTAAATTTCTCTAATGCATATACCGAGTTGGACGAAGCTGCGATTTTCACGTTTGAAAAACATTTAAGAAATCGGATGAAAGTTTAATTTTATATATGCCGCATCATAGTTTTATTCAATATTTCACCTATGGAAATACTTTTTCAACAACACATCTTCATCATTAACATTGATACATCCGTGCAATAATTTTAAGTATAATTATATAGTATATCATTTACACGCTCGACTGCGAGTATTTTACACTTTAAAAGACGTTAACAGAAATTTTAAATCATCCAAAGGTAGTAAAAAGATAATTATATTGAAAGATAATTAACAATAAAGCTTTCGTTTTATAATTGAATATTCAATTATGTACGTTAATTTAAGTTCAGTTAATAACAAACTAATTGTTCAAAGGTGTCAATTAATTTCGTTGATTCACACAAATCTAGTTCCTATTTTATTATACTATATACATAACAAGAGATTTTAATGTGAGAAAGATTTGCTCGCCACATTTTACTGAATACGTTTCTGGGTATTATTTACCGGCATTCGTAGGCGATGTCGACCGATAAGCTTCGGCGTACTGCTTTGTTTATGGGCATGATATTCGAAGCTGGCTTAACGACATGAAAGGTTCCGGCACACAAGTAGACCTACTGATTGTTATATATACTGTGATATCAGTATAATATCAAAAAACAGTAAATTAATTTCTTTATGATGATTATTCAATATTAAGAAAAATTAGTTATACCCGACAATTAATATTATTTAATTATTACGTAATAAATTATAAATTTGATATAATTAATTTAAAAAAACACTCAATTATGCTCATCTCAGATTTATGTTGTTTTTTGCTTTGTCTGCATTGTTGGAGTACTTTTTGCAAACTGTGCACTTTCGTATCCTGCATCTAACCAGTTTTGTTAGGGTACCTAGCATCGTGTGTTTTCTTGTTATTTTGGGGTTTTAACATTCTAGATTTGCATTGAGGGATTCAATATTATGATCAGATTATTTAAGTTTTTAGAACCACAAATAATATATGTATTTCATATATCTGTATACATTATAATAATAATCATAATAGCATTTATTGCCAACAGGTTTCCCCAATTACAGGCAAAATATGAAAGATTAACAGTATACATATGATTAAATTACATTTCTAAGTAGTCATACAACAAATACATACATACATCAAAAATTATCAGTTGATTTCAAAAACTGCAAGAACTGTTTTCTATTTAATTAAAAAAATCAATTCTGCTTCTTTCTATAAAAGAATTGGTTAAAATATGGTAGTGATTTATAGGAGATAATGTATTTTACACGCAAAGATCTTTTGCTCCTATTTCTAAATCTAACATAAAAACACTTGAAAAACTTGTTTTTTATTTTCACCCTGTCATTTGTATTTAGGACAATCAATGGCGCAGGACAATCAATGGCGCAAGATATTTCAGGCATTTGCACCATTAAATTTTATTATTTTAATAAAAATTAATACATTGTTTGATATAAAATATGATAAAAATCAATAGATTAATTAAAGTTTCACAAGTTTTTAATAAATTCTTAACCTTACAATTGTTTCGACAATAAATGTCATTATCAAAGGTAGATAAGATTGATAAACAAACATGTTGCTAAGGATAAATACAGAAAATAGGTAACTAGATACATACAAAAAGTAAATATCTAACACTTCTAATAAAGGAGATTACTAAGCTCAGTTTGTTCGTTCATTAAAGGTACTGTGCGTTTATGTTTGTATATTTCAAAAGCTTCTAAAATGTCTAATTTCAATTTGTTGTTGCAAAAATGTAAGAATTTGATGTTATTTTGAGGTGTCATTAGCTAGATCTGTTCCATTAACAATATATTTTATTAAGATTTATCAAATGTTGCAGTATTTCTAAATTTTTTGTGGAACTGTTTTCCTCTAGTATCATTATAGCATAGTTTTTACTTAATGTGTCCACATGTTTTATAGAATCACTGACCTATGTTCTATAGGTATAGTCAAAATTATGTAAAACCAGGGACCAATGCAAAATTCTAGAATTTACTTTTTTCCTTACTAAGATAAGCTTTTGACTTACAATCAGTTACGATTTTAAAGCATGTACCTTAAAGATAGAATCTAAACCATCCTAATGAGTGAACTATGACAAGGGCTTCTAAGCTTTTCTGTCTTTTTAAAATGGCAAAACTAAATCTATGCGCACTAGTATTGCAGTACAATTCCGGTTCTGCAGTAGTTTTACTGTTAATATTAACAAATTATTAACAGTGTTACCAACAGTCAAATCCACTATCTAATCCAGACTGTTTTACTATTCGGGAAAGTATTTTGATGCTAACATTAACTTTCACGAACTCATGAAAATCATGTAGGTGGCTTTACTTCTCCCAATAATAACGATCAAGGTTGTAGAGGTAGCATCTCTGGATAGCTCACTCTTCACAAGCATTACAATTTTGTATAGGGTATATCTTCTAATGTTCCATCACTTCACTGACCAAAGATTCAGGTCCAAATGGTCGCAGAAGCTGAGCATGGGCATCCATTTCTTGACTGTTAATCGTGTTAGGTTAGGTTAAAGGTAAGTGTGGCGTCCTGTCCGCCCCTCCACTGCGACCTCCTGGGTCTATTGTGGCTCACACCTAGGTTAGAGCTCACCCTCCAGATCCTCAAGCTTCAGTTGCACTGAGCCAAACAGTGAGAATCTGGTGCCGTCCCCTGCGGGACAGGTACATATGACGTGCTCTGCTGTTTCTTTTGCCTCTAAGCATAGACGGCAGACGGTCTCGTCTGCTAAGCCTAGCTTATGCATATGGTATCTTAGACGGCAGTGCCCAGTGAGAAGGGCAGTTACGCTGCGCAGTCCTAGTCTGTTCAGCTCTAACAGTGAGGTATGTCTGGTTTTGGATGGGCCCTTTATTGCTGCCTTGGAATAAGCCATCCCTGGGCGACTGCCACAGCTCCTGTGTAGAGTGCGTCATCCCGCTTGTTACAGCACTTTTGGCTTCGGCCCTTGAAATGACAAGGACCGGCTCTGGGCCAATAAACTTCGAGCTGGCACCTCTCCTGGCGAGAAGGTCAGCTAGCTCATTCCCTTCAATGCCAGAGTGACCGGGAACCCAGATTAGGGTGACTTTGTTGGCTTTCCCCAATTTGGAGAGTGCTTCCTGACAGCTCCATACTGTTGCTGATGTACAGCCACAGTTTGTCAGGGTTTGGAGAGCAGCCTGACTGTCAGAGAAGATCTTTATCGATTTGAGTGCGTAACGCAGGTCGATTAACGTCCTTGCACACATCTCGATGACATAAACCTCTGCCTGAAAAACGGTTGTATGCGTTCCAAGACTAGTACAATTCAGTTCTTGGATTGTTGCAGTACACTCCAGCTCCTACCCCATCCGAGGTTTTAGAGCCATCAGTGTAACAGTCGATGTCAGCTTTCTGCGGGGCATTCTTTGATTGCTCCCATTCGTCTCTATTAGGAAATAGGACTTTATACGGTTTGCTGAAGTTGTATCTGGTAGACATTGTGTCGGTCATCATACCTAGGAGGTTATCCGATTCTATTACAGGTAATAGTCGGTTTGGTATGAAGATCACTGTCTCCGGCTTCTGTCTTGCCGCTTGATAGAATCGATATGTGGCCAGTCTGGCTTCTCCCTCTAACACAATGTGTAGGGGTGGTAGACCCAGTAGCATTTCCATAGCTGCCGACGGTGTAGTGCTTACAGCTCCTGTCACCGCCAGGTTGGCTGTTCTCTGTAAACTAGAGAGTTTATCTTTGGCCGTCCTTTGTGAGGACTTAGGCCACCAAACAACACATCCATATTGTGACTATAGGTCGGATGACCGTCACATATAACCAGTGCATTTGTTTGGGTTTTAATCCCCAGGATTTTCCGCATATTCTACGACAGGTCCAAAGAGCCTGCCTGGTCCTGCTGATGGTGTTATCCAGATAGGAGTTCCAGTTAAGCTTCTTATCTAGTGTAATCCCCAGAATTTGGCTTCTTCCACAAATGGGATTATTTCACCAAGGATAATTGGTGGTCTGAGGTTATCAGTCTTTCATTTTCTGGTGAACGGTAGGATAATCGTCTTTTGGGGGTTGACACTGAGTAGCTCCCTCTGACACCAACCTATCGTTGCATCCAAAGATTCCTGCAGAATTTCAGAGATGACCTCTTCATCTCTGCCTCTGACCAGAATGACTATATCGTCAGCGTAGGCCTGGACCTTGGCTTCATGTGCCTCGATGATCGCCAGTAGGTCATCAACCAGGAGTGTCCAAAGCAAGGGGGATAAAACCCCTCCCTGCGGACATCCCCAGGTTGCCCTAAACCTGACAGTCTCTCCGCACAGTGATGTCTTTATCGTTCTGCCCTGGAGCATTGCTCGTATCTATCCCACCATGGCGGGTGGGAGCAATGCAACTCCCCGAGCTGCAACCGCTTTACAAAAGGAGTCGGTTAGTGCATTATTAAAAGCTCCTTGGATGTCTAAGAAAGCTGCCACCGCAATCTCTTTTTGATCCAGAGTATGGGTGATTTTTCCTACAAGGTTGTTTAAAGCTAGTTCTGTTGATTTGCCCCCTTGGTAGGCATATTGGTGAGCACTGAGGGGGTTGGTCGGTAGGACTTCCCGCCTGATGTACCCATCCAACAACTTCTCAAGGGTTTTCAGCAGAAAAGACGTCAGGTTAATTGGCCTGAAAGAATTGGGTTGGGTGTCTTTGCGACCCACCTTAGGTATATACACCACCATTGCCGTGGACCAGCTAGATGGTATGTGATTCTACGCTAAACTGGCCCTGAAGAGTCTAATAAGGTGGGGTAGGAGGGTGGTCAAACCCTGTTGCAGTAGCACAGGAAGGATACCATCCCCTCCTGGTGATTTATAAGGCTGGAAGGATTGAACTGCCCAGCTTATGGTTTCAAAGGTGACGCCCCTGTTGACCGCCACCCAATCTTTCCTCTTAGGCCGTCTATACTCGCCTATGAGGGCCGTGATGGCAGGTTCCTCGTCAGCGTCATTGAATATATCTGACAATCGGGGAAGTGATATTGAGCTAGGATCTCTAGAGTGGCCTTGCCGGAGGTCGTGTAGGTGCCATCGGGTCGCTTGATCGACCCAAGTACCTGAGTCGACTCTCTGGCCAGGACCTTGTGAATTCTGGCGCTACTAGGTGTATCGTTCACACTCTCGCAGAACCTTTTCCAAGAGTCCCTTTTGGCTCTCCGAATTTCCTTGTTATAGTTAGTTAGGCTACTTCTGTAATTATCGCAATTGCCTGATACTTTAGCTCGATTGAACGATCGTCTAACTTCTTTCCTCATTTGATCTAGGTTGTGATTCCACCAAGGGGTTCCTCTGTTATCTTTCTTCCTCTTTGAGTGGGCAGTTATCATGGTATGATGAGACAATTGCATGGCGGACCTGTTCCGTGGCTATCTCAATCTCGTCATGATTCCTGATGGTGGTAATGGCGTTCCCTAGCAGTTCTTCTAGATCGTGCTTGTAGTTTTCCCAGTTTGTGCACCTAGGGTCTCGATATTCAGCAATGGGCCTAGGGCCCATTTCGATTTTAAACTGAATATGTCTGTGGTCTGAGCACGACGGCTCAGTGGATACCCTCCATTCAGTTATCCTATTGCTCATAAAGTAGGAGCTGATTGTAATATCTAATACCTCCCTACGATTCCTGTTATGAAGGTTGGTTCCGAACCAGTATTGTTAACAACCAGTTCTTCCTCTATTATAAAATTAAAAAGTGACCCTCTCTGATTGGTGTTTGTGCTGCCCCAGGCCGTATGGTGGGAATTAGCATCACATCCAATCACCAAATGGAGGTTGTTCCTCCTGCTGTAGGCGACTAGTTCTCTCACTGCAGTGGGGGGAGGTGGTTCCTGGCTGTCTCCCGGGAAGTATGCCGAGCAGACGATCACTTTGAGCCTGCCCTTCCCCACCGGGAGTGTTGCTTGGATGGCGACCACGTCCTGTGTACAAAAACCTGACAAAGTAAAGTATTCAATGTCTTTCCTGGCAATGATACATGCCCTGTGTCTGTTCCCTGAGGGGTCAATGACAATCTTACCCAGACCGCTCACTCGGCCCGTTCGGTCCAACCAGGATTCCTGGATGAAGGCAAAATCCACGCACTCCTCCAAGAATTTCTTACCCAGGACATAGGAAGCTGCCCTGGCATGTTGCAGGTTAGCCTGCAAGCATTTAATATAATTAGACATTATGGCGCACTACCGGCTTCCTCCCCACTTTCCCTCTTCAAGGGCGATTTACCGCCCTTCCTGGGAGAATGCTTACCAGTAGCAGGTAGTTTCCCATTGGGAGCAGCTCCCTTGGGTTTCCCGCCTCTGCTCGGTGGATCTGGGCCTTTGGGTTTCGAGAGGGAAGGTGCCTTGCCCTTGATGGAGGGTGTAACCCCAGCCTTCGTGGACTTCGACGGTTCCTCACTCACCACTGTCCCAGAAGTAGATGGCTTTGGCTGGTTACTGCCACTGCCTCAAGCTCGCAGTCTGAAGGTGACCTGCCCGAAGCCGAAGTATGGCCTCATCGACAAGCCCTCCAGAGCTTTCATGGACGCCTCGTCGACCGCAAACGTCCAGGTTTGTCCGGGGCCTGCCTCCTCACGGTGTAGGACTACCCACTCTCGTGTCTTCAGGTCCTGGTTCATCTTCCTCAGCCTGGTGAGCACAACCTCTGAAGATAGTCTACCCGACTTATCGTCCGGAATGTAGGCCACACAGACGTGAGGTTTGGGCAACTCAGCCCCTTGAACAGCTTTGAGCGTCGCTCCTTCCCATGGCTTGAGGTGTTCTATCACGCTCTTCAGCCAGGAGGAGCTCTGCTCATCCTTACAGGTTACTAGGAGCCAGCCAGGCCTAAGAGTGCAGCTCTGGAAGCGAACCTGTACCCCCTCATCTGGGATTTTGTCCACAGAGTCTATGATAGCGCACTGTAGGTCTAAGAGTTGTTGGTTAGACAGTACCTGGCTGGGGTATTCAGTGTGGATAATGCCCACTCTGATTCCCTTAGCTACTGTCTTGTACGACCTCGGTCTTGTCTTTTCCTCAACAGGATTTTCATTGCGAGGCTTCTTGACTCTCTGATCAGGCGTACTACCGTCTGATCTCTGGCACTTGCTTATGCCAGCGGGTTCTGAGGCGGACATCCCGCTCTCTTTCTGCTGGCTTATCTCTTTCCGCTGCTCTAGAAAGGCCTTCAAGGCGGTTTCATAACTCATTCAACTCCTCTCTTGGGCATTTTGCTGAGGCGTTTCCTAGCGGCCCCGCCTAGCCTCTTCTTTTTCAGCGTGAGGTCGCCGATTTGTGCGGCTACCTCAGCATCATCCTTACTTACTTCCTCCTTTTCCCCTTCAGTCACAAAGGGCTGTGTCAGTCCTTGCTCCTGAGGTGTAGGGGAGGTGATAGAAGTGGGATCATCTCCAATCTCCATTACTTCCTCAGCAGGCTGAGGATCGAGGATTGGACCCTCCTCGTCGGGGCTTGGTTTAAATAAGTTGCTCATAGTTGTTCTCACGAGTAGCTAGGGACTGGGTTGGTACGCCACGGCAGAGCCCTGTGTTCACCGCGGTAAGGCAAGTTAATTCAACGGGGTGCTGCCCGGTTCCCCGAGGTTGGAGTCACAAGGCTGGTCCTCTATCCAGCCACGCATCCTTCGCCCTGGCTCCAAACTGGCTTGGATTTAGGTTTTTAATGAAGTGTACTCTTGGCCTAGGCGGTTAAGCCAAGACCCCCCACTCCGTCTGTCCGCGAGACATGACCACAGTCAACAGATGAAGCATGGTGTTTCGGTCTCCCATAAGAGAGAAACCGGCGCCGTTTTATACCCCAGTGCAGGCCCTTAGCCACGACATGACAGCTGGGTCTTTGGGGGGGTTGGTCTGCGAGAGCCGGCTTCGTCCCCATGTTGCGGGTTTTAGGCCGCTCAGGTAGACTACAGCCGGCTCAACCCACTCACCATAAATGAGTGGGCTCCCTATCCGCCACCTGGGACGCACCCGATGGGTACCCAACCACAAGGATAATCGTGTTAGTTCAGACATGTAATCTATTGTATGTATTTCTTTTATGTAAGAATTGAAAAGTGACTTTTTGAAATAAAATTACGCTCTAGATTTCTTTTGTTGCTAAATGTGAAAAATTAGTAAATTGTGTCTACCAATTTATAATTTTGAATGAACCAATTATAAACATGAGAAAAATATTTAATCAATTATTCATCTGACATTTGTGATTAATGGTTTTTTTGGTTTCTATTGTAATTCAATAATACATAAAAGCATTTAAAAAAAACGCAAATTGAGGTTGATTGTTTATCTAGTTTCTTTTAGATATTTCTAGGATGACTATTAGTCATAGCATTACATGATGGGGTAAGCAAACACCTGCACAAAATTTAACTAATACATTTTCCAATAAAATTAGTCTGAGTGGTACTTTCACGTCTCCTGATAATGAGTTTTTACATCCAGCTGTCAATGCAGGTGTTTATCAAAAAAATGTCTTGTTATGGTGCAAGAATGTCGGGAGTATACTGTTTAGGTTGCTAAAAGGGAGAAACAGTTGCCGATGCATATTCATAAAAAAAATAAAAGAAGTCTATATAAGTATTGTCCAAACTATGATGCGTAAGGTTAGAATTAAGCTAGGAAAAATTGAAGAGGTAGAGTAGAAAGGTTATTTATAAAATGTTAAAATATAACCTGATTTAATAAATATTTCCCACCTTTATTAGTTTTTTATCAGTTTCTAAGGTAATTTACTTTAAGCCCATCTCTTACCGTCTGTTACATTTTAACATAGCTAGCATCTGTCTGGTACCAGAGCTTTTCTGTTTGTCTGTAATGTATTGCCTATGCAGTCATTTCTCATAATGTAGACTTAATACCAAATTGTTATTGACATTAAAGTTATTGTCTATTGGGTCCCTTAGGCTTTAATCTCCAAAGAAATCTGAATTTTTTATTCAATTACTTACTTTTTATTGCAACAATTAAAATTAAAACAATTAAAAACGATTAAAATAATAGTTATAACCATTTATTAAAAATGGTTATCATTTATTTAAAAAGAAAAAAAATTCACTGAATGGAACTATCTCTCCCAATTAGATTGCTGTGTAATTATTTGAAACTTGGTGTGTTTTTATTAATTTGTAGCGTGTGAAACTGGTTTTTGTGCTCACTGTTCTGTGCAAACGTAAATTCGTGGCTTAACTATTTCTTTTGGGTGAACAAAGTATTAGATATAGTAAAAGATAGTTTCCTTATTGTTGCCGTGATGATCTACTAAGGAATTTATTTTTATTATTTAGAAATCGACGCAGTAATAATTACTAATTCTCATTAATTTTATTATAAAAATTATTATTCAATGAATTAGTAAGATTATAAAAAAAATTAAATTTTCTAAGACTTTTGTATTAAAAGTATATGGGTAAGCTTATTTCGTATTTTAATTTTTACTTTTTCGTTGTGTTAATCATACATAATCTGGCAATTTGAAAGTTTATATTGCATGAAGATATTTTACAATATTTGCAGGAAAGTTTGCAACAAACATTTGCAGGATATCTGAAATAAACTCCTGTTTTCTTAGAGAGAGGGAGAGCTCGTCATCCTATGTACATAAGAATAACATAGGAATTGATTAAGTGCCTGTCACCTTCTCTAAGATAACAGACTATTTAATTTTTATGTAAAGTTACTCAAAGTAATTTAAATGAAATGTGTTAAGTGAATAATAATTTGTTCATTATGTTATTTATACACTTATAGGTATATGTATATTATACAAGTTTATCTATGCACCTAGACAGTCATTTTGTTGTTAAGAGATTGTTGGAATATTTAAGGATGCAAATTACATTTTCTATTTGAACAATAGTATGATAACGAAAATTAAAAATAGAGTGGGTGAGAATGTGATTGTGATAATTTTCCTTAGCACCTTCTCATTAATTGAACATTATGATTATTAATAAATTAATTAATAATTACACTTTGCACTAAATTAATTATCTTTGTTGTATATACAGCGTAGAAGGGGATACGATGCATTAATTTTAAGGGGTGATAGAAGACATTAAAAGGAAGAAAAAAGTCTTGTACAACTTTTTCTAGAAAGTAAATAATAATAGTTTAATTGTGGGGCTTTCTTAGCAGACTCATCTCATTTGGCACAACAAAAAACATTTTTTTACATGACCAATTGTTTACGCTTTAAAATTGGATTCTTTTTGCATTTAAAAATTCATTTTGCTCAATTAGGAAACGTGGCAACCATACTATACAACACAATCTGCTCGAAATTTTCCTGTTGCCACATAATGCTGAGGATTATAGTTTGTTGAAATTGAAATAATTTGTCAATAAAGCACGCTTTTGTCTGTGCTGCTATTACTATACCTTATAATTTAATGAATCTAGGTCAACGCCTGATACACAGCTGTATAAATAATACTGTAGTAGGGTGAAATAAGACAAACAATTTGTCAAGAAAGCTCTTTAAATCATGGGCGTCTGGTATATTGTAGCTGATTAAATAATTAAAGAAATAATAATTTTATAGAACTGACCATTGTTAAATTAATTGGTGTTTTTAAAGGAGAAGAATTAACGAATTGCAATATCGTAGCCTATTTCTTGCAATGGCAACCGGTTGATAGCTACACATAACATTCACCTAATATGTTCTTTTAATAAAACACATACACTTATTCGTAAATAATTTGACCTATTTGATTAACCATCTGGTGATTTCAGAGGGTGCAAACATATAAATGTATGTCACTTTTGCCATCAATTAAATACATAATGAAACAAACCAAAAATTCTGAGAAAAATTTTATTTAACATCCAATTTCTGTTATGGGAAAAATACTTTTTATCTACGACCACCATAGAAAGTTACATATTCCGCACAATCTAGTAACCGTGAAAACGACCAATTGCAAACAATCTCCAAACTCAATGGTAAAGTATGTGAGGAAGGAGTTCTCAATAATCCCTAGTTCTATTAAAACGCCATAGATGTCACCACTTGCAATATTTATAATATTATTAATTATTTGAAATATAAAATGTTATAAATTTTAGATAAAGGTTAATTTATTTTGTTTAATTAATATTTTATATTAAATTATATTTCGAATGGAAATCCATCTAGAAAAGAAACTAGGGTCAGACCCGGGGAATTGAACCCGGATCGCTCGGTTAGTAGCTACAGCATAACCATTGAGTTACCGAGACGCCTTTCAATGATGTTTTTTTCTCATTATATAAAGTTACAATGATTGTTATTCAATTAAAACGTAAAATTAATTAATGTTTTACATTATTATATAATTTTTAATGTAATTTTATTTATTATTATTGCTAAATTACATTAAAAACATTTATAATTTGCTATATAATGCGAGAATATTTGACATTTTGCGCAGAGGTTAATAACCTTGACAATTGAATTGTGATTTTTGTACATATAAATTATTTTTTGAAAACGAATACATAATTATTTAGCTGTAAGTACTAAATAGTAGATTGACTGAAATTATGCAAATTGTAAACGTATTATTACTATTGTCTTTACAAATTTAATGTTTACGTTTGTCGTTTTTAAAATTCTAGATGTATCATGAGTGAATCCGATGAAGGAAAATTGGGGTGTACACTCGTACACCTCCAAACATCGTGGAAGCGGCTCACATTACATCTCTTAATTTATTGCCAAATATTTCACGTAAAAAATATGAATGCGAGTATAAATTCTAGGTTAAAAAACTGTCTTAGCTGTTGGTGGTTTATTACTTTTTTTGTTGTCGTAGATAAAGTATAGTGTGTAACGCGTGCAAAAACACCAATTTCTCACTCGTGTGATTGCGGCATGAGACGTAGTCGAACACACTCGTGAGAAATTGGCACTTTTCTGCACTTGTAAGTAACACAATATACTATTGTATAACAGTTGGATTTTACTGTTTTCTTAAAAAATTTCAAGCAACCTGTTTATGCACGTAAAAACCCAAACTAACTTAACTATGTTTTGTAATCAAGATTATGCAAACTTCTGCTTACCTAAGTGTTACATTTGATTTACCAAAATTTCATGCATTCTATGAATACGTGTTAATTAACAAATTCCATAAACAAATGCGGTATTGTTTTCGTTAAATTTATTTCTTATTCCCCCTATTTTGTACTTGAATGGATTATAACTAATTTGCACAATTACTTTTTTTTAATGGCTTTGTTACACTATGACACTTAAAACAATGAAGTTTTTAATTATAACATGTTATTAGAGTGTATGTACAAACAAAATGTTACAAAAGTCAAACTGCTGTTGTTAACAGCAAAGATAACAAGAGTGCTGCTTGTAATCTGATCTTATCTTACATTTACACAGAGTTTGATCACACCCTAACCTAAATTTTTCATTTAATGTTTTTAAAACCTTTTTGTAATAAAAACCAGTAAAACGTGCTTAATAATTTTATTTTATAGCAAAATAAGGTTACATTATTCAAGAGGTGCACTACAAAATCAATAAAGATGATCGGTTTGTTTAGAATAAACGATTTGAATTCTAAAACAAGGTCAAGGTCTTCAGCTGTAAAATGCTATTCTTTTTAAGCAAGGTTGCTAAATATGGCAATGGTTTTTCTAAACTACTCGAAAGGTTATTAAGAGAGACTAGAATAGATTTTTGCTCCTTTTGATGTCTTCTATCTCCCCTTAAAATTAACGCGTCATCTTCTGCTACGATGTATATTTCACTATACATAATATCAACCAATAACCTGAAATAAACTTATTTTTCTAAATATCTGGCATTCTTTGAAACATTGATTTTATTTTTATAGAGAACATGTTTTAAAAATATAATGGATTAATACATGGTGTTTGGTAGAAGTATAATACAGAAAAAATTTTGGCTAAAACTATTTCAGTAATTTGATTTTTGGAGTGACCCCAAAACCACTTATACTAAATGATGGTTACGTATAAAGGTAGATTCCATACTTTAGAATCGCACTATAATAGGTTGGTGATATCACAATATTTTCAGTAAAGCATCTAAGATCACAAGTAAAACATGTTGTAATATTATTTCATATTAGTTCTTACTAATCAAAAATGAATTCTAAATAAGTGTAATTTAATAATTTAGAAAATGAGCTTTTCAATACAAATTCAGTTTATTGTAAGTAACGAAATCTACCAAACTTTTAAGTACATAAAGAACGAAGCTATAAAATAATGTTATCTGATAACCAGAAAGTAATTCTTAGAACAGCAACCTAACAATATAAATAAACTGGATTCAATTCATGTTTACTGCTTTTTACTTAATATTTTTTGTAATTTAAATGCTGTTCTTATAAAATCATCCCTTTCTCTAATATGACAATAATTGTCTCAAGCATGACCAACAGATGACCATTAGGCAAGTAGTGGAAGAAACCGGCTTGTCATATTATGTCATATACAACATAATTGTCAACGAATTAAATGTGCAAAAATTGACTGCAAGCTGGATACCACGAATGTTAACAGACGCGCAGAAGAAACATCGGGTTAACATTTGCAAGCGGCTGTTAACTTGTTATAAGCAAGACAAAGAAAACTTTCTGGCTCAGTTAACTATGGATGAGTTGTGGATTAATTATTATGATCCGGAAACAAAAATGCAAAGTAAGGAGTGGGGACAGTGAGGCTCGTCACGATCAAAATTGTCTGCAGGAAAAGTCAAGTCATGATGTCATTGTTTTGGGACAGTGAATGCATAATTTTAGTGGATTTTTTTATGATAAGGTCATACAATCACAAGTGTTGATTATGCAAGTTTAATTGCTAAATTACATGAAGCAGTTAAAGAAAAATTTAGTGGAAAATTGCACAAAGGAATCTTGTTTCATCAAGATAACGCACCCGCACATGCCACAATTACTGATGCAGGATTTGAATTGATAGAACATCCGCCCTACTCACCAGATTTGGCTCCAAGTGATTACATAGTGTTTCCGAAATTGAAAGAAAACGAGAGGGCGACGATTTTCTTCAGAGAATAAAGTCATAGATATATAGAATATATTTAATAGTATTGAAAGCATCACAAAAAAAAAGGTATATAACCAAAACTACTACTCGAAATTTCATGCAAAATTCTAATTATGATAATTACTTTAAAACTTCAGACGGTTATCATTAATTAAACTATATGAAATAATAATAATAATAATATATATGAAATGCATCAAAATCTGCATTTTTGAAATAATAAACCGCTTTTCCAAAAAGAAATACTTTATAGACACTTATCTCATTTATAAAAAACAAAGAAAACTTATCGTTTTATTTTGTTGTTGATAGAATATTCATTTAAATAAAAACAAACAAACAGGTGCACTTATCTGTTCAACAGGATGCATTGCGCAAATAACGATGTGACTCAGAAATTTCCAGGAGGATAGGTGAAATATCATATGAAGCATTTAGATTCCAGTAATTCTTGACTGTACTTTAAATCACCGGGAGTATCTTCATACATGAATGCTAAAGGAGAGATAAATCGTACCATATAAATATATGAAAATCGTATGTAATAAGACCCCAAACTAAAAACCCTCAAGCACAAAAAATTTCGAAGATTGGTATTCTAAAGGAAATAATTAAAAATGGTGCATACCTCTAAACAGACTGTTTAAATCTAATTTGTAAAATGTGTTAAATTTATTTAAGCGTATTAAACAGGAAAAAAACTATTTGCAAATGTTGTACTGTTGTACAATTCTTCAATCTCCAGATTCTTGGAGGTAAAATAAAATTGAAAAATCACAAACTACCTTGAGGTATGAAAATATTTTTAAAATACGAAATAATTTTGAACTGTTAATAAAGAGCGATAAATATATCGTAACAGTAGGCTTCACAGAGACCTTTCACTGACAAAAGTTATTTGTATTGACCCTAGCTACAACTCCAGTAGGTTTCATCAAATTCTAATTGGTCACAAGGTTCTTATGCCCATATTTCTTTATGGAACTCTTAAATAGTAGACGAGAAAATTGTAACAATTCATGTGTTTGTGGACATGTTTGTTGCAATACAATGTACAGAGGTTTGCTTGACTTGGTAGGTGTCCCTACTCGGATGCCAAATGATAGGTGTCTCTACCCCGGGCACCAACTTGCTTACGAATGGCGCTCAATAAAACAGCTTGCATCGCACCTTCTTAGGTAGGTGCTCTCAGAGCATGGATGAAGTTGTAGGACTGAAACAGAGCGGCGCACGCCAAATAAACGATTAGGGAAGGAGACGTGTGCACTTGCTTGAATCGGCGGCTTATCCAAGCGGCTATAGATAGCACGGACGATAAGCTTATTCACTCTTATATCCAAAATAATTAAACAAAATAAAGTAACTTCGTTACAACAAAATAAACTTGCAAACTATATGATTAGATTTTATGATAAGATTTTATAGGAACTTTATATGCCCTTAACTTATATTATTACTTAACTTTATATTATTATTTGGGCTTTGTTTTTGTTTCCTTCAAAATTATTTGCTATTGATCTAAATTCCTTTATTAAAATTTCTTTCCTCTAAATATGATAAATATAATAAAATAACTCCCGTTGAAACATCCCCGCCTCCCTCTGTGACCTGCTTGGTTTTTTTAGGATTAAGAGTATGTTTCTGCACCCCTTTCGGGTAAGGTCCACGTGTCTGTAAAATTTCACCTTACTAAGTCTTCTAATTTTCCAGATATTTTTTGGTGGACATCGGAATTGGCTATTATCATATGTTTGATAAGTACTACAGGAAGGAATGCTAATATGCAGCTTAAATATGGGAACTACTTAATAAAGTAAAAATAGAGTTTTACCTCTAAATACACATTATATCCTCAAAAATACTTTGAATAGCTGTAGCATAAACAATTCTTTGCAAAGTAAATACAGAATTTGAATAATAATAGTTGTCCATTAAGGAGGTTTTACTTACTTAGTGTACCGAAATGAAAGTTAGTTGGCATTGTTAAAAGAGTTGGGAAAATGAACATGTTTCTCAATTTTTTATCTTTTGGTCAGTTAAGCGACAGTTACATTGTATTTTATTTCTTTCTATTTAGTAACATAATAACAATGTGTCCAATTGAAATTTAAGGTTATAAATTCTGCTATATCAGTACATGGCTATAGATGATTACTTAAAATCAAGGTACATAATAGAAATAAGAAATGCTCTTATCCATACACATACATGTGCCTTGTGACAAAACAACAGTATTGCACACACGTAGTGTGTGCAATCGTAACTGCTCAAATTTTAAGTAGGCGATACATAATACAATCGCATAATGTATTACGTACGAGAACATAATCAGTTAGTGTTTATACTTCGATTGATATGTTGACGAATTGATATTAAGCATTTGTGACGAAATGTTGCCTAAGAAACTATTACATGTTTTTACTTTCAGAAAGATGTAAACTTATTTAAGAAATGGGAAAATTCAATTTTAATAAAATATAAAAAATTAATACATATTAATTAATAGCACAATAATTAACATGGATAATAGGTGAATTTACGGTAATTATAATTTAAAAAAATAAAATTCATATTATGGTACCATTGTACTGCTACCTATAAGATTATTGTTACAGTAACATAATTCTCGGACATCTTAAATAAAGACATTACATGATTAAGGTTTTTATATTTACTATAATTAAATACAAGTTTTTATAGTACATTATCAATAAAGATTAAAATTTTTATTGTTTATCACATTATAGAAAATAGCACTTTCACCATTTGCGAAGTCCTGGAGTAAGATGCTGTCAATAAAGAAAGTATTTGAGAGATTCTCTTGTGAGTGATGTATCATGTCTGACGCCCCATTCCTAAAAATATTCTACGACAAGAATAATTTTCACAAACATTTTTTCATTTCAAATGTCTATAAAAAATAAAGAAATATTGCAGAGTAAACAAGAAATTTCTTTTCACTTTTGTACACCACTAATTAATAAACGTCTCACATGTAGGTTGTTTCAGTGGTATAAACTTAAGAATTTAAATTATCTTTATTAATGTAAAGAAAATCAGATATACTTGTATTGATGCTTGGTTCTTGTAGTTTTTTTATAGGTCAACTTATAGTTATGTCAAACTAAGAAAGAATTTGTAAATTTTATATTAATTTAGTGCATTTCTTTGTTTTTTTAGGTAAAGAAATTATAGAAAGCAAGCCTATGTATGTCGGACGTGCACAAAAGAAAGCAGAAAGGCAACAAGAGTTGAAGAGACGTTTTGAACAATTGAAGATGGAGCGTATGAACAGATATCAAGGTGTTAATTTGTATGTTAAGAACTTAGATGACACTATAGACGATGAACGTCTACGTAAAGAATTTGCACCATTTGGAACAATCACATCAGCAAAGGTATGTATAATATAGTGTCATTAAAAATGAATAATTTAAATTTAAAATTATCGTTCTGGCCATTAGCTAAATTTCCTACTCATAAAATTACCTGAAAATTAACTTTATACGAATAAATTTTAAAGAGTTAAGATTATTACATTCATTTATATGAATATAAATTTGATTAGCACTATATGCTTAATATTTTTAGGTTATGTTAGAAGAAGGTCGTAGTAAGGGTTTTGGATTTGTATGTTTCTCTTCTCCTGAGGAAGCAACCAAAGCAGTAACAGAGATGAATGGACGCATTGTAGGTACCAAACCTCTTTATGTGGCATTAGCTCAACGAAAAGAAGACCGTAAAGCTCATCTGACCTCTCAGTACATGCAGCGTATGGCAAATATGCGCATGCATCAACAAATGGGTCAATTTATTCAACCTGGAAGTACAGGAGGTTACTTTGTACCAACTCTACCCCAACCGCAACGTTTCTATGCAGCCTCTCAAATGGCTCAGATTAGAGCTACTCCTCGTTGGCCTGCTCAAGCTCCAGTTCGTCCAGGAGCACAAGGTGGTACTAATGCATATGCTGCGGGAATGCAAAACTCTTACCGTGCTGCTCCACGTCCTCCAAATCAGGCAGGTACAATGCGTGGTAACATCAGTGTGCCACGTCCGATTACAGGACAGCAGCCTCCTAACATGCAAGGACGTCCACTGGCTGGCCAGAGTGTTGTCACTGCTGGAGGAAGTCGTCCAGCAAATTATAAGTATACATCTAACATGCGCAATCCTCCTCAGGGACTTGGAACTGCACCTGTTCAACAAGCCGTGCACATTCAAGGTCAAGAACCTTTAACTGCCTCTATGTTGGCTGCTGCACCTCCTCAAGAACAGAAGCAGATGCTGGGTGAACGTTTGTTCCCATTGATTCAGCGCATGTATCCAGACCTGGCCGGTAAAATCACTGGCATGTTGCTGGAAATTGATAATTCTGAATTACTTCATATGTTGGAGCATAATGAGTCTCTTAAAGCAAAAGTTGAAGAAGCAGTTGCCGTGTTGCAGGCTCATCAGGCTAAACAAGCTGCTTCTCAAATCAAGAAAGATTAGAATAAGTTGAAATGTACACTATAAAACCAAAAAAATTGCAAAATAATAAAATATGGAAACTGTTTGACGTCTATTCTTTGCTTTATTGTTGCAAATTGACAATAATATAGATGGCAAACAGTAGAAAAAAAACGTAAAAATTTGCAACTCATCCCATTTTGTATTTTTTATTAGTGTACATAACCTTATTTTACCTATTTTACTGTAATTACGGAGATCATCTACTTGAAATTGTTTTTTTATTGGAGCAACTATGCGGCTTATTTATCAATAACTCGGTACGTGGAACATGATAATACTTAGAATGTATAAATTTTGGGTTAAATATAAAATATAAATGAATAGTATGTTTTCTTTTTGTCAGTGCAGTTATTATTTATAGTTCTGGTAAAATATCGCATTTGTGTTAAATAAATATAAGAAATTGCGCATTCAGACCACACCACTCGATCATGTTAGAACAAATTAAAAGACTACATTAGCATTTTTCCACTGTTAATGTTAACTGCTAATCAGTTATCGAGAAAAGGTAATTTTACTATAGGCATTTACATTTATTTAATTTGAAAATCTGAACACAACTGTCTGATTAGATATCAACTCTGTATGTTCTTTTATCAGATTACAGATAGTACAGTCTTTAGCAAATGTCTTGTCCCGAGCAGGCAACACATTTAACAAATCTGGTAAAAGAAACGATGTACGTTTCGGAACATAGTTTATTTTGTTTACAAACAGCACAGCAAATATAACCAGTTTTAAAGGTTGCTACCCTACCGAGAGTGGCTTTGTATAACAACAATAGAGTAATAAAAACTGCTATTTTCAAGTGAGTGTACTGGAAAATAAAACACCGTTTCACTTCTACTATCGTTTCTTCTATTTTAAGAAATAAATATCGTATGCTTTTTTCTACTTTATTATAAACTCTATTAATTTATTTACGAGTTTGATTTGTTTATTTATGAAGCTTAATTATTTTGTAAACACTAAAAAAACTAAATTTTAAGTACTAACTGTAATAAGTTTTTATTGTAAAAAATACTAAAAATCATAATAATTGGGCATACAAACGAGGTATATTTTAACATTAATGGCCGGTTTATTCACCTTAAGGTAAAGTTCCCAGTAGTTACCGGTCAAATAAATTCACAGGTAGCAAGTACAGAGTTTGGGTATATTCGCAGGATTATATCTTGAAAGTAGTTACTGGAATGTTTATGAGAAAGGGTTCACCTTTTGCACACAGGCAATACATGCAAAAGGGAGATGGGTAATTGACAGAATAATGTGTTGGAGAGAAAAATTAAACCCATTGATCAATGAACTTAAAAAGAGGTGGGATTTAAAAAATCTGTAATCTTCCACAAATATTTTCTAAAAATTTCAGGTAAACATAATATTAATGTTCTATGCTTTGCCAAGGGCGTTTCTTAATTTTTGTTTTGTGACTGTTTTGTTTTTAGTAGTGACTATATCTATGTTTCTAGTGTTTTTCTTAGTTTGTAGTATTTTTATTAAAACAACTGAATATTTAATAACTTTTTAAAATTTTAACGTATTTACATAAATAAATGCCTATATTATTACTTTATTTCTATTGATTTATATTTATCACTTACATTAATTTCTGCGATTATTTAATTATCTAAAATACTCTTAAACCTCTATTTTTTGATTATTGTTTTCATTATTATTTTCGTTTAGTTATTTTTTTATTAAAGGTAAATGAAATATATACACCCTACATAACTTTGTTCAACTAGTAGATGCTTCCATTTATAAAGACTATTTTATAAAGTATGTCAAAGAAATTTTGAATAGAATGAATAACAAAAGTTTTACAAGTATATTTTCAAAACAAACTTTAAAGATTTTAAATATCTTGCCCAGGTAGTTATTCATCTCTGTTTCATTCGGTCTCTTTCGTACACAGTATAAGGGGTATTTCGATTCTTAAAGCAGCAGCACCCTTACTTGGGACAAGACATTTGCTAAACGCTACATAACCGATAAATGATACTAACTAAATAATATAAAGTTTATGGCTTATTACCAGGACCAGGCAAACGCTGGCTAAATGGTTTAAAGTCCGTCTGCGTAGACCTGTCGCAAGACGTAAACACGCTTGAAGTTAGCTGGCCCTTGAAGCTTCATTTACAATGATGCGCATTTGCGTACCGTGTGCGCTTAACTCGCTCTTACGGTTTCAGCGTAATATGGAATGGAAAGTGATACTGATGAAAATTAAATCAGACTCGTCACTCGCTATTTAAACACAACAAAGCTTAATTTAAAAGAGGTGTTTGCCCTCAAAAGAGTAATTTTTAAACAGCGTCCGCGGCAAATAATCTTTTTATTCTGCGAACCCAAAGAATTACATGCTGTTTCAGTTAACCGCATATAGTTATTAACTATGATCTCCTTTTCACGTCTGGAAATTACAACTTGTTTCCTTTTCAAACGAGTGTTTTCTTGATTTTCTGCCATTCTTGAACACTTACACAAACACAACACTCTTACGAAACAAATGCAACAAACAATCTGCACAGTACAAACATTAACGAGAACTGATTGCATATACGTGTTTCTGCATTTATGTAAAGTAGTTTAAGCGTTAATGAGACCACGTGCGAGCCTACCAATAGCATGGCTTATCGTTTGTTGGCATGCTGCGATAGGTCTCCGCAAATGGACTTTATATACTGTGCGGTTGTGTATAAAATTATGACAAGTGGTGGTCGCTTTTTGAAATTTTATACGTGCGACCTCACAAACTGAACACCAACCTGAACATCTCCCCCTGCTTATTATCTAATTTGACATCTATGAAAGTTAATCTCAAAATTTATAAAAATTAATGCTTTTTACAATTTTGTGTAAATGAATACCAAAAATAGTGTTGGAACTAATGGCCTATTGAAAGCACTCCACTGCCTTAAATTCTGGCTCCAAAGCTAAAAATTTTATTTGTAATGAAAAGAACTATTATTGAGTTACTTTCTTCAAATACTCTGATAGGAACGCGATGTTTTATCAGAGTGCATATTCAAATGGTTGTATACAATCGGAAGGATTGAATAAACGGAAATGCCTCATATGGTTGTAACAATCTTGCATAAGTGACAAGAAATTATACCATTTAAATTTTTGATAGTCTAATAAAAATAAGTAAAATGATTGAAAGACAATTTGGCTATTTTGGAAATACTGATGGTCTTAAAAAATTTGAAAAAGAAATAGTTTCCATGAATAATGGTTTTCATTTTTATGATTGAATGGTCTACATCAAGCGTCGGCAACTACGACAACGAATAATGGTCTTATGTTGCACTTCTACTAATGAAATCTTTATCAGAAATAACATCTATTAGCATACCACCATATAACAGGATGAGGTCATTGTAAGCAAACAACTAGCGTATATTGAAGTAATTCTACTGTGATGGGGGAACTAACTACATGGTTTGTGTTTCACAAGAAATGTTAGCTCCGATGATTCAATCTGATACCTATCTACTGTATGTTTTTCCATAATATACAGGGTGAGTAATTTATTTATTTACTTAACCCAAAATAAAAAATAAATCTTTACTATTTAAGAGGTCAGGGTGAATTGAGACACATATGCAGTTAATGTTAATTAATAATATGTTTAAATTCATTGGGGGACATATTGAATATATCAATATCAAATTCTTCAATAGCTAAATTTATAAAATGTGCCATTCTTAAAAATGGAGAATTATACCGTATGTTTGTCCTATATTGAGGAATATGCAGAATGTTTCCAGGTATGCTAGCATACCTGTATGATCTGTATGCTAGCACGTACAACTGACCCAAGGGTAGAAGCTGGGGACAGTGTATCCTGTTGTTTATTAGTTTATACAGAAAGCAAATGTCTGCTACTTCTCTCCTCACTACTAACTTTTTTACTTCGTATCTAAAATTATTATATTGATTATATTCTGGATATCGATTATACATTTTGTAATTCAGAAATTTATTTTGTACTGTTTCAACTTTATTTTGATAAGTTACTTGCCCCGGATTCCACACAGTAGAAGCAAATTTCAATTTTGATTTAACTAATGAATTATATAGACGTTGAAGAGTTGTGGCATTCTTAAAATCTGTTGTAGCTCTCATTAGAAACCCAAGGTTTTTAAGTAACGCATTTATTACATTCTCAATATGGTCGTCCCATTTTAGATTGAAACTGAAATGTACACCTAGATCGCGACAATTATAGATACGCTCTAGAGCAACGGCATCTATAGTATACTACTGAAAATGATGGGGGGATTTTTTTTAGTTGTAAATGTCATATACTTACATTTGTTTATATTGAGGTCTAATCTGTTTGTGTTACTCTAACGTAACATTGCTTTAAGATTTTCTTGTAGAAGCTGACAATCATTTTTACTTGTTATTTCTTTATATATATCTTAATGTTATCTGCAAATATAAGACGGTCACCTTCACGAAACTGTAAAGGGAAATCATTTATAAACAACAAGAAAAGCAAAGGTCCCAAGTTATTGCCTTGAAGCACACCTGATGGTACCAGAAACCTCTCCGATTGCTCGTCATGAATTTGCACATGCACATACAGGTATTTATTATATAAATATGATTTAAAGAGCTGCAATAAATCTAATGAAAATCCAGTTAAATGCAATTTATCCAATAAAATGTTATAACTAACTTTATAAAGAGCCTTTGAAAAATCTGTATAAATCACATCAGTTTGCCCTCCTTTATCAATTACATTACTGGTAAGTATATTCAACAAATGTTATTAAATTTTTTTAATTAGTGATCTGATTTTTGTACTGATATTTACTAGAGTGTTGTTTTTTCTTATTTATATAATTCCAAAAACTGTTTACGTTATAATTAATATCATTTTCAATTGATGTAATGTAATTTTCAGAAAAGAACAGAGAAGAACAATATAAGACACAAGAACCTATCGTGGAGCAAATAGTGATACAGACCATTTCCTGGTAATTATGACAAAGGTTGAAGAGAAAGAGAAGAGGTACAATAGGGCACCAAAACAAAAAAATGGGATCTAGAAACACTGCAATTAGAAGATACAAGAAAAGAATATAAAAAGCGCATTGTAGAACTTGATAACAATCACAATAGTGATGACAGAAACAGTGTATGGGAGAGAATAAAAAATAACGTGACAAAAGCAGCAGAAGAGATAATCGGGTATAGAAACCCAACCAAAAAAAGGGAAAACTGGTATGATACTGGATGCAAAGAAATAACAGAAACAAAGAATAAGGCCCGATTAAAATGGCTTAAAACTAGGAAAGAAGAAGACAGAGAGACGTACAAGCAGCTCAGAAATGAAGCAAAGACCTGTTTCAAGCAAAAAAAAGAAGAATGGATGTGTAAAAAGTTAGACGAAATAGAGAAGGAAAATAGAAACAATAATGCAAGAAGATTTTATCAACAGATACAAAACTTACAAGTTAAAACAACACTAAAAGTAAGGAATATTAAAAACAAGGAGGGGAAAGTACTACATGAAGAAAAAGACATCAAGAAAAGATGGGAGGAACATTTCTATGAGCTATTACATGAAGAAACTGAAATGGAAGAAACAGAGAATATAGTAGAAAGAAGAGAAGAACGCGAACAAGAAATATCACTACCGACCGAAGAAGAAATTGCATATGCAATACTCAAACTGAAGAACAATAAAGCAGCAGGAAGTGACAGAATCGTGGGCGAGCTGTTGAAACATGGCGGCTCACATGTAAACACAAATAAGTGAACTTATAATAGAAGTATGGATCACAGAGCAGATGCCACAAGAATGGAATATGGGAATTATCATTCCAATATTTAAAAAGGGGGAAAAAGAAGCATGTGAAAACTACAGAGGCATAACCCTTCTGAACACTGCATATAAGATACTAGCAACGCTAATAAAGGAAAGAGTACAAAAATACACAGAAAAGATAATCGGCGACTACCAACAGGCTTTCCGTCCTGGAAGAAGCACGACAGATGCAATACATATCGTGGAAAGAATACTCTAAAAAGCATATGCACACAATCTAGAAATACACATGCTTTTTATAGACTATAAAAGTGCATTTGATTCCGTGAATAGAAACAAGATGATACAAGAACTCGAAAACATGGAAATAACAGATAAACTAACAAAGTTGATAAAGATGACTTTAAGAAGGACAGAGGCGGTAATTAAATTTAATACAATAACAACGAACAGTGTAAACATCAATAAGGGCGTTAAACAGGGCGATACAATATCTGCACTCTTATTTAACCTAGTTCTGGAAAGTACCATAAAGAATGTCCAACTAACAGGAACACTTACAACGAAACTCACTCAAGTTGTGGCATATGCCGACGATATTGTTTTAATCAGTAGATCGAAAGAAGACCTAACAAGAAAATTCTATACTCTAGAAAATGAATCAAAAAAATACGGCTTACAAATAAACCTGAATAAAACAAAGTACCTAAAATACAATAAACAGCAGGAACAGATACAGACAATAAAGATCGGAAAATACAGTATTGAAGAAGTAGAAGCCTTTAATTACTTAGGCTCAAGAATACAAAGGCCACACATACAAAACAGCAGAATACATGAAAGAATACACAAAAGAAACAGAGTGCTATTTTTACACAATCGGATCTTTAAAAGTAAACAAATTAGTAAAACATCTAAAATACAAATATACAAAACACTAATAAGACCAATCGTAACCTACTCAATGCAAAGCTGGGCGCTCACAAAAGCAGAAGAGGAACAACTGAGATGTTTTGAGAGAAAAGTGATAAGGAAAATACTAGGGCCAGTAGTACTAGAAGATGGAACATACAGACGAAGAATGAATCATGAAATATTAACAGCAATGAAACAAGAAGATATAGTTAAATATGTGAAATCGCAGCGTTTAAAATGGTTTGGACATGTAACAAGAAGCGGAAAAGAAAGGATAATTAGAAAGGTACTAGAATGGGAACCAGACACAATTAAGCACAAAGGGAGACCCAAAACGAACTGGGAAAAGAATATTTTAGAAGATATAAAGGAAATGGGAGTAAAAGATTGGAGAATAAAAATAAAGAACAGAAAAAGCTGGCAACAAATTGTAGAGCTGGTCAAGACTCACAAGAAACTATAAACAATTAAAGTTACATCTTCCCCCCTACAACACTACATTACATGTATTGTTAGGGCGAGTGAAGATACATCCTGTATAAGGATAAGGCAATAACCGAGAGGTTGAAAGCCGTATATATATATTTACATCAGTCTAACAAATGGACGTCCTTTCATATCTAAGTAATTGGACGTCCACCACAACTAATAACGTTAGAGAAGATTTAGTTCGTGTATATACACTATCTCACATAGTAGTGTTACGTGTGCGAGTTAGATTTTGAATAAAATCAAAAATAAAGAAGTTAATATACACCGCCATTCGACGTCCGCACATAATACAGTCTTACAACGTCCACTGTATATCCATATAAGTATTTCCGACTAAAGGACGTCCCAGAGATATACGCTAATGTGGAATTCGGTATTTTGACGTCCTGCAACGTTGTCGCTGTGAAAGAAACATCTGGCTCTTTCTTACTCTGTTGTACTGTATGTTGTCTTATTCTTTTTCGTTGATATTGAATTTAAGGCGAAACGAATCGTTAGACATATTTATGACGCTTTAAAAATCTGGTGTTCGTAATATTGTTATGGAAGTAGGGAAGAAACGTTAGAATTCCTTTCTTATCTTATTATATTTCAAGTTAATCCTGAAAAAGTCTTGATTCTTAATAATTCATTTATTTAGTTTGTAAAAAATCATTGTAAAATAAAAGTGTAAACTTTTTGATTGATACATTATTAAGAAAGAAATATTAATTTACCTGAAATTTAAATCACTTAGAGAACTTAAAAACATCTTTACTTTAGCATTTTAAAAACAATACACAAGAATACAAGAACACAAATGTATTTTTTTTAAATTATAATATTTCACGCCTGTATTATTAACTACATGTATAAGAAGTACTTATTAAATATAAGTAGATACATGTATCAATCTGAAGTATTGATATCCAATTAAATTAAATAGAATATGTTGCAGCCAAAATGACTCATTCAACAAAATAATTTTTTTATTTCTCTTACGCCAATTTCAAACAAATTTTTTTTTCGTTATTCCTAATATTATGTATCTATATAATCTCTTGCGGTAGGTAATTATAAAAGTCTAGGAGTGAGATAAGTATAAGTTCCTTGTCCTCCGGATTTAGTTGATAATGGAGTCTTAAAAGTAAATAGTTTTGTTCTAGTTTCATAGTTATGATCAATTATGATCAAGTTTTGTTTATTTTGATATGTATATAAGACTACTATTAAAAAAATATCTGACGAGAATGTAGTATTTTAGCTTCTTGGTAAAAACATTCTCATGAGCAAGTGGGTTCTTTATTTAAAATAATACGCACAAATTTTTTTGAATGATTTGAAATTGTTTTACGTAATTATTAACCCAAATTAATCAATCCTGGAATAATTAATTAATCTAGTAATTCCGTAAGATGTATTTTCCACGTTTCCGTTAAAATTAAACAATCTAATTCTGTTTGTAATTGACTTAAATATATTTTTAATTCGTCGAAATTTTTATTTATGCTACGAATATTCATATGATATAAATTAAATTTCTCAATATTTGGAAATATATTATTAATTGCTAATGGACCATAGATCTCAATTGCTTCAATTGATACCAAGTTTACATCCGTAATAAATTGGTTCATGGACCTATTTCAAAGAATTGTATATTTTATTTTATTTGAGTAAGTAAATTAAATCACTGAAGAAAATTTGATTGCAATTCAAGAATTTGTTTAACTTATTTCTCCTTTAATCAAAACAAGGAAAAAATGTAATTTAAATTTAAAACTAAAGATGAGTAATGTACATAAGTAATAAACGGTATATTATAAATTAAACTATGGTAAGACTATTTAAACTAGTCCTTTTTTCTCTCTATTATTTAATATTAAATAACCAAGTAAGTACAAATTAATTGAAACACAATTCATATAATTTTAAAATGTTTGCTTGCAATAAAACTTATTTTAGATTGGAAGGTAGGTATATGAATTGTTTAACGTGTAAATGACATAAAATTTCATACAAAACTAAAATAATTATTTATTACATCTTAGTAAGAAACAGAAATTTACTATACTTTTAGTAAACATAATAGCAACATAATTAAGTATTATTTTATGCTTATAATATAAAAAAACAGTCCCTAATATAATAAAAAGTCAAAAATCAAATGCCATTAATATTTTCATGGTTCAAATAGTTCTTTATAATACTTAACGAGAAAAGGCGGGTAAAATTGAAAGCAACAACTACTCTTTAGAGGTCAGAACAAATATAAACCCTCGAAATCGTTTTACAACCTTTCTGACATGTATTTATTACCTTTCACACATTTCTTCAAGCGAACTTTTAGAATTTTAAAATAAATCACATTTTATAATATTATCACATAATAATAATATCATCTAATAATCAGAGCTAATAACAAAATCAGTACATTAATAATACTATTTTTTTCAGGGTTCACTATAGATATACCATACTGAAATAAAACATTTTTTTAAACGCCTTACCCGGGAACACAAGAATGAAAAGTAAGACTCGCTATTTCTTTCATTTGTTCTTACGCGTATTGTAGCATCTTAAATTCATTCTAAATTCTAATAGATAAATTAAAAATTAGTGTAAGTATATTTTATTATAAACAAATGCATATACAATAAATAATAAACCTATGTGACATGTTATATAAAAGTTTTTTGACATGACAGTTTTTTAATGATTCTCTGAATTGTTAATCAAAAACCCAGCCCCTAGCATTTTATCGATAACCAAAACTATACATAATAATATTAGAGTAAAAATGCGACATACATTTTATTTACAATCGCCCACTATCTCCTTGAATACTACTGTAAAGTGTACACCTGTAATTCTTTTATCAACGGGCCGATCTTATTTGAATTTTTAGAGTCCTCTAAAGCGTGTTTGTCATTTTTGGGACCACCAACGTCGGATGAACACAGTAATCCCAACTAAGTAAATTCATTTGGGTACCCATTTACTGTTGAACCTGATTACACAAGAGTTAAGCAGCGAAATGTGCATGCGTCTTTTGTGGGAGCAGTACTTCAGACTACACTTGAACTTTTCGAAGCCGAATCTCATTTAGTATATTATTATGCTATTACTCGTATCCACCGTCCAGAGACTCTACAGCTCCACGTTTTCCAGAATTCTTCTCTGATTTCCTCCTAATTTCTTTGATTGTCCTAGTTTGAAAACGACTGCTTGTTGTTGTTGAAAGTGTGAGTTTACCTTTTCCTAATCCAAAAACTTTTGGCATTGTATCACATACTAACAGTGCATTGTCAAGAACAATGTGAAAACAAACTTATTCACCAAATTCTTGTTTAATTTTCTTGGCGCCCTCGAGCGGTCTAGACAGTCTCGTTTGTGGACCCCCTTTGGCTCTAAGTAGAGAAAAATGTTATAGAAGAAATTGATGATGCACTAAAAGAATCTACATAATGCGCAGGAATGGAATTTCTAATTAGCCCAGTAACATTAGCATTTTACTACCGAGAGATTTGCACCAATGTAAATTTTCGCGCACACCTTTATATAGGTTTTATAAGTAACGTGCAAAAAGTCGCCATCGATATCATGTTGGGTTCGAAAGTAATACAAGGTCAAATGTCACGAAAACTGCTTTCTATTGGTCGAACGATAATTACGGTTATTATGAAAGTCGTATATTCAAAATTACAGGAGTTATACAAAATCGCATTTCCTAACGTGTATCCTACAAGATTTGTTTCTAATTTTGTTAAAAAATGGGTTTTAAACTTTAAACCAATTTAATCATTAGTTTCATTAATTGTATTAAACATCAAGTAGGTACGTTTATTTTGCGTTAACTCTCTAGGAAAAAGTGTTTTTTCCATTTACGAAGTGTTTTTGATCTGGGCTCCGCCACTCTCTCGATCTCGTCCAGAATGGAAAATATCCCAATTTCTTAGCTTGTTGCACAAATAGCTATTTTGGTTTTAATCAGTAGTCTGTTATGTTATACTATGTTACTCTTACTGCGGCGACATGATAAAAAGTAGATCCGCAACAAAACTCAAACGCCGTGCTTTGATAAGGACATATCACATACAATTGTATTGTATTTTAACAACGACCGTCATATGCATTCTATAAAATATTGTTCGCATCTCGCGAATAAGGAATTTTACGTAAAGGAATCTACGTAACATATGAAATATGGGTATATTCCTACAAGTCAGAACGTGAGCTTGTGTCCCTCGCCAGGCGGTGTATTCCAATTTAATGTTTCGGATAAATCGCATTGAAATCGCAAAACTTTTAAACTGTTTAGAAAGTCAGTATAGGTGGATCCATATAAAATAAGAATGAAAGCTAATAATTTTATAAAAGCTCTAGAGGAAAGTGCCCAACAAGAAAAAACATCAACAAAACTAACAACAGACAAAAAAGCTTTTAGATGCAAGTATAAAAATATCTAGCATGAAAAGCTAAACTTAGGGAAGACAGGATAATCGATGAAACAAAGAAATTAACGTATAAAAGATGAGAACTTACTAGTAAAAGGAATCTGTTGATGCGGAAAGCAGAATAGAATTATAAAGAAAAATATCAGAGAAGACATAAGGAAATATAAGAAGTAAAGATTGGAGATGAAGAAGTAATCGAAAATAATAGAGGTATGAAGTGCCTTAGATGAACGTCAGGAAGAACTAGCATAATTTCCATAAAAAATGAAAACGGAAAGGAAGAAAGAGATAAAAGTAAAATATCGGAGATAGTTATACACAACTACAAAAAAATTGTATGCATCCAAAAAGCACCAGGAGCTTAATATACAGGAAACAACTCACAAGAAACAGAAACGTAAATTCCAAAGAAATACCGACATAGAAATCTAGGAAATATCTATAACACAAATAAAAAACAACAAAGCACCCGCCCTAGATGGGATTCTAGAAACTCAGACAAAAATTTTATATTAAAGATCCTTATTGTTTATGTTTAATAATTAATTATTATTATGTTTAATTATGTTTAATAAATGTCTCCATAAAGCAGAGTGATTGACATGAAAGTATAGATGTTTTATTAAACAAGAAGGGAAATAGCGACGAATTAAAAAACTATCGAGGTATTTCTTTGCTTTCTTAAATCGACAAGTTTTTCATAAAAATCATCAATAACCGATTAACACCTAAAATGGTTTCGTATCAACCTTCAATCAAGCTGGATTTAGGAAGTAATATAGGACGTCAAATCGTCTCCTATGCATCTTAAATCTACATGTTCTTTTATAAAAGTGAATAAATAACAGATTAATAGCTAAAGTAGATTCGTATCAACCGGTCGAACGAGCTGGATTCAAGAAGTAATATAGCACGTCAAATCCTCTCCTTAAAGGCATTCTACTGCGTTGAAGTTTGGGTTGTGGAACAAGCCATGAATAACTGTAAAATAGATTCTCAACACAGACAATTAATCCGTAACATCTATGGAAGACCCGCAATGAAAATACAATTGGCACTAAAGACTAGTAGTAACCAATTAAAAAGTGTAAAACGAAAAACGACTGCATCTTAGAGTGGGTGAATGAATACGTATATCTAAATCCTGAAGCCTTGAATAAAGAAAACAATCAACCGAAATAACTAGAAGAACACGATTGGAATGGGTAATGTTTAGCAAACTAAAATTGATTTTTAGAAATCCCAAAATGTCACAATATTTAAAGGTTGAATGTTCAACTCCTCTATTTATTTGTGTATGTATTTTATTGTCACAGTCATTAATGTTAACATGGATAAAATTATTACAACGCAAAGATTCGTGAAAAGATCAGTTTTAGGAATAAAGTTAACTGAAAGGAAAATAAACACATGGATCAGAAACAGTACAAGAGTTCAGGAAGCTGAAGAAAACATCACAACATTAAAATGAAACAGAACACAACACAATGCATGACAACAAAATGAAAGGTGGAACACTATTATTCACAGACACAGAACGAGTGGACGACCACAAATTCAAAACAGGGCAAAACATAAACCATTGGCGAGAATTCGGAGAAGCATAAGCTTCTTACATAAGTCCAAAGTTGGATCATTGACAATTAAAAAAGGTCAGCAGCCTAGTGGCTATGAGATTATTTATTTTGTTCAACTGTTAAATTTTTATATTATCCTCTTTACGAAAGTAATAGTAAAGTTGTGTATCATATGCATATAAACGACAATTACAAAATCCTATCTAAAGAAAATTATTGTGTTAATGCTGAATAAAATGGGTTCGAGAAATGAGCCCTGCGGCACACCACAATTTACTTGTAATTGATTTGAACTCCACGATTTATTGAACGAGTGAAACATTTGTAGTAATAACTTGGAACCTTTTTTAAGATAGTTATCTTTAATACATTCTGTTACCGATTAAAGAGATAGATAATGCACCAAAACAAATGAAGTAGCAATATCGATAGCACTATATTTTGGTTAGTAGTGTTAAACGCTTCTGTAAATGCTAAAAGAATAAGAAACACAGATTTATTTTTATTTAAACCATTAAAAAACATCATTTGTTATTTTTGATAAAGTAGTTTCACAACGATAATGTTTACAAAACCCTGATTGAAATTCTCGAAAAACATTGTTTTTATTAATATTTTTCTGTGTATAACTGTGCAGTTATTCAAAATACACATGCGAATAATAATCTTTGCTTTTGTTTATCAACATAGTGTTAATTAAACTTCAGACTAAAAAGTAATTAATAGCAATGCAAGAAACAAATAAGCTGTATGGCTTGAAAATCGAAAAGCTATTGACTTCAGGATGTAAGATAATTCTTCGAAAACCCAAAAACAAAAATTAAATCTAAATTTGTAGTTCAGATATTTTCTGTATTTAGATAAAATTTACGTTTCTATTGCAATCTTACTTTTTACCTCTTCGTACTACGTTTAACGGCAAAGTAAATATTTCAAAACATGTGTTAACAGTTAGGTCACCAGTATTCTGTTACCGAGACAAAGAGACGTCAAATGCACGAATAATGCCAAAGTTATCCTGAAATATACAAAAGCGATGTTGCCAGCAAGAATGTAGGTCTCGTGATGGACACGGACGTCTTATACACGTAGATCCTTCCGTTTACAATATACTTAGCTGTATATATTTGTCGAATTTAGCGCATCTAGCGGAATTCGCTCGAACTACGATATACACAATCTCCGGCAAAAATCAGTAATTTGACGTCTAAAACAAATTTTACCACCAAACGATAGAGGATGCTTTAGTAATCCCAAAAAAATTCAAAGAACAGGTGATACAATCGGACGTCCGATATACGGACGTCCAATTACAACGGACGTCCAACTGATGGTAAATGCGTAATGTACGGACGTCCATTTGTTAGAATGATGTAAATATATATATATATATATATATATATATATATATATATATATAATGTCATTTTCGTAAGCTAATTTAGAACTTCGTTTAATTTTATTTCGCAATCTATGAAATTCCTGCAAGTGATAACTCTGATCTCTTTACGTTTATGATAAAAATTTTTTAATTTTACGTTTCCAACAATTTCAGGTGGAAACCAGATTGGATAGAGTGAATTAGATTTATTAGGAATTTTAGGAACAAAATGATCTAGATCGTTATAGATTTAAGGTATAAAATATCTCTACAGTGTTACACATAGTGTTGCAATTTTTCGTGAAAAGTTGAGTGAACTTTTCAAAAATTCGAACATTTCATGAAAAGTTGCAACTTTTCGTGAAAAGTTGAGCGAACTTTTCAAAAATGTGAACTTTTCATGAAAAGTTGCAACACTAGTTACACAGCGATATCCCAAAAATGACTTGGACTATCTAAATGCAATGTAGGACAGGTAATTGGTAGGAAAGGAGTCACATTTTAATGTAGCTTTTAAATTTTTACCCCTTCCCATTTTTAGGGGGGGGGGGTAAACTTTGGGAATTTTAAAAGGATAAACATCTTTCTTTTTGTAATTCGAATCTACATAAAAAGCTACGTATGTTTACACAAAATTACTAAATTTGCTAGACTGATTACATAATTTATTAATTATAGAAATTATTACCGTTAGAAATAAAAAATAATTTGTCATTTCAATTTATTTAACATATATTTAAATTAATTATTAAATTTCTTAAGAAAGGGGGTGCCCAAATCATTAAACATAGATCCTGATATATGGTTTCAGCAGAATGGGGTACCACCTTCTTATGCAAGACAAATCCACAATTATTTAAATAACAAATGTTTGAGAACAGGTGGATTAGTCGAGCTGTCCCAATGAACTAGACACCTCCATCTTCCAATTTGACCCCCTATTACCGGTACTTTTGCCTGTGAGGTTTTATAAAAGAAAAAGTTATGGCGAGTGTACCCACTATAGAAGAAAATACTACACACTCAGAGAAATGTGATATGCTGGAAGCTTATATTTTGTGTAGGAAGAAGAATTCTTCAACATTATATAAATTTATTCCCTGACCGCAATCCATCTGGTCATCAATATTTTAACATTATACCGAAAATTTAGAGAAAATGAAGATATGTTCTCAAAGAGGAGAACTACGAGAAATTTCATTATGAACGAGGATGCTGAAGTAAACTTTTTAGGTTTTTTCGAAGCAAAACCTGTAGTATATTCAATTAGAGATGCTTCAAGAGAATTTGAAATCAGCATGAGTACTGTACACAAAATTCTAAAAAAGCGTAAATACAATTCATTATTTACAATTTATATAGTGGAAATAAAAACTAAAAGAATTAACTGCGTATGACTTTCATATTTGTCTTTCGACTTTGGCAATCTTGCTGTTTCTCGTTTACATATCGTTCTACAATTGATTTTTATTTTCATTGTTATAATTTGTGTTTTTGCGTTTGTTGGTTGTGGTCTAAGGTTGGGGTTATTGGTTATTTTTTGCGACTGTGCTTTACGAGATATTTTGTATGCGTCTCTACATGTTGCGTAACTATTAAAAACAGTTTTTCAAAACTAAATAATTCATTATCTTGCGTTAATTTCTTTGATTTGCACAAATATTCAAGTGAGTCAAAGGAGCTAATATTAGCCTTAGTTAATTATTTTGAGAGAGAACGTAATAATGGTGCCCCATTCTTACCACTCACTGCAGTAAAAGAGATAGGTACATTTAAGAATGTTATACAATGGATATATGTATCATGCATCAATTATAATTCAAATCGTTGTTTACAGAGAGTTGCCAATGCTCTTAATATCAACATTTGCACATTAAGTGGTATTACTCAAGCATCAAGAAACAATCGGCTTGTGAAAAGACCTAAACGGAAAAGAACACGCAAGAAGCCTGTTAGAAACATTGATCATTTTGATCAAGTAGCAATCCGTAATGTTGTTTATGAGATGCATCAGAAACGTTCATAGAAATAATTTGACAGTTCTCCAGTTTAGGTTCGCTACCCGTAGTTGCACAATCATGCTATATTTCATTCGATGAGTCTCATAGAGCTGAACAGTGTTCATAGTGAAATTGCGAGAGAGCAGTAGTTTTCAAGATTATCGCCAAAAACTTCTTTGGAAGAGGAGTCGTAAACTTTCAAGTTAATTTTCCCACCCTACCTGAAAATGCATGTTTTGATGTACATGCGACCTTTTTTTTTTTTTTTCGTGGAGGAGGGGAAATCTTCATAGACTCCCATAGCCTGCACTACTGGGAAGTGTTGGATTCCCTCCCTTCTCAGGGAGGACCTACCAACTAAAACCCCTCCTCCTTTCCTCTTAACCATCACCGGAACCACATTGTATTACTTTAGTGTTGGTGGATGTTTCCATTCTTCATCTTCTTATCTAGTTTCCTGTTCCTCATTTCTCTCATCTCTTTCCTTAATTGACATGATGTTTCTTATATATTTGTGTATTGCATCCCAATTTCTGGGGCTATCCAACATTTTGTCAGTTATGGTGTCTATAGTTAACTCTTCTCCTAATTCTGTATTAAGGTGCATTCTTTCTCTTGTCCATTTATCGCATTCAAAGAACGTGTGTTCTGGTGAGTCCATGTTATTGCAGTATCGACATAGATCACTTTCACTTAGTCTGAATTTCTTTAAATAGGTCCCAAAGCATCCGTGGCCACTTAAAAATTGGGTTAGATAATAATCTACTTCACCATGTTTTCTTGATATCCATCTCTCTATATTTCCAATCAGGATTTTAGTCCATCTTCCTTTGCCAGTGTTGCTTATTCATTGTGTCTGCCATTCTTGTAGGGCATTTGCCTTGATCTCTTCTCTAGCTTCCTTCTCTACTCCATATATTCGCATTCTTTGTTTTACCTGCAGCTCCATTGGTAGCAGGCCCGCTATCACTAAGGTTGCCTCGGTAGAGACCGTACGGTATGCACTGGCTATTCTGATTGCCATCCTTCTTTGCAGTCTCGTAAGGATGTCTTTATATTTTTGTGTTCTTATATTCTTTCCCCATATTGGAGCTCCATATAATATTATGGAGTGTCCTACCGAACATAGTATCCTTCGCTTACTAGCTGTAGGTCCTTTGATGTTTGGCATGAGTCTCAGCAATGCTAAGAGTCGTTTTGATATCTTCGATTGTATATGGGCGTACCTCCTCTTCCTTGACTTGTATGTGCTCCCATTTTGTCACTTCTTGCCTTGGGAACAGCCCTTCGGCAATCTCCTTTTGCCTTTCGTCCTTTAGGGTAATGCGTGGCAGTAGGTTAAATTTTTTCCTAACTATTTTGTACCCATCTCCCCACACATTTTGATCTATTTCTGCACATACTTTTCTCCACGATTCTTCTTTAGCCTGTATTATCGCCTTTCGCAGCCTTGTTCTCTTATCTGCATATTCTCTTTTTAAAATCTCTTTTTCCTCTTCCGTTAAATTTCTGCTTCTGTTGCCTCGCGTCACTTTTCTTTTTGCTGCTAGACAGTTTTTTCGTAGTTCGGTTATTGTTTCATTCCACCAGTACACCCTTCTATTTGTCTTGCCTTTTGTCTTCTTTGGGAAGGTCTTGTTTAAAGCATTTTGTATTGCTTTATTGCTGGTGTTTTCATCGAATAGTTCTATGTTCTGCAGTTCCTGCCTTAAATTTACTGCAAATTCAGGTAGTCGTGCTGCATTAATTTTCCATCCTGCATTTCGCCTGGGAATTGTATTTCTGGGCAAGTATATGTTATATATGATATTTTGATGGAGACACAAAGTTTCCTCCTCCAGTACTTGCCAATTTTGGAACTTGTTTGCAAGGTTTTCTGTGCACAGGGTTAGATCTATATGGGTTCCACTATTTCCTCTGACAAAAGTTGGAGTGTTACCCTGGTTAATTACTGTTAGGGATATTTCTGCTATCCACTCTACCAATATTCTGCCTCTTCTATCCTCACGTGGTGATCCCCATAATCGGATTTTCGCATTGAAATCTCCTGCTACTATTACCTCTTTTCGATGGTTTTTAATACTGTCTCCTAACTTCTGTAGAAAGTATCCATATTCGTCTATATCTATGTTTGGTGAACAATAACAAGAGTATATGATGTAGTCCTCTGTTTCAATCCAGGTAAAGCCTTTGTTTTTTTTACCCCAGCTTAGAGCCTTTATGTTGTGGTTGTATATTCTTATTGCTGCATCGCAATTTTGGTCAGTAAACCATGGACCTCCCTTTGTCAGTTTTTTATTTGGTTCAGCTACGATACATACATCGACTTTCTTGTCCACTACTGTCTTGTTCAGTAGATCCATCGCTGCCCTTCCCCTGTCAACATTAATTTGTAGTATTTTCATGATTTGGTTTTGATATTTTCTTTCCCTTCCTCAACTCTACCATTAATTTCTTATACACAGGACAGCTCATTCCATCTGTCCTGTGTCCTTTAGTTTTGCAGACATAGCAGAACATCTCATTTGCGCATTCCTTTACTATATGTCCCATTTCCCCGCATTTTAGGTATATACCTTTTCTTTCTTCCTTATTCTGGCACTTTTCAGCATAGTGTCCGAATCCCTGGCATCTGTAGCATTTAATTGGCGCCAATCTCTCAACTATTCTGCACCGGGTCCATCCTATTTTAATTCTCTGTTTGGAAAGCAGTAGGTTTGCTACTGCCAGTGGTAGTGTAACTACAGCATACTGTAGGCCCTTTTTATTTGGTTTCTGCGTCATCTTAATTTCCATTTTATTCCCTTTCAGATATTCGCTTCCCATTTCTTTTTCAACTGCACCCTTAACATCTTCTAATGCGGTCGTGTCATCTATGTCAATAATTATAACATTTCGTTTTCTGGTAATTCGTTTCTTCAGGTTTTCACCATTTCCTTTTTTCCCTGTTATGCTGAGCTGGATGCTGCCATCTTCTGTTTTCTTTATGTTGTTTATTCGTACACCAACTTGCTCTATGTCGATTTTCTTCTTCATTTCACGGACGATTTCCGAGTATGTCAGGCCTTGTTCTTTTGGTTTCACTATAATTGTTTCTTTCCGTGAGTTCCATCCTTTTTTCTTCTGTTGTTGCCACTTGGGTTGCTGAGGTTTCTCCCCTTGCTGCAACCTAATATGTTTGTCATTTGTCTTCTCATCTTTTTCTTTTCTACCATGTGTGCTGTATATTTCTATAGGGGCTTCCTGCATCTCTTCTCTATAGATATACTCTAGTCGTCTTCTGGTATACTTTTCCATTTCTACATTTGTTATTGTATATGTCAGATTTCTTATTCCTTTGCTTTGACAGATCTCTTTAGTTTTTCTTAGCGCCTTATATATTGTTGATTTCTCTTCTGTTCCTATTAAGAACATGTATTGTTCCTAGTCTTCACATTGCAGAACATTTTCAGTTAATATCTGCGACCTATTTTTAGTATATATCACCTTTCCCGGTTCTAGGAGCTCTTCCCTTACTAACTTTTCTACTTGAGGTTGCACATTCATAATCTTTTTTATAAGTGGGTTTTTGTTTAAAGTTTCCACGTCTGTGACCACCACTATGTTTTTTCATTTCCTGTCTTCATTATACTACCTGGTATCAAAACTGTCTTTTTATATAGCGTGTTAGGGATGGAGGATACGACAATAACAACCTCACAGGTGTACGTCTAGATAGCAACTGTTTATTTAAAATAAAATACAATTCCACATACATCAGTTATATACAGGGTGTACATACATAAATACCAAACATACCTAACATCTTCCTTCTTCAAAGAAAAGTAAACACAAATATCAGTGAACAACTAAAGTTATTTTTAATTGAATAATATAGTCAAATGAAAGCTTAATTCAAAATCTCAAACTTATTTTAAATACAATTTAATTCTTATAAATAACATTAATTCAGTTAACTTAACAAATGATTATGTATAATATGATTGTTTGGTAGGATCCATATTTAACATTTAACATATTTAACAAATGATTATGTATAATATGATTGTTTGGTAGGATCCATATTTAATTCTTTCCGAGGTTTTATCACCCTACCAAACCTTGACATTGTTTCCTTTACTACATTTTCTTTATTATCTCCAATAACAACATTATCATTACCTCCGTAAACTTCATAATTATTTATATTTATTTTTGAATAATTATAAGGATCTATTTTAAACGGAACTTTAGATGCGACAAGGTGTTTTCTATTTCTTCTCAAAATCTTATCGTTATCATTGAATTTAACATTATAAGAACGATTGTTAACTTTATTAATAACTTTACCCGGTTTCCAAATTTTATTTCTATAGTCTCTTATATAAATGTTTTGATTATTCTTCAAATTAGATAAAGCTTTACTACTCCGATCAAAATAATATTTTGCAACACATTGTCGCTCTTTTAATCTTTTACGGACTACAGCATGATTAATAACACATGGTTGTAATAATTTATTATGAACAGGTAGAATACTTCTTAATTGTCTACTGTTTAAAAGTTGCGCTGGACTTGCAATTTTATTCGCAATAGGAGTATTTCTGTACTCGAGCATACAAAGATAAGGATCAAGATTATCTCTATCAGCTTTTTTAAGAATATTTTTAATTGTTCTAATTGTTCTCTCTACGAAGCCATTCGATTGTGGGAAATGTGGACTTGAAGTCACATGCTTAAAATCCCATGAATTACTAAAATCTTTAAATTCTTGCGAATAATATTGCGTCCCATTATCTGATACCAATATTGAAGGTATTCCCTGTCTTGAAAATATTTGTTTTAGATGATTTATCACAGAACTGCTAGTAGTACTTTGTAATCTAGCTAATTCTATAAATTTAGAGTAATAGTCAACTACAATAAGGTAAGTATTACTTTTAAACTCAAATAAATCAGTAGCGATTTTTTCCCATGGACGTGTTGGCACAAGATGGGGTTTGAGCGGTTCTTTACTATTATTATTTCTGTATTCTGCACAAATATCACATGCATCTATCATGTTATCTATATCTACCGTCATCCCAGGCCAGAATACAACATCTCTAGCTCTACCTTTAGTTTTCTCTTTTCCTAAATGACACATATGTAACCGCTTTAACACATCTTGTCTCAGCACTTTAGGAACAAATAATTTCCTTTCTTTATAAATTAATCCATTACATTCATACAATTCATGCCTGTAAGGCCAATAAATGTGTAAACAATTTGCTAGAGTATTTTTATCTCTTGGAAAGCCATTTTTTATAGTTTCAATAAGTAATTGCAGGTCTTTATTTCGAGAAATTGATTGTTTATACTCATTTAATTTAGTTTCACTCATAGGTAAATTTTCAGAAAGTAAACACATCTGAGATTCAATTTCATCATCAATTTGAATCTCAGTGTTTTCATATGCTCGAGATAAGGCATCAGCAATATGTAAATTCCTTCCAGGAACATAAACTAATTTAAATTGATATGGTTGTAATTTTATGCGCATTCTTTGCAACCTAGGTGGTGTCAAATTTAATGGTTTTTGAAAAATTGATATCAAAGGTTTGTGGTCAGATTCAATTGTTACTTCGCGACCCCAGATATACTGGTGAAATTTTTCACACGCAAAAACTATCGCGAGCGTCTCTTTTTCGATTTGCGCGTAACCTTGCTGAGTTTGACTTAATGCACAAGAAGCGTATGCCACTGGACCATTATTTTGTAAAATTACGGCCCCAATAGCTTCTTTTGAAGAATCGCATGAGATTCTAACTGGTTCGGTAATAGAATAATATTGTAGAACAGGTCTACTTGCTAAAATTGACTTTAATTTAATAAAAGCACTATTTTGCTCAGGATTCCATTGAAATTCATTACTATTTTTTAGTAAATCTCTAAGAGGTTTCGTGATTACCGACATATTTGGTATAAACCTATTTACATACGTGACCATCCCTAAAAATCTTTCAATATCCTTTTTACATTTTGGTATCGGCATATTTTCTATTGCAGTAATTTTACTTTCATCAGGACGTACCCCACCAACAGACAAAACATGCCCTAAGTATTTTATCTCTTCCACTCCTATTTTACATTTATTTCGATTAAATCTTAAATTATTTTTTCGTGCAATTCTTAATACATTTTCTAATCGTTCATTGTGCTCCTCAATAGTACTACCCCAAATTAAAATATCGTCTATAAATACATCAATACCTTTTTCTGAATCAAATAACTGCCCGATTCTTTTCTGAAAAACTTCCGGAGCCGAACTTATACCGTACGGCAATCTTTTAAAACGATATCTCCCGAATGGAGTATTAAAAGTACACAACTTACTACTATGCTCGTCTAATTTTATCTGCCAGAATCCATTGCTACAATCTAAAGTACTGAAATACTTAGCACCACCTAATTTGCTCATGATTTCGTCAATAGTAGGTAGATGAAAATACTCACGTTTAATGGCCTTATTTAAATCCTGGGGATCTATGCAAATTCTGAGTGATCCGTCAGGTTTGCGAACTATCACCATTGAGTTCACCCACTCAGTAGGTTCAGTGACTTTTTGAATAATATTTTCGGTCTCTAATGAATCTAATTTTTGCTTTAAATTATCGCGAATAGCAAACGGAATTTTTCTAGAAGCATGAACTACTGGCTTCTGGGTGGGATCTAGCTCAATGTGATATTCGCCTGGTAAACAACCAGTTCCTATAAAAACATCTTTATATTTTTTAAACATTTTTTCTTTAACATTGACATTATCATTTGTGTTTATTAAATTAACATTTCTCGTTACAAATTGAAATTGTTCAGTATCCTTTAAACCCAAGATTGGTACTTTATTTGTATCCATTATGTGAAACTTAACATATCTGGTGAACTTATGACTATTACATTTTATTTTGTAAGTTCCCATACATGACAATGTTTCATTTCCATAAGTCTTAATTGACCCAGTGTATTTTGTTAATTTATGCAACGATATACCTAACTTTTTGAATTCTTTTAAAGGTAAAATATTTATTTGGGCACCCGGATCTAATTTAAATTTAACATCTAAGCTATCATTTAATTTTAATATTTCAAACCATTCATTATTTGTATCTAAATTATAACAATCAGAATATTCTATCGAACCTAAAAACAAATTTCGATTATTAGATTCTTGTTCACTCACTTCACAAAGGTTGCTTTTAGAAAAACAAAATTTTGCAAAATGATTATTTTTTCCGCACTTTTTACATTTCTTACCACTGGCTGGGCACTTAAATTTCGCATGTTGAAAACCACAGCTGATGCAGTTACGCTGAAATCCCTCTTTCGAACGATGTTGAAATTCCCGCGAAAAATAACTTGGAACCAGTTCCTTGGAGCTTGATCGAGTCTGCGCAGGTGAAAGTTTTGACGTAGATCTATTTGAATGTGCGTTATCAAACCTGGCCATGTGAAACTTTTTGGAATTTTTATTCTTGATAGCATCGACTTCAATTTTTTCTTGCTTGACTTCGTTTTCACAAATTCGTTGTAACTGAATTTTTACTTGTTCTGATGCACGACAAGTTTCAATAGTTTTTATTAAATTTAAATCTTTTATTCGTAATAATCTATCTTTCAAATTAATGTCTTTAATGCCTAGAATGATTCTGTCTTTAATTAAACTATCAGTTAACAACCCAAAGTCACAACTTGCACTTAATTGTCGCAAATCGGTCACATAATCGTCAATTGATTCATTATCTTTCATATCACGCAAAAAGAATACATGCCGTTCATATGTCACATTCTTTTGAGGTATAAAATAATCATCAAATTTTTTTATCACTTCCGAATAAATTTCTTTATTTTCCGGTTTCGCAAAGATAAAATTATTATATATTTTTAACGCTTTATCGCCCGCACAATTTAGCAGTAAATTTGTTTTAAAATTTTCACTTTCATCTTTTAATTTCGATGCTTTTAAATAAATCTCAAACTTTTGTTTGAAAAAATTATAATTTTCAGCAACATCACCCCTGAAGTCAATTTCTTTTGGAGGAATTGCTGCATTTAAAGTTTGATTTATTATATTTTGTTTTTCCGGCAGCGCCATGTTAGGGATGGAGGATACGACAATAACAACCTCACAGGTGTACGTCTAGATAGCAACTGTTTATTTAAAATAAAATACAATTCCACATACATCAGTTATATACAGGGTGTACATACATAAATACCAAACATACCTAACATAGCGTATCAGGCCATTTAGACTTGATCGCTTTGGTTAAGTTGTAGAGATCTATCTTTTCATTATTCAAGATTTCCTCTATTTCCTCTTTTTCCTTATAACTTTGTTGCCTGTTTGTCTTTGTGGTTTCTTCTGTTTGTATTCCAATGTCTCTCATTTTGGCTGTAGCTTTCTTCCTCTTTTCTTCGCTGCTTTCTAACTCTTTGTACCCACACTCTGTATTCTGTGTGGTAGCTTCCTTTTGGGTGTCATTTTTGAGTATAGCTTCATCCCTATCTGATGCTATCTGTACTTTCTTGAGTTGCTCAAGGATATTTTCTGCCTTAATCTTCTCCGTGATGTAGCTTAGCCTTGCGGATGTTTCTTTTATTTCTCTGTTGGTGTTGATATTTTCTTTTACTTTTGCTAATCTTTCTATTTCGCTTATTATTGCTTGTATGTAGTTTTCCATTTTTCTGGTTGCCTGCATGCACTGTTTACCTTTTATTATTTGGGTTCCTGTGCGTTTTCTCTTTTTTACATTTTCCCTTTGTCCTTCTTTAATATTTTTAGCTGTTTCAATTTTGTCTAGATTACTCAGCCCTTTTCCTTCACTTTCTCCTTCATCCTGACTGTCTTGTGAAGCATCTGTTTTTGCTTCATTCTTCCTGCCTTCTATGTCCCTGTCCTCTCCATATTTATGGCACTCCCTACACTCTGGCGGTGTCCTACGGATTGAGTCTCTCCTCCTAAATGGATCTATTTCAGAAACTTCTGTTTCTGCTTGCGTTTCTAATATATTCCTCTGCGGTGTTCCAGTCTTTATTTTTTTAATGTTCTGTGCCTCTTCTGGTGAGCTGCTCGCTTCCATTGAGCTTATTGTGAGGGGTGAATTTTCTTGTATTATCGTCTGGAATGCCTCAAAGTCACCTATATTATAAGCCGATTGCTTTTCCATCTCTTCCTTAAACTTATCCCAATTTATCTCCTCATTTTCTATCTCTACTATATTGAAGTTTTTTACATCTTTACTCATTTTATTTTACTTTCCCTGACCTTGACGGGCTGCCCTGGTGGGGTGTACCCACAGAGTCGGGATCACCACCTCTGCCAGCGAGTTCCCCCGCTGCACCAGGATATGCCCCTGTGGAAGGATAGTTCAACTTCCGGAGGCTCCAGTCCCCTACACACGGAGCTTTCAGGGATCCCACGCCTCCGACGACGTAGGTACCCGCCAAGGCGCCTGCCCGGCCGGGGACCTACGGAGGCTTGACTTCCAGGAAGCTACACCCCATATCATAACCTGCTCATATCTAAAATCCTGCTACGGTCGTTACGCTAAGATCAGTCCAAAGTTCGGAAAAATAGAGATCCCTGGCCCTCGAGTACTCTAATAGCAGCAGGGATCGGAAAAAACAAGAGTTGGTCAAGAGAGACCAAATTGGAAAGATAAAAGAGAGGGGTCTATCCGTAAGACTAGTTGAAGTATAGACAGGCCCAGCTCGGGAACCTCGGGTTTGCCAATCCCCGTACTCACAAGATGTGAGCCCCTGGGGACTGTACATGCGACCTAACCTCACCAAACCTAACCTAACCAAAAACGAAATTAAAACACTTATGCATGGATGAAGAAGGCAAACCTAAATTAAACCTAACTTAAACCTATATTAGGTTACGTTTGGTTGGGTTAGGTGAGGTTAGGTCGCATGCGCTTCAAAACATGCATTTTCGGGTAGGGTAGGGAAATTAACATGTAAGTCTAGGGTTCCTTCTCCAAAAAAGTTTTTGGTGATTATCTCGAAAACTACTGCCCTTCCCCCAAATTTCACTTATGGACAGCTCGAGATGCATCGAATGGCATCTCATGAGAAGCATGTGCGACTGCGAGTGGCAGATCTAATCTAAAGTTTTACCATAAATTTATACGTAGGTATATAATTTTTATAACTTATCACAATTGTCTCTGCAGGGGTCACGAGGGTCGTTATTGAAAATTCTAAAAGAAAGAGATATATACAAAGAAAGTGTGAATACAATAGGAAAGAATACTTCATGATATTAGGTTCTGATATCTCAAAGATAGTCCTCGAAGGGGCTTGATGGAACTTAACTACATTGTTTTAAGAGGAGTTGGGTTTTTAAGAGAATAATTCTGAAACGAAAAAAGTGATAATCCATTGCAATGTGTATTCTTGGATGAAACATGTGTGTTTTAGAATGGAACCATCACAAGATCGTGTCATGATAACGATATTAAAAGTTACTCAAGTAGATGGAAAAAGGTAATATTTTTCTAAATGAACGTGTCTTATTAATTTTGTTGTTTAGATATATTGTACTGCATGCCAGCAATTAAAATGGTTTTATAAATGGAGCATTACTAATATTTGCCTTAAAAGCTGCGAATGTCGATTATCATGGTGAAATGAACAAAGATAATGAACTTCTTGAAGTGGTTGGAGCACCAACTGCTAAAAAATTTAGAAGAGCCTTTATTGATTATTTTAGACAATGCCAGTTATCACCGATGTATTGAAAACAAGCTCCCCAATAAGGGCAATAAAAAAGCAGAGATACAAGAATGGCTACGGAAGATGAATATACCGTTCGATGACCTCTTACTTAAGGCAGAATTGCTTTATATAGTGGAACGGTAGGTAGAAGTTTTTATGTTTTAGTTAATTATATTAATACATAATATTAATTTTAGAAACAAGCCTCCGCAATCTTTTGCTGCAGAAAGGCTGGCTGTGCAGTATGGCCACAGAGTACTCTTTTTCCACCATATCACTGCATCTATAATCTAATCAAAAACATCTGGGGAACCGCTAAAACATATTGTAACAGAATTAATATTGACAGAAATGGATACACCATGGAAAATGCCCTGAATATGTGGAAGGAAACTTTAAGTACAATCACACCAGAAATATGGAAAAAATGTATTGACAAAGCCGAACAAACAATAAACAAGCAATGAGAGAAGGAAGTTCGATTTGATATGGAGGATATTCAACCCTTTATAATACATGTGGGCAATTCACACGATGACAGCAGCTTCTACGGCGTAAATTGTTTGTCTATTATTATACTGTATCTTATTTGTCTTTTAAGAAATTAAATAAAATTATGTAGTTGTGTTATTTAAATCATTTTCTTGTTATTAAATTAAGTATTTTCACAATATGCTGTATAGTTCAGTTACTTTAGGCCTAAACATAGCATCTGTTCAAAAAATTCTTTTATTTTGCTTTAATCGCTTTATGTTATCATTTTAAACAATATATTAAAAATCGAGCATGAAATCGCGCCGATGTTAAAAAATATTAAAGTAAACGTAAATTTACTACAAGCAAACACAGTTCTTTATGAATTTAACAATACTTTGCACGTCCGTTGTATTATTATCAACTAAACCCTTTGCAGGCAAACATTTTTTTACAGAAGAAATAATGTACAAACTTGTTTAAATTGAACACATTTGGTGTTTTGTTAGTTTACAGTAAGGGCACATACTTCAGCAAAACAGACAAATAATTCTTGGAAATGATTATTTAATCTTAACCTATCCTAATTCCAGTGACACCCAATACATTTTTGGAAATTAAAAGAAAAGCCTTTTTCTTGTTTATTATTCATTTTTTTCTCTTGTATAATGAAAATTGATTATTTCTCTATGTACATACTATTTGCCATTTCAATTAATGATCGAAGTGCCATAACATGCTGTATACATGTGCTAAATTGGTTGCATATACATAAATACTCTATAACATTCAGAAAGAATTTAACTATCTACTATACCTCATTTCTTATCTTTTCTTAAGACTTTATTTCTATTTTACAAAAATTATTTTTAAAAATAATAACTACGCTATTATATCAATAACAAATTAATAAAGGAAAAATTAAAACGTAACAGTTTGGTGTGGTTTATATGGGTTAAACCTCAATATAGATGAACATTTCAGGTACTACGAATATACCCCTATTTTTCTCAGGTTGGTTAATCTTTTAGATAACTTCATCAAGTTCATACTAAATCTTATCCTCAGGTTTTGACCTCTCCAATTTTGACTGCTACCATCACACTAACTAAAAATTCAGGATAGTTTGTAACTTTAATATCTTAATTTATGCCCGGGTAATATTCTTCCTCAAAAAGGACATTACATAATCATTGTAGACTGACAAAGTAGTAGTAACACTTTCTTTTGAAGATAAATCTGCTGTTTTGATTCTTTCCATTTTGTAGAAGAAAATGCATATGGCATTGGGGTTTTCTGACTCCCATTTTTAGGTTTATCAATTTTCAGATAATGCAGATGCTTATCACACATATCCTTTGCCTAAACACTTTTTTTATTTTTATTAAATTTTGTTATAATTCTCGGTTTTGTCTTCTTCAATATCTCTACTTTTTTGAAGTTAGTACTTTCACTTTACTCTTCAGTCTGTTTTATATCATTCCTTAATGTGTCATTCTTATATACTCTTCTCTTTCAGTTTCACTTTTATTTTTATCACTGATATTCTAATTACTACATTTCTCATATATAGGGGAGAGTCGCCCAAATTGAACCTTTTTTTTAGAAAAAAATTGGTATTACAGATAATTGTAGCTTATTTAAATTAAAATTCACACTAAGGCATACTTTATAATGTTTATTACATATTCAAAAAAAAAAATATATTGAAAAAACATAAATTCTCTATTAAAATAAAGAATTAAAAAAATGTGCAATCAGTTCAATTTAGAGAACCAGTTGCCTAAATTGAACCAAGAGTTCCTTAATTTAAACCACTAGCAGATATTCAAATAAACAGCTTTCTAAATAATAAAACAAAAAAAAAACTTAATTATTTATTATGACACTGGGTGATGCTATACTAGAAATCACAATAAACCTGTAAGTCTAGCGACTGGAAATCCTCATCTTCTACTCCAGCACATTCTTCGTAGACCCACTACGCACTACTTAGGCACAGTGCACCCATTTTCAAGTGAATTCAGGTAGTTATATCGTTACAATAAAGACATGAAACCTCTTCTGAACACGACTTTGCCAAATCATCAGAAGAACTGTTTGCCATTTGTGTTTTCAATGAATCTAATCAGTTCAATTTAGGCAACACTCATTTGTTTTATTCAATTTAACCTCAATTTTTTTTTTCAAATTATAATTATAACGCCGAAATCGCGCCAGACTGTTAAAATAATATAACAAAATAATGGTATTTACCGCCTTCCAAACAGTTCCGCAATTTTTTGCACCAGCCTTTACGAAACATCCGGAAAAAATTACGTAAATGAAGGCATAAACATACAATTTGCAATTACATCGATATTCGCGGGAACACCGTACTCATATTGAAACTACAGCATTCTGTAGTCCCTCTGTTACTATTTTCAACGATAGATGGCATAGCAAGATAGTCTTTAAAAAGATAACCGACTGGTTCAATTTAGGAGGCGGTTCAATTTGGGCGACTCTCCCCTATTATCCATTCTATCTTCTACTGTGCCAGCTTCACTTCCGAATTTTTCTTCTTATTAAAACTTATAGCATTTTCTGTTTCAGTATCCTTTCTATTTATATAGTTATTACTCTCGTTATTATCTTTCTTTTTTATATTAATATTTTTACTTAGATCCTTTTCTTCGTCAGTATTATTTTCTTCAGTTACTGATGCCTCTTTATATGATTTATGTATTTTTGTGTTGTTTCAAGGTGATTATTCAAAAAAGTTTGAACCACTTTTTTCCAGTCATATCGTCAGTAAATGAGTTAGGATGTTTAGTTTCTTTAAAGACTTTCTGTACAGATAGTTGTTCTTCCGCGTTATGCATTAGAAAGCCCAATTTCGTCTTATTAAGAACCTACGTGGCAAGTCGATCTTCTTAGTCTTTTGTCTTGTCTAAGTCTGTGTAGAACAGTACTTGGTCTCATTTTTATTTGTCAAGGTTCAGATGTTTTTAATTTTTTTTGCAATTGTGAATTTTGGTACTCATATTCATTTGCGGCTGCCCTAATAGATATCTTTTCTTCTTTTACGTTTTCAAGGTTTTATAATGATCTGGGACAGCAAGGCTAATATGAAGCTTATTATTTTATCCTAATAAATATATATACCTTATTTAATGAATAATTAGGATTTTATTTTAACAAGTTATTAAAATAAATAGAAATAAATAAAACTAATTAAAATAATTTTTCAACATTTAGTAAATGGACACCCTAAAATGCTGTCCAATTACTGGATAGAGGCATATTAAGGGTATACGGTCAGTGTTGTATCAGATACATTATTTTGTGTATTTAGATACAGATACTATCAGAAAAAGGTACCTAGATACAGATGCTTTTGCTGTGAAGTATCTATATCCAACTACAAAGTCTAACATAATGTATCTAGATACATTTGTAGATACTTGTTTTACTGTAATCACCCCGAAAGTAAGAACTTCTTAGTCAATTTTTTGTACCGAAAATAGTTGTTTAACTAAGCATCAATTTCAGGACTAGTCTAGGATAGCAATATTCAATAAAATTTATACATATTAAAAATGGGTAATTATCTTAGAATATAAAACTAGGAAGGAACATAATCATCTACCACATACGACTGGGATGGGGTCTCAATATGGTAGACTACTCCACTATGTTCCGATTTTGCAATGAAATATTTCCATTGGTGGTTCTCATTGCTTCGAAATGCATATTCTAAGGTAATTATTAAGCAGAAACCAGTATCTAAAGATAAGTACAGTATGTATTCAAACCTTTCCATTTTTTAGAATTATTATGTGTTCTTTTCACACTTAACTTGCGTTAATATTTTAATAAAGATATAAAATAAATCATTATTAAAGCATTCCAAACATGCTACTTATGTAGATTTTCTATCCTCAATCTTGGTGTTGTGCAGAATATTAATAACTTTAATGAATTCCAATAGTTTTCAGTGTTTGAAAACCTAGAAAGTGTTTTACCACTTTAACAGAAACAATCATAGCCTAGATATTATTTCTGATAACCTAATTTCAAAGTAGGTGTTGGTACGATTCACACTATAACAATTTTGCAAGCTCCTAGTTTTATTACACCACAAACGTCAGTAATTCTGGTTGCTTTTAGTTACCCTTCATATAACCGAATAGATTGTACTTACTCTTTATCACATTTTCAAAAGCACTTCATTAGGATAGTTCTTAATTTGAAAGTTCTCAAATTGACTGTTGACAGAGAAAATAGGAGTGTGTAACGAAGCCTGTTACTGTACTCGCAGACTTAGAGGATTCACCAATGGCTTGTCATGGTACTTATTTACAAGTCCAGTAAAATATAGATTCCAGACTTATTACGTAAATATTAAACAACTATTACATGTAATAAAAAATGACTTCTGTTTATTACATGAATTCTCTCCATATCTGAAATTGTGGTACATTTTTATCTAATTGTGGTACGTTGGTACAAGCTGTAAATTATGGTACAAGTACAATAATTATGGTACAAGTACAATGATTATGGTACAGTTGCCACACTGCCCTGGACGAACAAGAATGCGTCTTCTTCACACAATCGCATTCTGTAATAATATCACTACATCTAGTCAGCCAGGCCATGCTGGCGGATCAGACTACCACAAACGACCCTCTTCTGGGGCGAGAAAAGCTCGAAATTGTCAATTATTATTATCCCCATTGAATTTAATTAAATGTACTGTTGTATTATTTGTATGGTTAGATTTATACAATAGTATTTTGTGTCTCAAGGGCAGAAAATTAGCATTTGTAGCCCGCAGTTGTTTGATGCCCGAGTGAAGCGTAGCGTAGCGAGGACAGCGGACAACTTAGGGCTACAAATGCTTTTCGGTCCGAGTGACATACAAAAGTTTTTCGCCTACCTGTTTGAAAGTTTAAAAAAGAATTCCAAAAGTTAAACAGTAACGTAACTTATTAGTAAATTAAATAGGCATATGTTAGAGGGAATGAATAAAAATGAAAATAACGCCAGACGTTTTTAGTAATTTATTAACTAAATTAACCTAATAATCATTACACTACATACAACACGGCCGTATAGTAAATGTTTTTATTATTATTGGTAAATAAAAGGAACAGGATATGACTTTTAATTAGGATGAGTAATTAATCTATCATTGTATAATTTATTGAAATTACAATTTTCTTTTTATTAATTAATTGTCACAACCTCCATTTATACATACAATGACACTGTGAAAAGAAAAAAACAAACGACAAATTTATGCACAGGAGTGGTCAAAGTATGATAATTTAAAAAACAATTTTAATTTTTACAGTATCTCCAACTTAACATAAATAAATCGTGCTTTCATCTAGTAGTAGTATAGAGGTTATGTATATGACATAAGAGGGCAGTAAAAAGTTTGACATAAGAGGCCCGCAAAGAAGCCTTAACTGCCCTCAAAACAGGACATTTAGAAAGCACTTTCTGATCAGGTAGGCGAAAAATAATAAAACTTTGATGAAGTTGTTTATTTCTCTTTTTTCAAGATAAATTATTTTTTAAATATAAGAAAATCATTTTTAAAGTAAGGTAAAATAGCAGGATAGTTTTGTGTAATTTATTATTGAGGTTTCCTCGTATAATATAAAAGTTTATTTAAAAAAGGTATACAATAATATTTACAAGCTGGTCTGAGCGTAGCAAAACAAGATGCATTTATTTAATTTGATTATTACAAATTCATATGTGTTGATAAAATATTAAATTATAGCTCTGACAACATTTTTGTTTTAATGAAAATTTTGATAATGATATAGTAAATTATGATATTTAATTTAAGTAAGTTTGTACAAAGTATGGTTATTGATTACATTATTTTATGTAAAAAGGAATTTTCATTTTACATTGTTTTAGTTAAGTTGTGTAATTGTTTCCTTTTATTTTGGTTGTTGACCTGTAAAAATAAAAAGAGATAAATAAGAATAAAAATGCAACAATATGAAAATGGTTATCAGAAATGTTTGAGTTTTAAAAAGGATAGTATAGAGGGATAGCTGATGTAGGTCAGTTGGAAAAGACATGTCCGTAAAAATGTACCTAGTTATTAAAGTATTTGGATGAATTATAAATGAAAATTGATTAATTAGTTATTGTAAGGAGCAAGTTAGAAAAAAGTTAAAGGCAAGGAAATAATTGTGATTAAAAATTAAATAAGTGAGATAAAAAGTTTTATGCTGATAAGAGAAGAAAGTGAATAAAATTTTAGAAGTGAAAAGTGATAGTGGATAATAAATCTGCCTAGTTAACAATCATTCTTATGAATGATTATTTGTTAGATCAACTTATAATTAAATTTAAATTTTGATGCATAAGAAATTAGAAGGGTCAACGAAAATTGTTAATTTATAAATTTTTGAAAATTTTTTTTTATAAAAGGTGATTTTGTTTGTGCAAGGCTTGTATTTGAAATAATAAAATTTAATTTCTGTTATAAAAAGTCTTGTTATTGGAAGTAAGGAATGCTCAAAAAAATATAAATAAATACTTACCAAAAAGGAGGATCATCCTGGAGCCATCGTTCATCTGGAGATTGTATGCAGAGGCGACAACATATAAGCAGTCATCATATCGTAAATAGTGTAAGTAATCAATAATCTATACCGTATTTGTTTTATTTTGTGTTTCCAAAGCGGAAAAGTCAACAAAAATTATTTATTTTTGTAAGTTGTAGTCATCACAGAGGTGTTTTGCAGAGCGATAATTTAATTATAATTTTACTTATTTCGAACCTTCATAATTTTAAAAGACCCTGAATTGTCTGTATTGTCTCTTGTTTCTGTAATCTTAGACAAGCTTAGTCAGATATACAACAGTACGTTTAGTTTAAAAGGTTTTTCTACATAGTTTTCATTCTGACAGCCTCAAGTTGTAATATGCCAAATACGTAAGATATGATTTTAATTTACGAATTACTAGATTTTACACTTCCTTTGCCACAATATTTGCCCATCGATTACGGTACTCTGGTACGCCAACTTGGCCTGGCTGACTAGATGTAGTAACTCTAATTGTTTAACGTGGTGACTACCATCTAGTAGATTTCAAAGCAATTTCATAATAAAAAATTAGTTTTATTCGTTTATGTGTTCGATGGTTTATTTAAAATTTAAAATTTCATCAACTTCGTATAATATCGAAATATTGTTCACTAAACTTATGCAATGTGGTTAAAATTGAATTACATCTAGTTGGGTACAAATTTCCCATGTAAAATAGAAAGTGCCTATATGCAATCAAATGCTAAAACTAACTAGTGTTGTAGTTTATTTCCCTTTGTATTTCTTTATTAAAGTTATTAATTAATTATCTGAATTAAACAAATAATTATTAAAAATGGCCAGCTCAAACATAAGACTTCAACTTCTCGGTTTATTTGGGGTTCGATAATTTTAGGGCACCTTATTGTTAACTCACATTAAGAGTCTGACTGTTAACTATATTAAAATAACTAATAACTTATTAAAAGGTGTGTTTAATATGATCCTAAAATCACTATGAAAACAAGTCCATCTAGTTTATCAAATTTGTTTTATTTTTTTATATGACGTCATTATCCACCTAACAACTGCTGATTATGTTAAACCTTAAACTGCATTGGTGACTGTCAGTATACCAGAACTCACTTTCTTCCCCAAGTGTCTTATTTTCTGCTTTATCTATATTTCTTTTTTATTAAGCCATCAACAAACTCCATTTTTTATTAGGATGAAATAATTATAATTATCATTTTTCATACCGATTTTTATTTATCAATTATATCCAGCATATTGACGTTCCATTTATTTTATTATTAATATTTGAATATTTTATATATTAATTTCTTGGAATTAACTTTATAATAAAAATGTAACTCAAACTTTTACCAGCAAATATATATTTTGGTTTTTATTTTAATAATAATTTTGTTACCTACAATTCTCTTTACATCTGCCATTTTTATTAACCTCCTTCTTCACTCTCTTTTTCTTAACAAAATCATTGTAAGAGTACTAGATTATAACTAAATCTCAACCTTCTAATAAATTTTGCTTTAAGCATTCTATGATACATAATTTAACAATATAATAATCAACTCGTCAACAATAAGAACACATCCTTCGATACAAACTCCAAATAAGATAATTGGATACAATTATTTATTATTATTTCACAAAATGAAGCTTTAATTCATTGTGCTCCTCTTCGTTGATCAATGAATCACAAACACCCACGGTGTTTTCCAAAAGTCGGCGCCCCTGACCTATCACAATCTGAGTCACGCAGCAGTATGCAGTGCATACGAAACGAGTGGATACAGTTACGAACGACGTATGCACTATCACGCTCGTACACATTGCGTACGAGCGTGATAGCGCACACGTCGTATCGCGACTACTTCCACTGTTTCATATGCACCGCATGCTGGAATCACGTAAATCTTTTTGCTCAAATCTTGTGCTAGCCAAATGGCAATGCCATTGTGACAAATTGACACATTTAGTCTAATTATATTAAAATTGATCTACTTGAAAATGTCAATATATTAAATATAAATGATGCATTTATGAATTCCACGTATCAGAGCTGTCACAACGAATGATGATTTAAATCTTTTTCGATTTAAATCACTATTTAAAATCATTATTTGAATTAAATCTTTTTATTTCAAATCTTTTGTCTAGTAATGATTTTTGATTTAAAATCATTTTAGGAAGTATCTTTAATTTTCTTTAAAAAAAAGAACTGATTTAAATATTTCAAAGTGATTCTAAATCATTTTTAAGGATTTAACTCTTTTCTAAATATTTAAATACTTAAAAACTATCTTAAATCATTTTTAACTATTTAAATCTTTTCTAAATATCTAAATTATTTTAGATCATTTTTAAGGATTTAAATCTTTAGAGACCCATGGAGATCCCTTCTACCACAAACTATGATTTAGCAATTGTGAGGGCAAAAGTCGACGTGAAGCACTATCAGCCAGACTCTCTGCACAGTAAAAAATGGAGTGTTAAATCTTACACTCAAATAACACCCAGAGTGGTTCCTATTTATCCACACTGACGAGTGTAAATAACATTGGTCTTAAAAGTAAAATATATAACAACTTTAACCTTCAATGCAGGTTAAAGTCATGGACACTGAGTGTAAAAATGACAATCATATTGTCGAGAAAACATTTGTTGAGTGTAAAGTATGCACGAACTGAGTGTTAATTTCCCATTCTTTTAGTGTAAAAATTATTGCTTATAATGGTAAGGAACATTTTTTAATGGAAAAGGAACCAACTATAGTGGTTACAATCATTTATTGGAGTGTAAATAACTATTTTGTTCGTGTAATTATGTAATTCTATTTTTTGGTTCAGATATTTTTTTTTGTAATTTAGGATAAAACAGAAAAAGGTAAAAAAATAGTGCACACAAATATTAGTTTTATTTTAAAACAAAATGCAAAATATAAATACATTCTAAATCTAAATAATCCAATGTAAATACATATTGTGATGATTTTCCTTCATTATTTGAAAATCATGAATTCTTAATTTTGTTACCCAATGTAAAAAAGTTCAAAGTTGACTGTTTGTGTTTATCATTTGTAATTATGAATTGAATTTTTAAAAGGATTTATTGTTAAAACTATTCAAGTTTGAGTTAATTTATTTACTGGATACATGTATATAGTAACAAAATTTGATCAGGAAAGCAATTTTGGGTCTACAGGATCTTCACTTCCAGTTAAATCTGAAAAAGAAAATGTATTAGTTACAAAGGTTTATAAAACATTACAAACATTATTAACACCAATATAAAAATAGTCTTGACAACCATATACAGTTAGTAGGTACATAATACAATTGCTTTATAGACAATAATCAAATTAATAAGCTATTTTTTGAATAAAATTATAAACTATCAAAATATATGGAAAATAATTGCAAGAAAAACAATATTAAGTTACCAAGGGGTAGTGATGTAAATAAAAGGGGGAGATGAATTTAATAAAATGATAAAAATGGTTGTAAATGAATTTGTCCAGTAAATAAATGTATAATTTATAAAGAAAATAATAAATACAAGTTTAAGAAGTTATCCTAGGTTAGTGTATAGTTTATTGGTCAAAATAATTAAAAAAGAATTAGAGAAGAACGTAAAATATTAATTAGTATCCTACATACGGTTGTTTTCAAGAAACCAGCAACAAGTGAAGAAGAAGTTAGCAATAATGTTTCTTGAATAGTAATCAAGAAATGCTATTTAAGAAAGGTAAATAAATAAAAAGAAAATTGACCTCACCATTTCAGTATTGACAGCTATCCAGCCCAGAGAACGGTTTTGGGAGTACCACAGCAGCAGAATCTTGAAGAGCATAACACCAACCAGTATGCAGCTACAAAAGAAAATAAAGTGAATCACAGAATAAGGTTTGTGGAAATAGAAACAGGTGTATATAAAGCATATCTAGTGTTTCTCATAGAAAGAAAAGTAAATCCAATTAAAAGAAAATTTCATACAGACTCACCTGTCACAACACTGATTTGTAAAACTGCAAGTGATCAACCTATGGCCTAAAAAAGATGGTTAAATTATAAATACAGAATTAATAAATAAAAATATGTACAATATAATATGTACAATATTTAAATATTATAGACTGTCAGTTATCAAGGTCCTATTTATTTGGAGATATTTGGAGCTATATACCAACATAAAATGTGACATCAATACTTTTGCTTCCGGAACCCCTATGAAACCTAAAAAAATCCTGGAACCGGAACCTTAATGTTAAGAAAATTAAAATTGAAACCGGAACCGAAACCTTTATTTTGAATTTCGAAGAACCGGAACTGGAACCGGAACCTATATTTGTAAAGGGTTCCAGTCCCTGCTCCTAATTGAGCTTACACGCGAGGTATAATTTAGTAATAAGTTGGTCAAACATATTTTGGTGGAATGAGGAAATATCCACAACAGCAAAGTTTTGCTTCAATCATTGAAGAGATTTTGGAAAATACCGTCAAACCCAACAGGGCCATTATAACACTTCTAAAAAGTTGAAAGTTGTTGCACATTCTAATTAATCAAAATTATGTATTATTTATATACTATCGATTTAAAGTTGAAATAATTAAATTTCAATGCATTTTTAAAATCTCAAGATTATTGTAAGCCTTTTTCCGTTAACTGTGAAATGACGTCATAATATAAAATTCTAACCTATGTTCTAACCTTACTTTCTGATTCGTGCTGCGTTTTCAAAACATGAATTAATTAAAAAAGAATTAAATATATATTTAATATTATTAATGTAGATTTATATGTTTTGTTAATATCACGGCCTATCGCCGCTTATGAGTAGCACCAGAAAGTAATTTTCTCCAAGCCAACTTAATTTACAATGTTTTTTTATTATATTAGAAATTATATAAATATTTTGGTCTGCAAGAATGGAAAATATGAATGCGATATATGTCGTATTTAAAAAAAATAATTTAAAATAGGGAGTGTATTATGTTCCGACCGGTAGGTAACGAATTTCTGAAAAAAATTGTTCCTATCGGTAGGCGTTTTGTATTTCTTTAAAAATTCACCTATCGGCAGGTGAATTTTTTTTAAATAATTTTTCACCTACCAAACCTAATCACGAATACATTTTTGTAACGTAACTACATACATGGATTATTTTGACATATTTTTAAATGAATCAAATTATACATGCTCATTTCGAAACTAGAATGCAGTAAAATTTGTCAGACAAAATCAGTAAAATGTAACAGTTGCTTACTTTGTTTCTTTTAACATGTGTTGTTATTGATCAGGCTACATTCAAAAAAATGGTTATGTGTTAATTGTAAATGCTAATAAGGTGGTCTAAGGTGGCCAGATTTCTTCAGAATCAATAAGGCGGTACATAAGGGATGCCCTTCCTCATAAATAATTTATTAAGCAAGCTTTTCGAACAATTTTTGAATGATTTTTAGATGTGCAAGCTATTGACCAAAAACTCCGATTTTTATTAATAGTATAAAATTCAAACAGTCCTTCAGCTAACGCTAACTGCTTTTCTTTTCCGAAATTACTTTTACGGAAAAATCTTGTAACTTAGAAGAAGAGGCAGCAATATTTACATATAGTTTATGCTTATCGGTAGCCAGATGCTTTTGCCCAAGTACCGCTGGAATAGAAATTCATTTGAAAATTAGTGCCGCTTCTAATCCTTTTTGCATGCCACAATTAATATTCCAAAGTGATGCTTAATGGAATGTAATAGTTACGTGCCTCTCGGTATATTTTTGGCGCGTTAAAATTAATACTTAAAAAATACATCTTTTTCATGTCTTCGTTATTGCCAAGAACAGCTCTGTTCTTAGTTGAGTGGGCTTCCCCTATTTTACAGATTTTAATTTGTTTGATAATAAGTGTGATTGGCATTATATAGATGCAACTACGGTTATTTCTTGTAATTAATGTTAACTCAGCGTTTGTATTTAAGCCCAAATAAAGTGTGCGATATTTATTTATATAATTGGCTGTTTTGCTGTCTATGTTCGTCAAATCATGATTATCTATGAAAAGCGGGACATTTTGAAGATTTTGTGGGTACCGGAACAGGTGAAACAAAAGCGAGACTGTCCCGCCAAAACCGGGACGTCTGGTCACCTTATAATAGTCGTTTATTTTGGTTATACTATAAAATATTTCCATAATATATTATTTTTGTAATAGGTACAGTATACAAAATATATTTACATATCTTTGAGAAAAAAATCTGTTTTTGTTTTTTTATATCAGACAGTACAATTCCTTTAAGCTTTATATAGATAGTTAATATAACAAATCGGTAAAGCGGTAGGTGAAAAATTATTTAAAAAGAATTCACCTACCGATAGGAGAATTTTTAAAGAAATACAAAACGCCTACCGGTAGGAACAGTTTTTTCCAGAAATTTATCACCTACCGGTAGGAACATAATACACTCCCTTTAAAATATCAAGTTATTAGTAAGTATATTGTACTTATCTCAAAAACTAATGAAGATAGAAAGTTGAAAAAAATACGTAGTGTAGAGCTTAAAGACTGCAATGGTTGTAGAAAATCAAGGTTGTGGAAAATTTCAAAAAGCTGCAGTAAATAATTTTCAAGGTATTTAATCATACTGAGAAAAATGTTGATTCAAACATTCCTTGCGTGTCGACTTATTTATTGCTGAGTCAACAAAAAGACTGTTTACCAACATTGCTTTGAATGAACTGTTCTTGATAATTAAATATAAATGTTTGGTTTAATATTTATATTTTATTAAAACTTTAAGGAAAAAGGTGAAGACTTTTCTCGTAATAGAATTGTTAGAACATTAGAAATTGTTTAAGATAAGCTCAACAATGTTAATTTTGCTTAACGAATGTTAAAACAGTTTAAACGAAAGATGTAAGATTGCTGAACTAAAAAACTAAATTTAACATTTTATTTTGCTTGATTTAACCTTTTAACAGGTTAAACAGTTTATTTTTTGGTTTAACAGTTTCCTTGCCTCAGTGCGGTTCTCTACTTCTTTGCGGCTCTGTATATTTAATAAATTTATATACCTAGATAAATTATTGTCGCTTCTGATATGTACGTCGTACATCACACACTATTACTTTCATATTGTTGATCTTTTGTAAATTTTTGTAATTTTTATTGTGCCCGCTAATATTCACATAAATGACTGATGACATAGGTTTAGCAAAATAAAATAAAACTGACTGTTTCACGATAAAGGTACATCGGGCTATGTTCTTCTTAGGTACATCGATATAATTTTAATCTGAAACATAGTCTAATGATAATCGAGTAATAATTTCATTTATAACGTTTCTTGGATGGTTGCTCCTGCAGAAAAAATTTTGACAAAGTCTATGTCTACTTTTTTTAATTTTGAGTGAAAAGGCGTAATAAAAATATAATAAATATAATTTGAAAAGGCTTTAAATATTTTGATTGCTATTATAAAAATAATTTTATAATGAAAACATTTAAAATTCCCGCGCTTTTGAAAACAAATGAAATCGTAGGGAGCCAATATAATTTATATAAACAAAACAAAATCGTTTTATCTTGACGCGAATGTAATTAGTCGCATCTTAGTTAATACTATCCTCTTAACAAAAAGAATTTGTTGTTTATAAACCGAAATAAACTTAAAAATGTCTCTTGACAATATCGATACGTCTATTTTAAAACAAGAAGAAGATCTTTTGAAGAAGCTTATGATTAAACCGCCAAAAGTGTTTCGTTCACGCCGGTCTCAATCGTGTCCACCGACTTTCAGACGGTACGTTTTTAATTTACTATTCTAATTTAACTAATTTGATATTATAACTCTTTATATGTGTGCATATTAACATATGCACACATATGCATATTAACACATGATTTTTCCAAGATGCAGTGAGTAAAAAATGTAATTTTTGGTTAAAATGATTACATTAAGACGTAGTTTTCTCCAGCAAAACAAGCATTCATAGATTTTCTGTATTATTAGTAACAAAGGCATTGGTATAAGTGTATATGTATTCATTGTCAGGTAACTTCTTTGAAGTACCAAGTACGCTTTACCGTCAATTTTATTAAAACTAGTTATATGGTAAGGCGACTGTCATGTACAGAGCCATCTATATTTCTAAGCGTGCGATCCGAATAATGTGTATGATTCCAACGTCGGTTACCGGCGACCAAAGGAAACAATAAGGGTATTATTGTTAAAATATTGGTTTCCCAGAGGTTTGCAAATAATGTTAGAAAACATCAAGAGCCTAGTGGAAGAAATGCTTAAAAGCGTTATAGGCGGAGTGCAATGGCGGCTTTCGCAAGCAGGGCAATGGGGGGTACAATGGATTGCCACATATGTTCCATGATGGGGTAACATACAATGAAGTAAGAAATAATGTGAAAATTCATAAATGATAAGTTATGCACATGCACTGAGAAATAAAAAAATTAAAGACTCAAAATAATTTTAAAAATATACGTTTTATTTATTTGAAATTTAAATATTTAATATTTAAGCGGCATAAGACGGCAGGGGAAATGTATCAAAATATACTGCAATCTCCATTACTACTATTCTATTATCTGGGTGTACTGCTGAATTCGAGTTTAGACTCACGTTTTCACTGAATATTAAAAACTAATTGATAAAAATAATTTAACTTATGAATTAAAAATAAAGACAATTTTTTTTAATCTACCTGACAATTGTTTCGACAGCTCAGCTGTCATCAAAGTAATATAATTATAAATCACATGTTGGTAAGAAAAATATGTTCTAAATCATTACAGCAACCTCCTATTACGAGGCTTCTAGTTATATTAGTTACACCCTGTATAGTTTTATGTTTTAAGTAGGTATTTACCTATGTTATATCTAAATGTGCAAGTTAATCGTGTTAATGTTAATCAAATTCACAGTCTCTTACATGCTTTAATTTTTGTAAAGGACTACGCACCACTTAAATGGAAATCTAAGGTCCTGTCCATTTTTTTGATTTTTAAATCATTTGATAGATAATGAAAAAATCTTATCATTGGCCTAACATGGAGAAATTGATAAGAAAGCTGCAATTCACGATTTTAGATTAAAATTAAGATTAAAAATAATTTCCATTTGAGATACATTGCTATATCAATCATTTCTTCTTAACAATAGCATCTGTAGCACGATTCGACTAATCCTTTCAGTGGGTCTAATGCCCGGTTTTACAAAGCTTGATTCAATTCTGATTAACTTAATTATGATTAAATTTGAAATCTAGAAATATAACTGGATATACCAATATTGAAAATGATAAATATAATTGGTGTTTGTAGATAGAAAACCTACTTAAGTATTTAGAAATTGCTACTGATGTTTTACGCGATAGCAATACTCTTAAATCTAGCAAAAAAGCTATTCTCGAAAAGTATGAATCTGTACTCATTAATGAGGACAGGATTTGCCTATCAAGGTCAACCTTTTCAGATATTTACCCAAAACTCTCAATTTCAAATATATCACCACAGCACCCAGATAGCATAGAAGCGTATATCAATCCAAATGCAAGTTTGACATAAGCATGTATGCTATCTGGGCACTATCTAATCACAATATATTTGTACCATGTGCAATCTAAACCAGTTGGAATCAATAGAGCACATGATCCTAGAGTGCCCCATTTATATCAAGTTACTCTACCCCTCGCAACTAAATTTGCAAAATTTATTATTAATATGATGTGGGTTAGGTCATTTATACTGAATGAATAGCTAATTAACTATATTCACCATTTTTTTTCACCAAATTTTATATGTAAATGTATTTTTTTTCTCTCTTTTTTAACAGCATCTGCTATTTCCTTCCTACTTGCGATAAATCTAGTTCATATATGTATGTATTTTAGAAGCATACATACATACATAATCCATTCCCCTTATACCGCATTTCGCAGTGTCGGGGTTCCACACAAACTCTTATGGGAGTGCAACGGAGGTAATGGAGCTATTGTAGCAAGTACATTACGCTCCCCCATACTTTATCACTCATACAACTTTCATACCTTAAGCTAAGGAGCTCAAACACGATCGTACTAAATTTTTAAAATTCAGTTGCAACCGAGGTTTGAACCCCTGTCCCTCTGAACGAGAGGTAGGATCTCTACCACTCGACCACGGAGGGCCTTTTTAGAAGCAATAAAGTTTTATTATTATTTATTATAATTGGATAAAATTCAAGGTCCGTTAAATTCAGGCAATAAAATTTCTGAATTTCGAATTTAATGACAATTAAGTTAATCAGATTGTGAAACCAGCCATAAAACTGTTTAAACTTCTGAATGTAAAGGTCTAAAGAGAAACCAGGAAGGTATTTACTAAAAAAGTTTTGGAGTTAGTGACATTGATTGATTAGAGTCACTGATCAATTTCTCGTCCTTGAAAACCCTTGTTCTGCAAATTGTATGAAGATTCTTCAAGACGTTTTTGAGAACCGTGCTTCTATTATACATACAAGATTAACTATTAATACATAATTAGCTGGAGCTTTATGGTTGGCCAAGGGCCTTCTGAGACTTGAAGCTCCGGTGCACTGCACCATTTTGCCCTACGATATCTATGCCACTGGTACCAAAATAAACTTTTAAAACTTTTTTTTCTAAATTTTATATGTATTTATAGTATAATAATGAATCGTAGTCTTGTAGATGTGACATACAAAATGCTTTTCTTTGTTATGTATGCTTGGTAATTAATTCCTACCAAAGTCATAGTGCTCGAGTTTTATGAGGTGTTACAGATTTAATTTTCGTAAAAAAAATCATGCCAGCCACCTCTGGTGGAGCGTTAAAATTGTACATTTTATACACTTTTAAATGTAGTTTTAAGAATTATGTTTAGATTTAACTAAAAGTCAGTCAAATCTACTATTGCTATCATTTCTACCTTAAAGGGAAGAAAGTATGTTAAGCCACTAGTATTAAATTATCATATGACTTCTGTGTATTTTATAAAATGTGTCAGCTCTAATACTGACTTCCAGTGCAACAGTTCGTTGCATAGTGGTTATAACCACTACAGAAGTAGTTATATATGGTCTAAACATGAACATGGAGGGCAAAAGGCAGAAAGAAACCTATCATTATAAAAAGTTTAATTCTAGAAATCTGTCAAGAAAATCAAAAACTTCATATACAGATAGAAAACTAGGATTGAGCAACCAAAATTAAAAACAGTAATTTTTGAGCCAGCATGATTGATTCTAAAAAAAGGAACAAATGCTTTTTGATGCGTTTCTAATAATTTAAACTTGAAAATTTTAAAACCTTTAATTATTTCATTTTGTTAAATTTTTTGATGATTTGTCTATACTTTCAGTTTAATTATTATATATTGCATTATTATGAGATTTTAGAAAGGGAATATTCAGTAATGCATAGGTGCTGAACCCTAAGAATAAATAAGCACGATTGATTGCTTGCAGTAAGAACAAGAGAGAATGCAGATTCACTATCGTTCTTATTGATATAATATACAAAAATCAGTAATATTTCATGCATATTCTGAAAGCTTGTACGCTATCACAACTGACATTTTTGATAAACTTAAAAAAACCCATATTTCATTAGAATATATCTTTATAACAATATGATTTTGAAGCCATAAATGTTTTTATCACTTGCAGATTTGAAATCAATATTGTTTTTACATCTCACACTTGGGTTCAGTAAAACTATTGCTACTGAATATGTTTTATTGCATTGCTATACCTCTGATATAATAAATAGCCTTGCCTAATAATTGTTGGGTAATAACTCTCTGTTTATAAACATATGCAGGCTGTAGAATCGCTTCACACACAATACTGTTTTACATGCATTCTTTTCAAATCTTAATATTATCTCCCCTAAATATTTTACAATAAAGATATTAAGGAATGCTATAAAGAGAAAAAATTACAAATAGAATAATGTCTTTGAGAACGGATTGCATTTGATTGTAACCGGAGAAAGTAAAGAAAAAAAAATTCCATTTATGCAAAAATCAGTTATGCCTTGGAAACATTTTGAAAACAAGGGAAAATATTTACTATTTAAATATCATTTTTAAGGTTATATTCTCTATCAAGCAGTTAAATCTAACCTTAAATATCACATTTAGGTACCAAATATTTTCCCTTCATAGTTCCAATATTTCCAAGGCATAACTGATTTTTGCATAAAGTTTTTTTATCTTTATTTTTTCCAGTTACAATCAAATGCAATTCGAAACCAAAGGTATCATTTGATTCGTATATTTTTTCTTTATAACATTCTTTAATATCTGTATTATAAAATAATTAGGGGAGATAATATTAAGGCTTGAAAAGAAAATGCACGTAACTCTGTATTGTGTGTAACCCTGATCTACACCATGTATGTTATGTATTGTTAATAAAAACAATTGAACAAAATAATTTCTTTCAAATATAAGAACTAATATAGTTTGCACTTTTCATACAACACATAGTTCTGTAATTAATTGCAATAATAAACATTAATATAATCTTTTGTAAAATAATAATAATTGAAATTTTGAAACATTCAAAAATCTATGTTTCTACAGATTTGAGTTATTGAAAGATCCATCAGCATTGACTGCAGATGATTTAAAAACAATTGTAAGAAGAGAAAACCAAATTGATTCAGAAAGTACTGTAAGATATTGCTATGGAGGCTACATGCCAGTTGGTTACAAGCAGTGTATTGGGCGAAACAACGAATTCCAGATATTAAGAAAAATGGGTTGGGGAAATTTCTCAACGGTTTGGCTGTGTCGCCATAGACTGCAGTATGTTAGAATACTATACTTATTTTCCTTGCAACTAAAATACTTTTTTGCAGAAATCAGGAATACTATGCAGTTAAAATTGCAAGAGCAAATCATAAACTTAGATCAGGCATGTTCGAAGAAATTCGAACACTGACTGAAATTAACGAAGGTGATCCTGATCATGTTGGATACAACAGGATTATTTTCTTTCATTCATTCTTTAGAGAATGGAGCATTAATGGATCTCATATATGTCTGGTTTTTGAAGCAATGGGTCCATCTTTATTTGAAATACTTGCAAAAGATCGTTTTCGTGGAATATATGAACCATGTGTAAAAGTAATCATAAAACAGGTACTTAGATACTACATTTAACTAGAATTTGCATCTTAGAGTTGGTTTTTACAGGTTCTGGAAGGATTGCAATATTTACATGAAGTGTGTCAGCTTATTCATGCTGATCTTAAACCCGAAAATATTCTAGTGGTTCCTAATAATGAATCAGCTTTTAGTGATATGGTTACTTATGTAAATCGTTTTGAAGAACTTGGTGTTCCATTTCCTAGAACATATGGTATTAATAATTCTTAATGTATTTTATACTTAATTTAAAAATAATAATTATATATATTTTTTTTTATTTCAATAGTAACTGCTATACAAGAAGGAAACTATACAGGAATAAATGATGACGTCGAAGATTTTACTTTAGAAGACAACACTTCAAAGTTTTTATCTTTACCTGTAAAAAGATTAGAATATCCTAGATCAAGTGAAACACATCATAAACTAATATTTATGAACCCCAATGTGAAAGTCAAAATTGCAGATTTAGGCAATGCGTGCACACTGGTAAGATGGTTGCTAATAATATTTATATATTTACATTTTAAAGGTCATTGTGCTTAAGTTAGATTTATAAAACTTATATGCTAATACAAATTGGTCACAATACTTAATTGGTTCATTCTATACAAACCTTAATTCATCATAGACTTGCTATTCAAATTCAACACTTACCTAACTGAGATATATTTATGCTTTAATGTTTAATTGCGATATTGTTTATCTGTAGCTGGATATACAATATTTTAATAATTAAAGAAACAACTAACAATAACGTTATCAATTTATTTTGTTAATACTGAAAAATTAAATATTGCAATAAAGTATATTTTTCTTGTATATCACAAAGTTTATAACAGGCATCGTTCTTGCATGTAATAATAATAATAATAATAATAATTTATTAACTTCTGTAAGACCTTGTACAGGTATTACAAATTGTCATTTCAAGTATACATAGAAAATATTATACATCACTTAATATACTTACAACATACATCAGTAGCAATTGGCAAACAAGAAATTTAAAAGACAAAGCCGACTACGATTAGTTGACCACTGTACTGAGTCTCTAAATTAAGTATTCCAGGTACAATCAAAATACTCATTAAGACTGTAAAAGCTATCCTTGTAGAATAAGGATATACAAGGCCAGTTGCATATTAATAAAATACTGAATAATTTCTTATAGAATCTAAATGTCTTTTCAAATAAACACAATATAACTAACGTTTTTATTCCAAAAGAAAAAATTATGACAAGTATTATATTCAACAAATTTCAAAAACTAATATTTAAATTTATATTTTATAAGGTTAGTTATTGCAAAATGATTAGCTTAACAAATTTGATTGTAAAAGGAATAATGCTAAAAATGATATTTTTTTAGCCATGTGCTCACTGCATTGCTATCAATGTAGCAATAATAAGGGGTACGAATAACTTTAGAATTCTAGTATTTATTTATCAAAATGACGCATGGAAAGCTGCTAAGTAAAGATTTGTCAAGAATAATTATAATAGTTACATGCAAGGAATTTCCATCTACAAGATTAGCGAAGAGTTAATGATTTTACTTAATTTTATACTTTATAAAAACACATGTGATGTTGACTTCAAAAGACACTTAGCTTAGATATTCATTTCATAAGGTAACTTTTGAATGTAGCTATTGATTGGGCCAAGCGAAACCGTACAATAATACAAGCCGGAATATAGCATTCGTGACATTGCAACTGTAGTCCTGATCGCATACGGTTTGTTATGGGGAAATCTAGATTTTGCAACAAATAAAACATCTTGAAAGGTCTTTTTTTCATGGGACTTGTTACAGGATTTAATAATATTTCTTAAAAGATTATTTATTGTACTAGGTAGAATAATAATTAACGACATGCAACTGCATTACTTTAATTAAAATAAAATTAGGATTCGGTTTATAAACATTTAAAAAGTTTAATATGCAGAATAGACACGACCAACTTCGGCATTGTAAGGTAGTGGTGTTAATAATATTTTTAATTTTTATTTATAATGAAGAATTATTATTTTAAGGTTTTTCAAGAAAAACTGAAAACGAAAAATTGTTTCTATATAATACATAATGAAAGAATGATTGCTTCTACAGAATTGGTGTTTAATTCCATAATTTTGTAAACATAAATAGTTTTTCAAATATCTTTATGTTAAAATTGTTATTGAATTTCTTGCATCTTTTTACTATTTGCAACTTAATGTGCTCAAAACTATTAAATTGGTCATTTAATTCTGCTATCCTGCTTGTATTTTTCGCCTCATTTCTATTTCTTTATCCATAATTTCTGAGTCTTTTCTTTTTGCTGGTAACGTTTGTGACATATAAATTGGCTGATCCTGAAAAATTTAAGGAATCACATTTTCTGTTAATTTTAATTGCTTTCTAGGTACAATGAATCTCTCATCAAAATGTTTAATACATACTAGAATATTCATTTACGACATAATTATTGCGATGAATACATCTTATCTTATCCATTTCTCTTTTTTCAAAACATTTTTTGAAACACGAAAAACAGTAATTGGTGTTTCATTTTTATAATTACTGTCATACCCGGGAACACAACACTTTTTCAATTGCAAACTCTAATTATTATTATTTTAATTAAGTTAGAAAGGTTTAAAATTGTATAGTCTTCTCTGACACAAGTAAAAGCAGACTAATTTCATATTGATATGAATTGTATAATTATCAAAAAAGCCGCCTGAGAAGGATATTTTCTTAGAAATTCATTATTTCTCGCCCTGCTCCCTCGGTCGCCAATTTTAATGTCACACCAGAGTAGCGAGGACTACATTCAGGCTTGTATTATAATACGGTTTCAGGCCAAGGCACACTAAATCTGGAGTAATGAATCAAAATTTAAACTTTTATTAGGAGCCATTTGAAGTAACGCTATGTGAACAAAGAAAAAAGCTTTTCATCCAGACTGTTATAAAAATAAAATCAAAGTTTTTAACTTCAGTAATGCTATGAGTCTGTATGTTGTCCTAAGGGATAGGACTGCTGCATATTATAGATGGTGCAGTAAATTAGACACACGGCTTTTCCATTCATTCCTATGCTACAAACTGAAGATGGTCATTATATCTTTCAACAAGATAATGCAGCATGCCACAATTTCAAGAAAATGCAATGTTAGTTAAAAACAAATAATATTCCTGTAATGGACAGGTTAGAAAACAGCCTCAATTAATTTCTGATTGAAGCTTTGTGGCATAACACATAAGATAAAGAATTAAAAAACAACTTGCCACAAATTTAACTGTTTTAAGCTAAGAGTAGCAGAAATTACTAAAAGAATTATAAATTAAAAGAAGAGGTGATGTTGCGCTAGTTCAACTATTATGCCACATAGGCGAGTTAGACAAATTATTTTGCAACAACATTATCAGTTTTGTTAATTTTGATTACTTGTATAAATCAATTAATAAATAATCAATAAATATAATAAATAATTATTTTGTTAATTTTTATTACTTGTTTAAATTAATTAAGAAATAATAAATAAATATCAAAATAATTCTTTATATTTATTACTTTCAAAAAGTTGCCATTTTTTAGACTGACAGTAAAACTGCTAAATCTTTGGAGCAGTCCAAGTATTATGCAACTGGACTCATACATATTATGAGTCAACTAAAAGTATATATGCTACAATCTACATACAAATACGTCTTGCGACAATAACTATGTGTATGCATTGTCAATAGCATAAGGTTGTTTAATTTTGTATATTGTGATATTTTCTGAAGTGTTTATAAATTTTTGATAGTTGTGGGTGTTCGTATTTAAAAACTAATACTTTGTTGATAAAATGTGTTTTTTTATTAAAAATCTACAATAGATTTAAATTCTACTTTATTATGACACTGAAGTTCTTGGCCTTAGGTCTAGAGTAGTTATTAAGATTTTTACAGGTTCTACTGTTTTTGATAAATTATTGGTCGCGAGAAGTCTGTTTACCTTCCGAAACGAGTATTCTGAGTCGGAGTAAGGATTGATTTAAAAAACATTTCTGCAAAAAGTGATTTCAGTACAGAAACATCAATTGAAGTATTATTTTCTTAATTAGTTTTGCAACAATTTAAGAAAACAAATGATGGTGTATGTCTTCATCTTATAAAAAATGACATTTTTAATAAATAGAATAAAAATGTCATAATTGAAAAATGTATTTTTTTATTAGAAAACCAGACTGATAAGAGAAAGCCTTCCTTGATTGAGAGAACCACTTTCTCAAGCGAGAGACCACCACTTTTTTGAAGGACGTGAAAGAGACCTTATCTTTTGTCACATGAGACAAGGCACTGTAAGGGAGGGCACACTAGGTAGTGGGTAAGAAGACCACATTTCTTTAAAAAGTATGTTACGACAGTGAAGAAACAAATTGTTTCTTGAAAACACTAATATTTTTAAGAAAGAAAGGTTCCATTAATCTTTAATTATAGTTATTTTTGTTTTTATAATGTATTATTTACAATCTGTTATCCAACACAATAATAACAATAAGCAACACGGAGAAAAGAGCAAAAAACAAAAAATAAAATTTATTTGGGATGAAAATTCGCCAAACGTGTTTCTGATATCAATAATGATTCAACAACCATGAGGAACGTAATAATAATCAATTTAAATTATTAATTGGGACTTAGTTTTTTATTTGTCAATAATTACAGGAGTTTTATTTGCCAAGTGCGAACCTCCTTAGAGCTACAACAATATGTACATGTTAATAATTCTAATAATAATTAAACTAAGTCTAAAGAATGTTTTTCTTAACATCATAAAATTTTTCAAAACAAACCTCTAGCTTTGTTTATGATACATCAATTAATAAAATTTTCAATTTCAAAACAACATTTTAAGCGAATATATAAATGTAGGTTAAGTTATGCTATTTACCCAAATTTGAGTTTACGTTCCAATTGATATGAAAATGGGCACAGTCAAATTAAAGAGAACTATTTAATATCAATAACTAATTTAAAATTTCACGGTAAATAAAACTTAAGTTTTTTACGTCACTTCTTTCATTCGCTGAGTTATTATGTTTTAATATATTAATCATTTCCAATGTTATTCTTTTTTTTATAGTTTTTTCCCTACTTATAACTAGTATTATCATAATCTATAACATCACTTTTGTTAATTTTATGTTTAGTTAGTGACGTGTGATTCTTAGGATCTACCCTTAAATTATTATACTTCTGCTCATAAATTCTACGTTTTAAGTATCTTTTGGTCAGAATCTAACCAATGTATAACAAATTGCAATCATAACAGGGGATCATGTATATGACATCTGACTTATCACCAGGCTTAGGATTTGAGTGCATATTTTGCAATAACGTATTTACGCTGACTGTACTTTTAGAGACAGTCTGCCTTTCCCACCTTTTCTATTAATCATTTGATAGATAAAACATGTGTAATTTTATGAAAATCGACATTTTGCACAACATATTATGTATTTATTTTAGAATTTGTGACTCAAGCTAACATTAATGTGTTCATAATAAACGTTGTAAATTATTTTTAATTGTGAAATATGCTTTCACTGCTTCTTATTTGTTGCTTTTGTTTCCCATCTCGTTATATTATAGTTACTCAGGTCCTCTTTTATATAAGTCTTTTTAGGCCTATCACGTCTATTTCTTCCCCCCATTTCACTTCTGAACACTTTCTTAACTAGATCACTATTACTCATCCTTTTCACGTGCCCTAGTCACCTTAACCTGCTTTGTCTGTTCTTATTGATATGTCATTATAACACTCCTTTAATTCTTTGTTTGTTCTGCGTCTTCAAACTCCATCAAAGATACTACCCAGCACTTTCCTTTCCCACCTTTTTATCTTGTTTTTACTTTGCGATGTGGTGGCCCATATCTCACACACGAAGGTCACTGTAGGTCAAATTACAGTTTTATACACTTGTAACTTTACTTTTCTTGAAGTAATTTTATTATTAAGCACTCTGTTGAACTTTTTGCTTCTTGATTCTGCTATTATTCTTTTCCTTATTTCACCCTCGTAATCTCCTTCACTTGTGAGTACAACACCTAGATATGTAACATTGTTAGCCAGTTTGAGCTTCATGGATTTATACCTCTCTCTTTTGGTTTCTAGATACTGGTTTGTTGGTTGTTTTTCATTACCTAATATCATGTATAGAGAATTTTCTGCATTTATTTCTAAACCAATGTTACTCGCAATCATTTGAAAGTCCATAACTAGGGATTTTAGTTCTTCTCTTGTTCTGCTCAAGAAGACAACTTCATCTGCATAAGCTAGACATTGATGTGAATTTCTTAGGATGTTTTGTGATTTTCGCACTTTGTTCTTTCTTATTATATTTTCTAGGACCACAATAAAAAGAGTTGTTGATAGTGGATCACCTTGTCGAAGTCCTATATTGCTTTTAAATTCTTTAGATTCTTGCTGTTGAAATCTTACTTTGTTTATTGTTGATTTTAAAGTCATGTTGACTAATGCTACCAATTTATTTGGGAGTTGAAGATACCATTGCCTGAATTATTTCTTTCCTTTTAATGGATTTGTATGCTTGCTTAAAGTCTAAAAAGACTGCATGTATTCATAATAAACATTGTAAATTCTTTTTTAATTGTCAAATAAACTTGATTAATAAACTTTTTTTTTCTACAACTGTTTATATCTATTTGTAAATAAGAGTCTATAAATTATATCGGAATTAAAAGTTTATTTACGTATTTCTGTTTCTATTTTTGTTGTGTTTAAAAAAATTGCATTATTTATTTATTTCATTCTCTAAACTGATAAAGTTTTTAAAACAAATTGACAATTATAGAGGTTTTTAAAATTACCATATGTAGTATTGATAGTGCTGTTAATTCAACTGTAAAATATATTGTAAGTGGAAACGCATAGGTTGAGGTTGGTTCATGATAAAACTCCATTGTTTAATCATGTGTAGTACCCCACTTTAAAAGTTTGTTTCAAAGGTGTCAATGGTACACTCAGGCTGTAAAATCTTCTAATATTTCTAAGATTGTTGTAAAAACTGCATTCAATATTGTTTTTTTAATGTTTGCTTAATTTTATTGTTAACCGCATATTCGAAAAAGGAAAGCAACAAAACATCTTACCATAAAAGTTATTAGTTGGTGAAGTATGTTTTTTAATTTTGAATTAATCTAATCTTAATGTATTTATCAATGAAACTAACCAGGTAACTATTGTTAATCAATGTTTTTTCACTATAGTCAAATTCGTGTGATAAGTCAATCGCTTGATCTACCAAATTAAATATCATTACAATTTTTTTGGTTTACACTGTGGTGCGAAAGAAAAATCAAAATTCTACCTGACCAAGTCGTTTTTCTGTACCAATTCGTTATTATTTTGTTGTCAATACCAACTTCTAAACAAATATTCAAAAAACTAATTTTCCTTTCAGAATTCTTCATTTTATTAGTGAGTTATAAACGATGGAATACATTAAAACAATTTAATCAGAATTAATTTTGTCATTAGGGATGCAAGTTAAAATGGTGACGACATATCTGTAAAAAACGGCATTTGTACTTAATTGTTATAATGTATTTTACTCTCGTTTACAATTCACTAATGAAGTTTGTTAGAGAATTAAAGTGAATTTTAGCAACAATAAGTGTAAACGCAATAGTGCCAGAGCTGTTTGGACACTAATGTAGTAAAATCTTATTGAGGAATACTCTGAATACATAGTCTATGATGCTAGCGTACTTGCATGATGCGTCAAACATTGCTGTAATTTTCTAGAAAATTTGGATCAGAAAAGTTAATTTTTAGCAATGCTTTAGTAAATGCACACAGAATATAAATTGATAAGAAAAATGTTCCAACTTGATAGAGAAGTCATAAATAATTTAATTTGTTTATTATAAAACATTTATTGTTTCCGACGCTCGCAAGGGCATAAGGATAAGAGAAAAGAGAAGAAGTTATTTTATTTCATAGGTTGTTTATATCTCATAGAAATGTAAAAACCATATTAAGAATTAAAAAATATATGCAAGTAGCAATAGTTTAAATGTTCATAATCAGTTTCCTCACTTCTGGAAAATCGCAGTTTTTTAAGTTATTTTAAAAATTAGATCATGCACACATACAATCTCACCAATCGGATATTCACTTATTGTGAATAAAAGTACAATTTTAAAGTTTATTTTCACAAGATTAAATAAAACAGTAAATCAATTACAAAACACATCATCTAAATCAAACCCAAGTTTTGTGCATCTGGTTTCCTGCTTATTCTTTAAATCAATTTAATTTTATGCAATGTATCTCTGTAATAACAGGTAGTGCTGGTTACAACGTACCTTTTTGAATGTTCTGTTAGAGAGTGACAAGCGGGAAAACTGGCTATGATATGCCCACTTATATGGATACAGCATTTGCTGCTTACTAACAGAACATCCAAAAGGATACATAGTAACCGCCACTGATAACAGGGTAGTACCTAAAATATTATTAATTTTAGGACCAACAATTTCCAGTAATTCAAACCCTACAATATCGAGCTTTGGAAGTTCTTATTCAAGCAGGTTACAGTTTTCCGGCAGATATATGGTCTCTTGGTTGTATTGCATTCGAGCTGTGTACAGGAGAATATTTATTTGCACCAAAAGTCTATCCAAATCTGTCACCTACTGCACATCATTTAAGTTTAATATGGGAAGCATTAGGGGAAATTCCAAAAGAAGTAGCATTAAAAGGCCTTAAATCAAGTGAATATTTTCACAGTACAGGTACTAGTTAAGCTTTTTAACAAGACAGATAATATATATTATTTTTCCTGCAATAATTTTTAGGAACATTAAGGTCTGTCGGTGAAGCTACACAAAATATATGGAAGATAGAAGATGTTCTTATTGATAAGTTTCAATGGTCACGTGAAAAAGCATCAACTTTTGCAGACTTTGTGAATTCATTGGTTGAACCTTTTGTAGAATTGCGAGAAACTGCTTCATCAGCCCTTACCCATGAATGGATAAATAACATAGAAGAGTAGAATAAATTACAATTAATGTATCATATATCTAATTTAGTTAATTAGTCAAAAGGATTCTTTGTGACATACTTTAGATAGAATATTTTATAAGGCTTTTTCCAGTACATACAATTCTAGTTTAAATACCTAGCAGATTCCTATCCCTTCCTTTGTAACTTAATAGTATAAGTTTCATAATACTTTTTTTATATATAAGTTTTATAATACTTCTTATGTGGTTTTAAAAATTAGCTTTGATATTCTTTATTCTTCTCTTATGGTTTTTATGCATAGTATTTATTAATTAGTTTATTTATCTTTCAATAGTTCTACTAACTTAATAGCTGCAAAGCAAACTTTATATATTAACTTGTGTGTGTTATTAATTAATGGAGAGATTTTGTGTAATTTAAAAATATATAGAGTAGAAAAAATAAACATCGTAGCACATACCATTGATTTATTCTTTTGAAATTATTTTTGTGTACATGTTTACTACATGTGTACAAGTATAAAACTACTTTTTAGAAGCAGGACACTTGAATTTAACTGAAAGTTTATTTTTGGAGATTTATTTAAAATAAACACGTAACAGGTAACAAAGAGGTAGACAACATTAACTGTTCAAAGGAGTGGTGGCAATAATTGACCCCTAATACCCCTAGATTGCAATACTTCAGTGGAGTTCAGCCATTCATAGTTATGTTACGACTTATGTAATTATACATTATATATGTGGAAATTTTCAAGTACCTACTTTAATGCGCTATGTAAAAAATGCTGTGACTAATGTGGAAAAAATATCATCATTTCCTCATTGGTCACAGTATTTTTTACATAGCACATTATAGTACATACTGTGAAGATTTTCACATATACAATGTATGATTATGTAATTCGTAATATACCAATACATGAGGTACTGCAATGTCCTGTAGGGGAGTTGGGTGTTTTGTGAAAAGTTACACTCACCAAACTTTACTTTTTTAAACTTAATTGACGACATTCTTTGTTTTGGTGTCATCGACACTGCTTTTCTTGCACTTCTATTACACAAAATACTGGTATTCTCTTTCAATTTGAATTAATGGTGCTAACCTTTTTAACCCAACAGTATTTACTTTTCGTTTATTCAGATTTCTTCCATCTAACATCACATAGAACAAATTAACTTAAGTCAAATCAACCCAAACAACCCAACCCAAATCAATATAAATATATCAAATTTGAAGAATTCTGCTGATAATACAAAATTATTGTAATCAAGGTGTCATTTCATTTGATGTTATCACATCAATTTGATAAAAGAAAAACCATTACAACTAACATATAAAGGAACTGTTTGACTTACTGGAACTGAACTGTAGGAATCTGCAAAGCACTCTATGTAGAAATAAGGTTAGTTTTTGTAGTTCTTGCAGAATGTCGCAACCTTCGACACGTGGTTTTCTAAAATTTTTTTTTACATTTTTTTTAAAGCAACTTAGAATATTTTTTATTTTCCTTTTTTATAATGTATGTATGGGTATTTTTAGATTTTTCGGAAATAGTAGATTCTGTACTACATCTTCTCTGAAGTCCATGATTGTCATTTTTATTCATTTGAACAAAAATTGGGCATTTTTTACAGTTGTACCCTATAGCAATTTGGCAAAAACTATTCGTATCATTTAGCTTGTTAAGGGCATTGTGGACTGGAAAAAGTCCCAGACGGATAAGTGTGTGGACTTCTATATTTAGTGCAGTGTGTTATAACTAATCATCTGATCAAAAAAATCTATAGTGCGTTTGCTTTATTATGGATTTAGGTTTATTCAATTCTGCCGAAACGTTAGTTTATGACAACTATTTCAGTAGTAGATTTTGTAATGCGCACCAAAACATCTCTTCAGTCTCTCTATTTGAAGATACATATGCTATAGCAACAAAACTGCAAGGTTTTGAAGTTTATAGGTGTTTGGCTTTCCATGAACAGTAGTGTATCACCCATCCTATAATATACTGGGATACAATTTGCATTATCCGAACCAAACAAGTTATACAGTATGCATAAACTCATTGGTTAGATAAAGAATATAGTGTTTTAGTATAAGTCCAAAAGCAATAATTATATATACACCAGTGCTTTTTTAACAGATGTAGGTGTTTTACACCACATTGTATGTGTACTGTTGCAATGTTTTTGTCACATTATAAAATTCACGTTGAATGAAGCATTAATACATATAAATATTTGTTTACCTACATCTTTAGCTAGATTAACTAATTATTCATAATTTAGATTTCATTTAATTGTAAAATAATTTTAAATATCTGAGTGCCCTCATGAGGCCTTAATTAGGACCTTAATGTGGACCTTAAATTAGAAAGTGAGGTTATACGAGCAATATGTACTTTTCATAACAAGAAAAAATTTAAAAATTTAATTTTAGAAATAGAAGGAGAAACAAGAAAAAGATTATTGGATAAAAAATTGAAAATCAATTGGGAGATTTGCAGATGGGAGGATTTTGTGGTAGTCAATAAATGTTTTAAATGTAATAAATACACAGGCCATAAAGCTGAGAACTGCACAGGGAATTTAACATGCCCCAACTGTAGCTTAGAACACAAATTGAAGGATTGTACAGTAACGAAAGATAATTATAAATGTAGTAATTGTATTAATTATAATAAATTTAATATAGGTGCAACAGTAAATGAGTGTCATTCCTCATTGGATAAAATGTGTCCGCGCTATGTAACATCTCTAAAAAGAGTAAAACAATACATTCAATATTAACAATGGACCATAGAAACAATAACAATGAATGCTTGAAGATTAATTGTTTACAATTGAACGCACAACACTCAAAAAACGTAACCAGTAAGTTAATGCAAATGGTAGCTGAAACAAATACAGATATTATATTTTTACAGGAACCTTATGTTTTAGACAGTAAATTAGTGGGAATAACGAAATCATATAAGATTTATACCACAAAAGGGGGGAGAATACGAGCTCAACTTTCGGATGAGGACAGTGTGGCAATCGAAATAAACTATAAAGGTAAAAAAATATATGCAGTAAGCATGTATTTCGACATTGAACAAGACATTGAATTAGATTTCAGGAAAATTGAAAAAGTTAAATCCTTTATTAAAGAGAATAGATTAATTTTATGTGTGGATAGTAATGCTCGTTCAGCTAACTGGTATGACTATGTAAGCAATCAGAGAGGAAAGAAAATGGAAGAATTTTTAATAATTAATGAATTGAGTGTAATGAATGAAGATGTGGGAATTTCGACCTTTCAGACTAACAGAGGTCAAAGTTGGGTAGATTGACAATTTGCAACAATAAACTGGTTCAATGTATAAAAAATTGGGATTGTGGTAAACAGGAAAGTGGTTCAGACCACAATGTTATAACCTTTAATATAGAAACAGCTATGCATATACAACATATACTCAAGATTTTGAAAGATTCAGGTATATAGTTAAAACAGAAAATTATGAAAAATTTAACAAAAATATAATTGCAGGGATGAAAATAGAATATAATTGCAGCAACGATATAGACCAGGTAGAAGAAATTGATAAAGAGTTATCCAACATGGTTAGTAAATGTAACAATTTGGAATTCTTTATGAATACTTTTCAAAAGGCACTAATGACTGCTTGCAGGAAATCGTTCAAAGTATCTAAGCGCAGATTAAAGCACGTTAAAGGTAGAACAGTGCCCTGGTGGACTGTTGAGTTGACCATTCAAAGACAAAAGGTAAACGCATTAAGACGAAGGTACCAGAGATCTGGTAATAATGATAGATTAAGAGAAGAAAGAAAAAGATTATATTTTGAAGAAAGAAAAGAATATATCGCAAACATAGGAAGAGAAAAGAGGAAATCCTGGAAAGAATATTGTAATTTACCCACAACTCAAAATCCTTGGAATGCCGTTTATAAAATAGCTGCAGGTAAAACAAAACCTTCTGTAATATTATCAACCCTTAAGAAAGCCGATGGCTCTTACACAGTTAACTTAGAAGATACGGCTGAACACATGATGCAATACTTTATTCCCGAAGACAAATTGGAAACGGATAACATAACACAAAGGAGGATCAAAGAAGAAGTAAAAGAGGAATTTAACACTTCAGATGATAAGAAATTTACTGAATATGAAGTTGAGAACGTGATAAAAAGTATAGATAGTAAAAAAACACCTGGTGAAGATGGGATAGGTAGTGATATTTTAATGCTGATATACAAAGTATGCCTATTCATTACTTCCTTATATAATGAATGTTTGGAAAACATCAATAATTGTTCCCATAGTAAAACCAAGCAAAGATCACAGCGAGGAGGTAACAGAATACCGACCTATAAGCCTCTAAATGTGGGAGGTAAGGTGCTGGAGAAGCTGGTTATACAAAGAGTAATGCATTTTACATTCTCTAATAAATTATTGAACTTAAATCAGTTTGGTTTTAGGTCACAAAGCTCTACAGTTGATGCTATAATGGCAGTCAAAGAATTTGTTGAAGCGAGTCTCAAAGAAAAGAATGATATAATAATAATAAGTCTTGACGTGAGAGGAGCGTTCGACGCTGCATGGTGGCCATACTTAAATCACTTAGAGAGTTTAAAACTCCTAAAAACTTATAGAAAGCTACCTTAACAATAGAACTGCAAAATTGCAATTAAATGCAATAGAAGTAGAAAGAGCAGTAAATAAGGGCTGCCCGCAGGGCTCCTGCTGTGGCCCTGGTCTTTGGAACGTAATGTATAACCCTCTATTAAATTTAGAATATACAAGTCACACAAAAGTTATCGCATTTGCAGATGACCTTTTGGTACTAACTAGGGGCAAGAATAAAAAGGAAGTAGAAAATTAAACTAACATCGAAATGTACAAAATAGAAAAATGGGCAGAAACCAACAAAATGAAATTTCATGAAGGGAAGTCCAAGGCTATGTTGGTATCTAGGAAAAGAAGGGTAAATGAAACTGAAATAGAAATTTATCTAAACAATATACTACTGGAACAAGTTCCAATGATTAAGTATCTTGGAGTATACATAGATAGTAAGTTCAATTTTGACTACCACATACAATATATATCAGACAAGTGTACAAAATAAGAAGTACACAGTTTGACCATAAAGAAATATATAAAGGGACTTGGGTCTCACCCGATGGAAGAATGATAAACCAGATTGACCACGTACTGGTGGAAAGAAGAGATATGAAATATGTTACAAAATGCAGAAGTTATAGAGGAGCAGAAATAGGAATCGACCACTATCTAGTCATAGCACAACTGAAGATTAATATACCTCACAAAAGACACAGTAAGAAATGTAGAGAGAGAAAATTCAATTATGGAAGTCTACAAGATGAGAGAATACAAAGAAAGTACGAAGAAAAAGTAACAGAAGAACTAATGGTTAATGAACGAAGAAGAGAAGTTTACCACGAATGGAAACAGATAGAAGTTATCATAAAAAAAGCAAGAGATGAAGCAATCAGTCCAGAAAAATACACTAAAAGTAAAGAATGGTTTGATCAAGAGTGTGTGAAAGTAATTGAAGAAAGAAGGAAGGCTAAGGAGGAATTGTTAAGAAGCAATACAAGAGTGAGTAGAGAAAAACATAAATTATATAGAAAAAAAGTAAAAACAATATGCAGAAAGAAGAAAAGAATGTACTATGAAAATAAGATAAAGCTTTTGGAAGAAAAATTTAAAAACAAGGAGATAAGAAATTTTTACCAGGAAGTCAAAAAAGAAAAAAAAGGAATGCAGCCCAAGCAAAATTATTACAAAGATAAGGAAGGTAATTTAATCGGGGAAGATGAGAGAATAATTGATAGATGGAAAGAATTCTTCAATGAGCTGTTAAATAGGAATAGAGCGGAAACAACAGAACTAACAATAGACAGTCAGAGAGAAGAAGAAGAAGTATACCCACCAACAGAAACAGAATTTAGACAGATTGTAAAAAATCTTAAAAACTACAAAAGCTCAGGAGAGAACAGTATAGTAGCAGAATTAATAAAATATGGAGGAAGTGAATTACAGAAGAGAGTGTATAACCTAATAGTGGAGATATGGAACAGTGAAGAGCTACCGGAAGTATGGACAAAAGGAATTATAATACCACTTCATAAGAAAGGAGATAAAACTATGTGCGAGAATTATAGAGGTATTACTTTATTAGATACCGTCTACAAAATGTTAGCCCACTGTATAAATAATAAATTAAAGTACTATGCAGAACGGATAACTGGCAAGTATTAATGCGGTTTCCGAAAAGATAGGTCAGTGACCGACCAGATATTCACATTGAGACAGATTCAAAATAACTGTTATGAACATAAACAGGTTCTATATGTCGTATTTATAGATTTTAAACAAGCATACGACTCTATAAGAAGGGCAGGGTTATACAAGGCCATAGAAGAATTAGAAATACCAAAAAAACTCATACGATTAGTACACATGACAATGTTGCGGACGCAAGGCAAGGTAAAAATCAATGGAAAGATATCACAAGAATTCGAAATAGAAAATGGTTTACGGCAAGGTGACCCCTTATCAACAGTGTTATTTAATCTAGTTCTAGAAAAAATCATGAGAGAAAGTAAGATAAATCGGCAAGGGACAATATTTAGCAATGAACACCAATGCTTAGCCTACGCGGACGACTTGGTATTGATAGCCAAATCAAAGAGACACCTGATAAAGTTAGTAAAAGATTTAGAAAAAGCAGCAGGAAAGCTAGGACTAACCGTGAATGAGTCAAAATCAAAGTATATGATAATGGGAAACCCAGAGGTAGAGACAGAGGAAAAAGAGCTAAAAATAACAGGGCAAAACGGAAAAAAAATTCATTTTGAACAAGTTAACAGCTACACATATTTAGGAACAATAATAACAGAAAACAATAAGATGGGTGAAGAGATACAAGCAAGATTAGTAAAAGGAAATAGGGTAGTGGCAGCAATAAGTGGAGTGCTAAACTCAAAGTGTGTATCAAAAAGTGCAAAGAAACGAATCTATAAATCAGTAATTAGACCAACGGTACTGTATGCGTGTGAAACATGGACTCTAAACAAGAACGAACAACAGAAACTAGAAAGGTGGGAAAGAAGGGTACTAAGAAAAATCTATGGGGGAAAAAGGTACGAAGAGGTATGGATAAGAAGATCAAATGCAGAAATCTACAATCTGTTTGGAGAAGCAGACATAGGAAAGGTGATAAAACAACAACAACTGCGGTGGCTCGGTCATTTAGAGCGCTTAGAAGGAAGTAGAGTGCCAAAAACAGTGCTGAGGGGGAGTCTAATAGAAGTGAGACGAAGAGGAAGACCAAGGAAGAGGTGGTTAGAAGTAGTGGAAGAGAACATTAGAGTGTTAGGAATAAGAAACTGGAGAACTATAGTAAAAGACAGAGTGAAGTGGAGAAAGGCTGTAAAAATAGCCCTAGGCCTATTGTGCTAAATTATATATATAAGTGTACAAAAATAATATATATGTTATTTAGATCGGCAAAACTAAACTGGGGTCTGCGACATGATGTACTAAGCACTTTTTATAAGGGTGCTATTCTACCTTTAATAACATATGCCATTCCAATTTGGGAAAATGCCTTGAAGAAAAAACCAAATCAAAAGAAGTTACAACGGTTACAAAGGTTAATAAACATAAAGATAGCTAAAGCATATCGAACCTTATCATACGACGCCTCCTGTGTAATTGCTGGATAAATACCAATAATAATTAAGTTAAAAGAATTATCAAGCATATACAGAAAAACAAAAGGTATAGAAAAGGAGAATACCACATACGATGCTCCGACGCCGCATCATAACTGGCTTCACCCAGCCGAAATCCCTAGAATAGAAGAGATAGATGACACGACAAAATCAATCATAGAGATGTATACGGATGGAAGTAAAATTGAAGACAACCTAGGTCTGGGAGGGGTAGTCTATAATCGAGGCCAATTCATAAAAGAAATAAAATATAGGCTGAGTAAATCATGCATAAACAATCAAGCAGAAGCCTTGGCGGTTCTGAATGCTTTAGAAGAAATTAATAAATTAGAGAACATTCCTGATGAAGAAAAAATAGCCACAATTTACACAGATAGCAGGGTAACATTGGACGCTCTAAGAAATACAAAAAATCATAACAACATAAGTGAAGAAACAAGGAAGAGATTAAGAAAGATGCAAGACAAGAATTGGCAAATCACATTTAAGTGGATAGAATCACATATAGGAATTATAGGAAATGAACGTGCGGATGCACTAGCTAAGAAGGCTACCAGTTTACCGGAAGAAACAGCAATTTACCACCGAAAGGCCAAAATCAAAAATTATAAGTGAAGTGCAACTAAAAAGTAAAGTGGAGTGGCAACAACAGTGGGATATATCAGATAAGGGTGCAATAACAAAAATGTTCTTTCCAACAATAAAAGGAAGACTAAAATATAAACTTCCAGTGAACTCGAAGTTTACAACAATAGTGAGTGGGCACGGAAACTTAAAATCTTATCTACATAGGTTTCGAATTAAAGAAAGTCCTGACTGCTTATGTGGAAACGGTGAACAAACAGTTGATCATGTATTATACCAGTGCAATAACCTTACACGCCAAAGAAGAACCTTAATAAACACTATCTTACTTTTGGGTGGTAATTGGCCAGTAGAAAAACACGACTTAACCTATAAATACTTACCAGCATTTTTAAAGTTTGTTCGATCCATAGATTTCGAAGTAATATAAAAATAAATGACAAATCTGTATAATTGTTAGGAACGAGTTTATTTATGATATTCGATTTATAAATTATAAACTTAAGTTCTTTTAAAAAATTTTATTAGTCAAATTATCAATTTATTATAGACTAAGTACACATTATTATTACAATTTTACATATATATAAGTATAGTTAAGTATATGGATTTATTTGATTATATAGTAATTACATTATTATCTAAGCTAAATATAAACGTAAGTAACTTCACTTATATAAGTATAAGCTCATAGTGAATTTATTGTAAATAACGTGCATGTAGTATTACTTAACTGTAATGGAGCATGCTGAAAATAAACGTATTTAGAGGGAGAGAGAGGGAGAGCGAGAGAGGGAGAGCGAGAGAGAGAGAGAGAGAGAGCGAGAGAGAGAGAGCGAGCGAGAGAGAGAGAGAGCGAGAGAGAGAGAGAGAGAGAGAGAGAGAGAGAGAGAGAGAGAGAGAGAGCGAGAGAGAGAGAGCGCGCGAGAAAGAGAGAGAGTCTGAGATAGCTGTTTGACAAAATTACAAAATACCAATGCAAAATACGGTACATAGGTATAGGTTATGGTTTGGACCTACGTGAAATACAAACGTAATAATTTGTAAATAAAAGTGTTTATTGCAGTGGAAAGGTAAGTGTTGACAAAACACTTAACTTTCAAAGACAGGTTTTATTTATTTACCTCAGAATTAATTATATGATATCCTGACCCCCATTAACCCAGGTAAGCCAATAATAATAAAAGTCGTGGCGCTCGTCCGTAATTAATAAGAAAAACAACGCTAAAGTCGCTATTTTGAATGTTAGAATGTTATGATGTTAGGTTACAGTTAGTAAAATAGTTGGCTGTATTTGTGAAAATGGCGTAAGAATGGTGTTGTTTGTATCATATGACAAGAAGATTTTATAATTTTTACCTGCTTTGTGACGTTTTTCTGACGAAAACCTCTTAGCGCTCGATATTTCAATATTTTAAATTTAATAGAACACCTTTGGTAAGTGCATCTTTTAAAATAAGCATGTTCTATAGAGGGTCAGGATATCATATAATTACCTAAAAATTAAATAAATAAAAAAAAACTTAGGAAGCGACAAGGGATATACTGATGCTTACTACTTTTCCCTGGTTCGGGACAGGAAAAGGACTTGCACGTTTATTCAATAATTTGTAACGTTCTTTTTCAAATAATAATACAAGTGCTGTTTAAATCGTCTATTCACAAACAAATATTTATTTCTATACACTAATGAATACACTATAAATTAACGCTATGATTATAAAACATTAAAAACTATTATTTACAGACTATGAATTTCTAATACAACATTTATATTCACTATTTATTTTGTAATACACAGTTAATGACTTGCTGTTGACTGATTCTCTTTTTATCCGCGAATTCGCTTTTATATCCTCATATAAACGCACCAGAAGTCGCTGGAACCTTCTATGTATTCTAGAAAATGCTAGAATAAACCGCGTCTGGTTTACATGCTTGTGCGATGCGTCATTCTCTCGAAGGCGGCAGAACACACCACCTGTCGCTCGAAAAGAGGTTCGTTCCTTTTCTCTCTTGTTACACTGCCCCCCTCTTCAAGTCTGTTCTGTCCCAGAACAGGTTTTATGCTCTGGTTCCTGTAGAACGGGTCATGACGATATCGACAGTCTTCACCTCGACTACACGTTCCATTACGGTAGAAATAACAGTCTACACTCTTCGTTGGCCTTAATGCGGGTTGTGGGTCAAAATTGCAGACGAAGATCTTGACGTCCGTACCTCTAAAGACAACTTCCAGCATGTTTCTAACGATTCTCCAATCCAGCTGGTCCCGCCCACAGCCGAGTTTGGGAACTGCCAATTTGTTAATTCCCCTGGTAAGCAACTCGATCCTCAAATTCCATAGTGCCCTCCACAAGTCGGCGTAACTCGGTTTCTGGTAGTAAAACTGCTTGGTTACCAAGTAGTAAATGGATCGGTCATGATCAGGCAAGCGTAAGGATTTACCAACAGAGGGATTTTGTTCTCGAAGTTCATTCAGCCGTCCAAATTTATTTCTAAACACTACTGCGATCCCCCTGGACATACGGAGATCCGCGGAGACACAGTGGGCAATGGAATAATTACCAGGGACCCGGAAGAGATCTTGTTGCATCTCAGTCGTGACTCCGAATCGCGCTTTTCTAGTTCCAGAGAACGCAGCCATAAATTCTCTAAAGGTTGGTTGATCATCTTCAGGCCTTACGGTATTGATAGTCACCTCAGCCTCATCTTTCCGATCCGGGACTGCGTCATTATTTCCCTCATAGTGCGCCAGACGATTGGAGTGTACCACCTTTGGTTTCCCCCTTGGCAACTTCTGGATGCGATAAATCAAGTCATTTATTCGTTTCTTCACCTGGTATGGACCCTCCCAATTTCGCTGTAACTTTGGAGAATAGCCACGACGCCTTTGCGGGTTGTATAACCAGACAAGCTCTCCAGGTTGAAACCCTCCTTCTTGGGCTCTCACATCGTACGTAGCCTTCATCCGGTCACTCGCGATTCGACTATTATTTCGGGTTCGGTCGTGAATATCCTCCAACTTCTTCTTTAAGTTGATGACATAATCATTCCCGGCTACCTCCTGCTCTATAGGTGGAGACCCAAATTCCAGATCACACGGTAACCGTAACTCGCGTCCAAACATTACAGACGCTGGTGACTGACCGGTTGTTTCGTGGACCGATGCACGATAAGCCATCAGGAACAGATGCAGGTATTGGTCCCAGTCTCGTTGATGATCGGAGACGACCTTGGCCAAATATTTGCCCATTGTCCGATTCATGCGTTCTACCATTCCATCGGACTGCGGATGTAACGGTGTGGTCCGAGTCTTGCGAATGCCCAACAATCGACAGACTTCTCCAAAGAGTACAGACTCGAAATTGCGGCCTTGATCCGAATGCAGCTCCATGGGCACTCCGAAACGACTGAAAAACTCTTTGACTAGTACGTCAGCAACAGTCGCAGCTTCCTGGTTTGGTAGGGCATATGCTTCTGGCCATTTGGTAAAATAGTCCATTGCCACTAATATGTATTTATTCCCATCGTCGGTTTCGGGAAATGGTCCGGCAATATCTATGGCTATTCTTTCCAGAGGACTACCCACATTGTACTGCCTCATAGGTGCTCTTCGTTTCCCCAAGGGTCCGTTACCAGTGGCACATAGTTCACATTTCAGGCACCACTCCTTCACGTCTTCTTTACAGTTGACCCAATAAAAACGCTCCCTAACTTTCTCCAAAGTCTTTTTCACACCGAAGTGTCCTCCTGAGGCACCGTCATGGAGATGTCGCAATACTGTAGCCACTCGGCTTCTAGGAACCACGAACTGAGACCTAATGGTGGTGCCATCTTCACTCTCCAGTACTCGCTTCAGGAGATCGTCTTCCACCTTCAAGGACTCCCATTGGGCCCAATATGCTTTGAGCGCTCTGTTGAAAGGGCTGACGGCCTCCCAGGCAGGCCTTTCTCCCACGCGCTTCCATTCCAGTACCATTTTTAGTTCGGGATCAGCCTCCTGCTGTCGTTGCAATTCTTCCGGCAACCAATTGTCGTTGACGATGGTAGTCCTTAATACTTGGCAAACCCTCTCTTCCAAACGAGAGCAATGACGGCAATCCGTTGGACAGGGTCTTCTTGAAAGAGCATCGGCATTTCGATGACTAGTGCCCGCTCGATGTTCGGTGTCAAAGTCGTATCCTTGTAATCGTTCGATCCACCTTGCGACCTGGCCTTCAGGATTACGGAATTGTAGAAGCCATTTCAACGCTGCATGGTCCGTCCTCAATAAAAACTTCCGTCCGTACAAGTATTTGTAGAAGTGCTCAACGGACTTCACGACGGCCAATAGTTCTTTTCTGGTCACACAATAATTCCTTTCGGCTTTCGACAAAACCTTACTAAAATAGCCGATGACCTTTTCTTGTCCATCCTGTATCTGAGATAGTACCCCCCCAATGGCCAGATTACTTGCATCTGTGTCAAGTATGAATTTCCCTTCTGTCCGTGGATAGCTCAATATTGGTGCTGTTGTCAGGGCACGCTTCAGCTGTTGGAAAGCTGTTTCACACTCTCCGCTCCAAACATACTCGCGCCCATCTTCAGTTAACCTTGTCAGAGGTTTCGCTATATTGGCAAACCCAGGAACGAAACGCCTGTAGTAGGTACATAACCCAAGAAAACTACGAACTTGGTGTTTATCTTTCGGTGTTGGCCACTCTTGAACTGCACGAATCTTATCGGGGTCGGCTGCCACTCCATTTTGTGATACGACGTGCCCGAGATATTTCACTTCCTTTCTGAATATGTGGCACTTTTTTGGACTCAGTTTCAGATTGGCTCCACGTAGTCTTCGGAACACTTCCTCTAGATTGTTCAAATGTTCGTTGAATGATTTTCCGACTACAATCACATCATCTAGGTATACCAGGCAGGTCTTCCACGACAACCCTCTCAGGATGGTCTCCATTAGACGCTCAAAGGTGGCCGGAGCGTTACATAGACCGAAAGGCATAACTGTAAACTGCCATAGTCCGGAACCAATAGTGAACGCGGTCTTCTCCCGGTCTTCAGGTTCCATATCAACTTGCCAATAACCGCTCTTCAAGTCCAAAGTCGAAAACCATCGTGAACCAGACAGGGTATCTAACGTGTCGTCGATGCGTGGTAAGGGATAGCTGTCTTTCTTGGTCACGTCATTAAGCTGCCGATAGTCCACACAAAATCTCGTTGACCCGTCCTTCTTACTGACCAGGACCACCGGTGATGCCCATGGACTGCTGGATGGCTCGATGACCCCTTGTTCTTCCATATCAGTAATAATCTTTTCGGCTTCTGCTCGCCTTGCTAGAGGTAGACGCCTCGGCTGCTGACGGACAGGCATAGAGTTGCCTGTATTGATTTTATGTTTTACTATATTTGTTCGTCCCTTCTGGCTATCGTCAAGAGCGAAGATATCTTGGTATCGGTGAACCAAACCCTGTACCTCTTTCACTTCCGTTCTGTTAAGGTCTTCGCACGAACTAGTAACCATACCCACTAATTTTCCACCATGGTCTTTGGGCACTGGTTTTGGAACATCAGCCATACACCTGGCTACTCGAAATACTGGCACACACTGTCCCACAAGGGTACTCTTCTTCAATGTCACCGGATCCACATTAACGTTCATAATTCTCACCGGTACTCTCTTTCCAACCTTGATCAGCGCTTTTCCCACCAGTATGCCACTATGGATTTTCTTATCACAAACAGGCTCCATCATTCGCACACATCCTACCCGAAGATCTCCATCCAAACCTGCATCGACAACCATCTCGCTTTGACCCGGCAATATCACATCTTCAGTCAGCAAAACCCTTACAACCGGATCCTCTCGTGGGTGCAACGGAAGTTCTTCGTTACCGACCTTCAAAACACCCTCTTTCAAATCCAACGTAAAACCAAATTTTCTCAGGAGGTCCATTCCCAAGATGAAGTCATCAGTGATATCGGCTACCAGCACCTCATGTTCACGTTCTTCACTTCCAATGCCAATCTTCATCTTCACCACTCCGCGTGTTGGTATCACTTCACCTGTTGCTGTACGGAGTTGAGTAGTTGTCGGTAACAATTTAATACTTGATTGTAGAACATCAGGGCGTACGATGGATTTTGTCGCCCCCGTATCAATAAGTAGTGGAACAGTTCGGTTAGCAATCTTTCCATCTACAAACAAACTGCCGTTACTATTCTTTGATGTTACGGCATGGATCGTGATCTCCGGGGCATCTTCACTCGCAGTCAACGTTCACCCCCTCTTGCCAACCCCTTTTAACTTTTCCGACGGTTGTACTTTTCTTATTTTGGGACAACGGCGTTCTACATGTCTTTGTTCGCCGCAATTCCAACAACGAGGCCTTCGAACTTCTTGATGATTCTTCTTACGGCTTTCTTCCTTCCGAAGAACTCTCAGTACTAACTCCTCTAGGTGATCCTTAGAACCTTCTTCTTCTTCCACAACGGCTCGAACACGCCCGTGACCTCGGGACACTTGTTTTGCAGCTTCAAATTCTAAGGCGTGAGCAAGCGCATCATCAGTTGTTCTTGGTCGTGCCAGCCTCAATGATTGTTGTGTTTCCCCGTCTCTTAACCCATCAATGAAGGTCTGCACAGCGAGCTGTCCCAGAAATGAATCGGGTGCCGTAGGGTACGCCAATCGGACAAGCCGCGCAACATCGGCTTCAAACTCCTGCAGGCTTTCTCCATTCTTCTGGATACGATTCTTCACTTGCGCGTGATACACTTGTTGAAGATGCGCGTCTCCATATCTCATCTCCAATCTAGACACTAACAATTGATAATCATTTTCCTGTCCTGCTGGGATTGTTTGCAGGACGTTCAACGCGTCTCCACGCAAAGCCACAGTTAAAGAAACGGCCTTTTCCTTGCCTGTCCATCCGTTGGCCCCAGCGGCCGCCTCAAATTGTTTGTAGTAAGTGGACCAAGGTATCTTTCCATCGAACGTGGGTGGTTTTACTTTTATCCCTACGGCAGGAACCTTTTCTTCTTTAAATTGTTTCTTTACTTCATTAAACGGCCACTCAGAAGTTGAGGGAAACCGTAGTTGCCTCATTCTATCTTCCAGCATTTGGGTCATATCGTCTTTCTTAGTTGTTGGTGGTAATTGCATTTGGGATATTTTCTCTTCTACCATCTTTATTACCCTATCATGTTCCGCCAATCTACCTTCCAACAGTCCTAACGCGCTGGCATTCTCAAAAAATTCTTCGAAAACTTTATCTTCTAACGCTTTGACATTGTCCTGCAATTCTTCTTTAAGCCTTCTGGAATTTTCTTCAGATTTCCTAGAATTCTCCAGTATTTCTTCCTTTAGCATTCTAACATTTTCTTCGGACTTTCTAGAATTTTCCAAAACTTTTTCTTCCAATGCTTTAGTTTTTTCCATTAGTTTTCTAGAATTCTCTTCGGCCTTCCTAGAACTTTCCAGTAAGTCCTCTTTTAACATTCTAGAATTCTCTTCCGACTTTCTAGAACTCTCTTCGTGCTTTTCCAATAATTCTTCTTTTAAAATTCTAGAATTCTCTTCGGACTTTCTAGAATTTTCTTCGGCTTTTCTAGAATTTTCTTCCATTTTACTTAACAACAAACTAATATCAATTGCGGGTCCAGGTATTTCGAAGCGGTAATTTTCAGGATCTTCCTTCTGTTTTAAAAGCCATTTTCTTAGCCGATTTATCAAAACTTCTTTCTTTCCATTACTATCCAAGTCCCTCTCGTCCAATTCCCGTTTCAAATCTATTACTAAGAGATCCTTTAATAGTTTCATCACCATTTTAATTGTTTGTTGAAATTATGTTTTAACACCAAAAATTTTATTCTTACAGCACTTTAATTAATTATTACGCGATTTTATTTATTTTAAAACTCCACACCTGACATCACTGTAACGTTCTTTTTCAAATAATAATACAAGTGCTGTTTAAATCGTCTATTCACAAACAAATATTTATTTCTATACACTAATGAATACACTATAAATTAACGCTATGATTATAAAACATTAAAAACTATTATTTACAGACTATGAATTTCTAATACAACATTTATATTCACTATTTATTTTGTAATACACAGTTAATGACTTGCTGTTGACTGATTCTCTTTTTATCCGCGAATTCGCTTTTATATCCTCATATAAACGCACCAGAAGTCGCTGGAACCTTCTGTGTATTCTAGAAAATGCTAGAATAAACCGCGTCTGGTTTACATGCTTGTGCGATGCGTCATTCTCTCGAAGGCGGCAGAACACACCACCTGTCGCTCGAAAAGAGGTTCGTTCCTTTTCTCTCTTGTTACAAATTGAATCATTTGACTTAAATTCAAAGACATTTATAGAAGATAGCAGAGTTATTTGGGCTAAAATGTAGAATGCGGGCCCACAATCTTTTCTGTAGGTCAACAATTTGTTTTTATCTGCCAACACTCACTTTATAATATACAAGTGTCTAAGTATTGCTGTATACTTATATATTGTTTACATCATTTCGTAAAAACAATCGTATGCCTAATTTTATAACCTATACACATGATTGTGGTCCCGAATTTTACATTTTAGCAATTATACTTTCATGTTTCCTAATTTTTGGAACTGCACTAGTTTTTAATCTAGTCCCAGGCTGTCCCACTGAATCACAAAAATAATCTTTAGTATCGAAATGCATACTTTTGACATACCTGAGAGAGACTTAGAATTTTCTTAAATAACATAAGAGTAAATTTATTAATCTGCTTGATGAATTAGAATTTTTAAAGAATTAACATTAAAAAAAACCTTTTAATTTTTTCTGTCAGTAATAAATACTGCGTATCCACAAAGAATATCTAATTTGTCTGCTCAGAGATTCGTGATCTGTTAAGTTTGGATTCGAACTAAAGCAAAAAGGTATGCAACAAAACATATTTTTAATTAATTTTCGAAAAAAATGAGCAAACTTAAATTTGAAACAAATTTTGAAATGCCGCACTTGTCAATGAAGAGATATAACTAGCGCCACTGCAGAAATTTGTACTAATTGATTATGTGTCAAATGCGAGATTTCTAAACCTAATGGACTTTCTTATGCATCTACATTGTAGCGCCGTGATTGGCTGTTTACGTTCCCACTAGTGGACGGCCTTCGGCGCTTCGAGAAGTTTCATAACCTGTTTGCCTTCATCTTTACAATATAAAAGTCACAATAATTGGTGTCTAGTATTTATTAAATACTGTCGTGTTGTTGCGCTATGATTGTTGTGTGTTAATGATAGTGTTAATCGTACGTAATAATAATGGTACGTGATTTCCAGTTTTATGCTTTGCTAGATGCTACCCCTTATTAATATTTCTTATAACAAGTGCTTGTGCTTTATATATTTCTGTCGATTATAATTAGTTTTTTGGATTAAATGGGTATTTCTTGAGTAATTACATGACTACTTTATCTGTAGATGCATTTAAATGGTTTTTCTCCAATTCTCCGAAAATATGTATCATGATTTCTTTTTAATTTAATTTTTTATTCAACTTAATTAATCGTCAGATTTGAATTAAGAAACTTGTTACTAGTTTGAAACAATTCGATAGATTTAATAGTTTCCTGTACATATTATCTCACACACGAACTATAATTTATTTTAAAGAGCTTTACATTAGATTTCCTTCATTTTTAATTTAAAATCCTTAATAATGTACTGATGACATTTATATTTTTTGATATATTCTGCAAGTTTAAAGGCTTTTTCCTTGCAAGCAGTGATGATTAACTTCGAAAATTATTTAAAATATTGATATTTATGTCACATTTAATATTAAAATTAGTCCTATTTACATAATAAATTTCTAAAAATGTGAATGACCACAATCTTCATAATCATTTGAAAGAGATGATGGGTTCTGATAATTCTTGCAAAAAGTTTAGTCGACCCTGCTGTTTAAATTATTGTGACACAGTATTCGACAGCACGAAATCGATTATATTATTTATTTAAAATATCAAAGCTTCTTTTAATAGTTAAACCTTTAAACATCTATCGTTTTAATTAATTCTAATTAATTAAAACGACTTATTAATTAAACTATTATTAAGTCACAAAAAGGATTAATATGCACTCTACTATAAAACAACATTGAATTTATCTAAACACGTCAGTTGTTATGATAGTTTTCATTGCATATTTGTGCGCCACAGAAGCTGACCAATCACGGCGCCACAATACACGTCCGTAAGAAAGTCCATTAGGTTTAGAAATCTCGCGTGTCAAATAGCTTTACTTGGCAGGCTTTTAAAACGTTTTTTAATAAACGCAGGCGACGTTTAAGAGTAAAGAGTTTACTAAAATAAGTGTATTTTTTTTTGCAAAATCGCATTGCAACATACGATAACGTATTTTAAAACATAAAAAGTAGGCGTCGAGAACTAACATGTAAAATAAAACTAAAACTAGGATAAACTCTAATAAGATTGAGTTTTCAAGGTTTGATTTCTCGATCTTTTGATAAATTAATATCTACTTTTTGGTTTTGTGTTCCTAAAACAATACATTTTGTGTAGTGGTTACATTTTACGACTAACCAAGACCAATGACCAAGAAAACAATACTACTGGTAAAACCAGTATGTATGATCACCCTATAATAATAAAAAAGAATTACATGTTGTGCGTACTTTTTTGTTCTCATTGTATATATTTCATTATTGTATGAGAACTGCGGCAACGCGCGGACGCGAGATATGTCAATTCCACTTCAAGGATTGACGTTTAAAAATCACACAAATGTAAAGAGTCCTTAAGGGCAAAAATGCTTTGTCGTATATTTTGTATATTTACAGATTTTTTAATAAACGGAGCACAACGATGCTAAGAAGTTTTTGACGTAGAAAACTCGTTGGTAGTGTTATTTTCATCAATTTTTTTCATTAAAATGAGTTAAACTAGCGAAGATTACGCATATTCTAATCAAGTACTAATGTTGTTCCACAAAAATGGTGTCATTTTAGTTAAAACAGTTCCTATTATTGTTAACTCGCTTTAAGTGTTCTCTCTACGAATTGAAGTCTCATTCAGTGTTGAGGTTAATTTTAAAATGCCTACAACACATGGATCTCAATCTTCCGATGTATCCAGTCCTACTTCACTCAGTTCATCTGCATCTAAAAGTGTTAAAACCGATGATAAGAAGTCACGTACTGCAGTACTTCAGATACTTCCAAAGTTACCATCTAGCGATTCACTAAGTAACAGTCCAGGACCAGCATCTCCAGGTAATAAATTGTTTTTATATTTATGTAATGTATTTGTAAATAAAGCGGATATATTAATAAGAAGTATTGACATTAAGATCTTGGTGGCATTTCTATAAATATTTTATTTTATGGTTTATCAGTAGTTGTAATAAAAAGCAAATCAATATCCATTTATTTGTCCTTAAACTAATAGAAATTTATTATTTACATGTCAGTTTATTAGTTTTTCACCAATAATTGCTTTTTGTTACTATATATTGATGAGTATCACTTTAAATAACAAATCAATTGAATGCGTGTAAACAACTTAAGCATAATGATTATTTTATTTAAAATGTCTATGTTGAATTAAATGTGTATCAGCTCTTTACATAATTATGTATTTTATTCATTCATTTTTTATGTGTGTCAGGGTCCTTGGTTTTGTTTAAGTCCCTGAAGAAGTTTCTTTTTTATGTTCGATTGATTTTTCCCAACAAATTTAAATTTTTTATAAATAAAAGCATGTACTTGAATTGCGTAGATTAATATAAATTGTATACTACCGGAAATATTAAGAAAAGCACATACTTTCTGACACAGCAAGACTTCTCTGAAAAACACCAGAACTGTCTAAGAGGGTGAATCTGGGTATAAAGGCAAACATCAAAACTGTGTACAAGTAGACAAAGACATTATCAAAATGGATAACTGAGAAGGAACAACGGAAATATTGAAGAAAAATAAGTACACTAAGGGCGTAGCCGGAAGGAGAAGAAAAAACAAAGGAAAGACGGGTAGAGTTGGATACCAAAAGCTCTGGGTAGATAATAAACTTCTTTTTTGGAATAAGAATACTGAAGGACTGCAAGAAGGAGTCAAAAAATTGAGAAGGAGAAAAGCAGGTCATAGAGAGGAGATCCAAATATTAACTTGGAAACAACAATTGCTGAAAACAAAAGGAAGAAACGAAAGAAAGAATAACATTAGCAACTTGGAATGTGAGGGGCATGAGCAAAGAAGAGAACATAAAAAACTTACATTTTATTTTGTACATACAAGAATTAATCACGTGATAATGGAAAAACAGCAGTGACGATTGCAGAAAATTTGCAATGAGAAAACAGGATTATACAGATGAAGATACCAGAGAAGATGCTGTAAGAGAACAGAACAAAAGGAGGGCACAGGAAAACCAGATCTGGTCGAATTACAAGAAATAGTAAGTGTGGAAGCGGACGAATTATAGATAGAAGTAATATTTAAATGGAATGGATAACAACTCTTAAGAAATACTACAAATAATAGAAAATATATGGGAGGATGAAGAAATGTCGAAAAAATGGAATAAGGCTGTAATATATCTTATTATAAGCATATAGCTTCTATAACTCAGTAGGTATCCCAGCTCGGGCGCCAAATTTGTAATGGTTTCTGTCCATAAGTAATCCAGGGAACTGCGCCAGGGGTCTTTGAGGGCGGCCATGTCTGGATTACTTCACTTGTCCCTAAAGCTTTCACAAAATAAGAGGGTATTAATAATACTAACAAATAAAAACACAATTTTTAAACCTAATAGTTTTATTTTCTCCAATACTCGTAGCGTATAATATAGCGTACAGTAACAAGCGAACGTGCGAGTTTGGTAGGGTAGAATAGCAGGGAACAGGAGTGGTTTCTGGTTTGCAGTAAAGAGTGGAAGTTTGAATGAGACCCACAGGCACACGTGCAGTGAGGTCTCGGAGAAGGTACGCTAAATACAGTGGAAACAGATTGAGACCTCCAGGCTTACGCACAGCAAAGTCTCGGTCAAGATATGGTAAGGGATGGATGGATGAGATCGGGGTGGAAAGGGAATTGGAACTACGGTAAGAGGACTTACTTTTATATTCCCTGGCGGCTCAGTCTTCTGGGCTGGTCCAAGAGGACGGAACGAATCGGTGCATGCCAAAAAAACGGTTAGGGAAGAAACGTGTGATCCTGCATTTAAATTTGGTGGCTTATCCGAATGGCTACAGATCTCACGGAAGTTAAGTATATATACTCTTACACCCAAAATAATTAATAAAAATATAGTAACTTTGTTACGCTATTCATAGAAAAGATGTTAAGGAATGTGACAATTATACAGGTATATCACTTAGGAGTAATATACAAAATACTAGCAAAAATCATAGTAAGAAGGATTTAGTGAGAATAGGAATGGTATGGGTTTAGGAAAGGAAGATCTGTTACAGACCACATTTTCAGCTGAGAACATATACAGGAGAATGTTATGAGAACAATACAGACTTACACATAATTTCCATTGACTTGAAATAAACCTACATTGCATCAAGAAAACAAAGGATTTGATTCTGTGGTGAGAATCAAATCCACCCATACCAATACTTATGTTTGCAGAGCTTCCTCCACAGCAGCGTTCAGAAACATTTTCGTGAATCTCTACCACATATTACTTTCCGACTATAGCGACCATTACCCACATTTAGGCAGGTACCTCCTCAGGTCTTGTCTCGGATACTAGTGAGTCGATTTATCTGACACCTCTAACAACTGCATGGGTAACTCTCCATATCTTATCTCGGATCCTAGTGTAAACCGACCTCTGATATATCTAGCGATGGCTCATCTCCATTCTCAATCTAGCATTGGATAGACTACAGTCAGTTTTATGGGTGAATGCCGTGTTTTCTGCACCCAGGCTAGTCTCGGACACTCTGCAAGTCCGACACCTAAAGTCCTGGGACTAGTCTTGGCTACTAGACAAGCCTGACACCGCAAATGAGTGCACAGCCGTCCACTTTGTCATAGAAGGTTGAAGGGGGACATTTCGAACACCTGAAGCATGATAGATGTTAAATAAATTTAAATTAAATGACAAATTTTTATTTTTTATTTCTAACCTAATAATTAATAAATTATGTAACCAGTGAAGCAAATTTAGTAATTTTTTGTAGACATACATAAATTTTTACGTAGAATCGAATTTCAAGAAGAAAAATGTATTATCCCATTTAAAATTCCGATTACCCCCTCCCCCTTAAAAATGGAAGGGGGTAAAAGTTTAAAAGCTACATCAAAATGTGTTCCCCTTTCTACCAATTATCTGTCCCGAATTGCATTCAGATAGCCAAAGTAGTCTTTTAGATGTCGCCGTGTAAAACTTCTTTAATTCTTGCAAAATCCTCACCCTGTATAATGTTGTGTAAGTCTATCATTAATACTTTCTGATATATTTGTCTTTAAATATGCAAAAAACTTCTATTATATTAATAATAATTGTTTTTTATTTCCAAAATATTTAATTACAAAACTAAACTGCTATTTTATTTAAGAGAGGCGAAGTTCAGCTTCACTTAATTAACAGAAGCTGCTCTGCCACTTAACCTCAATATTATATAAAAAGAAAAATACAAACTAAAGCGCATATTAAAAACTAGTTTTAATTATGTTTATAGTTGAGCACATCACATGAACTACTGTTATAACATTTGTTGTTTTTGCATCATTTTTAAAATCATGGTCTTTCTGAATTTATGGTAGTCATAGCTTTATACGTGTCTGATATCTGATTTAAGTAAGAAGCAATCATGTTGGAGAATGATTTCTTGAACATAGTGGTTCGATGGAGTGATATACACTACCGTTGAAAAGTTTGGAAACACTATCATAATTTCTAATAATCTTTAAATACATTAGCTTTTTGTGGCAAAAACGGTTCTAATAAGAAATAAGAAAATAATATTTGTAGTAGTTTATCTCATTATATTTACAAAGAATATTTACAGCTTGTTTTCATTTATATGACCACCTTTTGCTGCAATTACCGCCTTACAGATTTTTGGCATTCGTTCTAGCAATTTTCGAAGATATCATTAGCTTTATTGCTCCCTCAGTCTGTTTGTCCATTAAGAACTGCTTGCATAGTTTGGCAGAATGTTTGGGGTCATTATCCTGCTGGAAAACAAATTGTTGGCCAACAATTCGGCTTCCTGCTGGAATGGCATATCATTGCAAAATGTTCAAATATTGCTCTTTTCTCATGATTTCAACAATTTTCACAAGATCTCCAACAACTGTTCCAGGAAAACAACCCCAAACCATTACAGAACCTCCACCATGCTTCATAGTAGGCACCACACATTCTTCTGCCACCTTTTCTTCTGGATGCCAACCCACAAAAACTTTTTTAGAACCATATACTAACTGGAGCTTCGATTCTTCAGTCCAAAGCACATTCATTGTCCAATTTTCATGCTTTCGTGCTCAAGCTAACCGTCAAAACGGTTTTCATACTGCCACACATCCTCTTAATCCAGCTGCTAGTAGCCTTGTTTTCACTGTGGTAACAGAAATTTTTTTCTTCCTGCCTTGATTTACTATGTTAGTAATTTCTGGTGTCGTGAGTCTTCGATTTGGCTTCGCTGTAGTCAGAATATAGCGATCCTTTGCACTAGTGGTTGCACGTGTCATTCTGTTCTTGGTCTATCGGATAATTGTTCCCTTTTCCAACTGTCTTTCTAGGCTATAATAAACACCTTTTACTGAAATTTTCAGTCTTTTGGCAATTGCCCGCATGGAATAGCCCTCTTCATGCAAAGTACAAATCACCGCACGCTGTTCTGTGCTTAATTGTTGTTTCCAGGGCATTTTTAAAGTTTTTTTTTAATAAAAACATGTTACACACACAAATAACACCACAATAAACAGACACTCTCTTACAAAACCAACTTCTTCCAGTGAATACTGCTATACAAACTGTTCTGATAAATTAGGCGAAGGTTAAAGAATCCATTTTTGATTGCCTGAGGGACATAGGGTTTGAAATGTAGATCTTTATCGAGAATCACACCTAAATTCTTTACGTCAGTGTAAATTTCCATTTTTACACTGTCTATTTCTATATCAATCTTTTCTTTAAGAGAGTCATGTAGGATCTGCACACCAGCATTGGCTTGGACTTATTAGGATTCAACTTGAGTGAATGATTATTCGTTGATATTTTTGAAATTTGTTGTAAGTCTTCATGAAGCTTTCTACATGCAATTCTATGTCAGACCATTCAAAGGATAGATACAGTTGTTATGAGTTGAGTGTGAAAGTTAGATGTATAGATTGAAAATAGGATTGGACAAGAATAGATCCAAGAGGAACACCACTATCTAGAGAACGGAATTGAAATACATTATCTTTTAGAGTTACTGCTTGTTGACGATTACTTAAAAAACTTTTGAATAATTTTATTGCATCTTTGGAGAGACCGCTAAAGTGTAAATAAAACAGCACATGATTCACTGCATCAAAAGATTTAGAGAAGTCTAATAAAACCATAACTGTTGCAAACTTTTTGCCATAAGCACTAACTAAATCGTCAGTTATTTTAAGCAATGCACTTGTACAGCTGTGTCCTCGCCTAAACCCTTTTTGTCATAAGCACTAACTAAATCGTCAGTTATTTTAAGCAATGCACTTGTGTAGCTGTGTCCTCGCCTAAACCCAGATTGTCTCTCGGGCAGTATTCAGTTTTCCTTTATGAAATTACATAGTTGGTGATCTATTATTCTTTTCTAGGACTTTTGAGAAAACAGGAAATATAGAAAAAGGTCTGGAAAGTTTTCAGGATTCTTTACCTAATGGAATGACATGCGCTTTTTTCTAGCTAGAGGGATATATGGAATTTATGATATAGAAATTTATTACATGAGTCAATCGGGTGAAGTCGAGGCAAGAACAGATCCACCATCTTTATTGTAATTCTATCGTGGCCGCTAGCATTAGTTTTTATATTTTTAATACTTTTAAAGACCTCATTTTCCGATACAGGATGGAAATACAATATTTGATTTGTCTTTACATTGCTATTCTAGAAATGACGATAGTTTTGTGTTAGAGTTTAAAGGAGGGATAGAATCTAAAAAATGGTTGTTAATTTGGTTGACATCCGACAAATGTTCAGCAAGGTCACTTAATATTTTCTTATTATTAGTTAGACATCTAAAGTTTTCCCATATAATATTAATTTAGCTTGTGAGAGTTCAGAAAATATTGTTTTTTTCGCTTTCCAGCATTCCTTGGTTACTTGGTTTTTGAGTTGATTATAGTACTTTTGATTAATTTTTGCTTTACTGCGTTTATGGATACTGTATGCCTTATCTCGCATGTGCATTAGAAATCTGATGTTACCATTTAACCAAGGAGCAGACGCTTTTGATATATTAGCTTCTTTAATAGGAGCGTGTGTGTTAAGAAAGTTTTGCTTAAAAATGTGAATCTTGAGAGTCAATGTCTGAAAGCAACGATAAGTTTTGATTAGGGATGCAGGTTTGTGATTAATTATCCTCACAGAACAGTATATCATTTCATGATCGGAGAGATTAGCACCCATAAGAACTCCTGACTTTAAAACATTTGCGGTTTTATATGATAGGAATAAGTCTAAGATAGCTTCACGTCTTGTAGGGTCATGAATATATTGGGTAAATTCGAGATTGCCACATAAAGGTAGTAAATCTAAAGTTGCGGAGTCTATTTTATTATAATCAATGTTAAAATCACCTCCCACTATGATGCTTTCTGTATAGGAATTCATTTCAAGAATTTTGAAGATTGCTTCAAAATCTGACAATAGGCGTCGATGTGGATTATAAACTACTACTGTAAGTACTTGATTTATCCAGTAAATTTTTATCCAGAGTTGTTCGATAGAGTTATCAATTGGTACTACTTGACATTGCAAACTATTTCTAATGTAAATTCCAATACCACCTCTCCCATATAAAGATCTATCTTGTTTAGAAAAATTGTAATTTGTTAAGTTTATTCTCGTGGTCGGTATTTCTGTTTTTAACCATGATTCTGAGATTAAGATTAGAACAGGTTTATTATTACTAATGCATTCTTTTAATTTTGAAAATTTGGCAGTAAGTGAACGGATATTAATGTGACAAATTAGTAGTTCTTGCGATCGCCTAAAATTAATGTTACTTACCATTTAACTAGCAAATATGAAAGAAATATATATCATTAACAGTTATAGAAATAGCTAAACAATAAACGATTATCAATTCACAGAATATAAAGACGTAAACAAAAGATAAGTTGTTGAAAATGTAAATATCAAAAAGAATGAAAATATTTTTATAGATAATCTGGGACGGCTTTATCATACTTTGCAGGAAAGCAATGGCAGTGCAAATATAAAGCATAAAAACTATAAACTATTCTACGAGTACGGTTTACATTACATAGATACGATATTTTAATCTACTATCCATTTTTTTCTGGAACCCTCTGTTTTGAAAGCATATTGCTCATAAACTACTAAACCAAATTAAATATTTTAAAAACGAGCAAATAGTAGATTTGTTTCTACACATAACAGTAAAATATTATATTTCTAAGTACTATACTTTTGTTTTTATCGAACAATATGTAATAAAAGATACCCATTTTTATGGACACTTTCATTAAAAGTAAGTTAAATAATTTTTTCCTAGAAAGTATATGCCATATATCGATGAGATTCTTGTAGGGGTTTAAAAAGAAACCGTGCGGTTCTTATGCTATTAATTTTCAGAGAAAAAAGCGTTTTATTTAAGATTGATATGAAAAAATAACGCATAGGTTATTTTGTCTTGAATATTATTTAGAAGCTTCCAGTCTGAAACATATTTTCAATTTTTACAGCGTCTGAGATTTTATCTATTAAATTGGATGATAGTAGTCAATCTAATAGCCCTTTTTGTCGTGGTTATAACCCATTTTGATGAAAGGAATTCAATAAAAAATAAAATACTTAGTTCTAGGGTTCCTAAATATCAACTGAGCTCTCTGTGTTATTAGAGTTAAGCCACGCTTGTCAAATTTTCCTAGTGACATTTCATATTTTGAAACTTTATTAAAAGGTTGGTAATCATGAAAATTGGTTTAATAAATTAAATTGTCAGTATGACAATTATATAAATTTGAAATTCGTTTCAATTAATACTTTATTAAAAGCTGTCGAAAAATTGATATATGTACTATAGTAGTTTTAAAAATTCTCTACAAACAGTAAATAAATGATAATATGCACATTAAAAAATTTTACATGCATAAAAATAAACATGGCAGCATAACCTAAAATTTATAACTGACAGCTGAGGAATGTTGTCACTAAAGTAAGAGAGAAAAAAACATCTCTGTTTCAGACAGCTCAGGCCTAGAAAGAGATAGATTTTGACATCCGTGTCCTAACTCTAAAATAACACACTTAAAGTTTTAATTGAGGCACTCTACTTAGTTCCATAGACATGTTATTTTCAGTTTAATCATAGTTTGACCAAGCATAGTGCAGTGCTCTTTCAACAGAGGGTTTTTTTTACATATTTAAAGACAAATATATCAGAAAGTATTAATGATAGACTTAAACAACATTATATATTTAGAATCAGGGAAGAACAGGCTATTCGAATATACAGGGTGTTTCATTAAGAAAATATATGTAAATTCTATTTCACATGACCTATACATGTAATTGTATTTTTTTTATGGCATTTAAATAAAATAGAGGGTATTCATTTCTGAAATAGGAATTTTACTGGTGCAAGTGTTTCACGCCAATTTTGCTCAAACTTAGGCATCTAGTACAAGTGTATCGTGGAAATGTTCTGCAGGAATTTCGTTGTTCTAGCTCAAAGCCTGTTCAAGTTATAGCTTGACAAAGTGTTGCTTGATTTTAGTGAAACTTGACTTAAAAGAACCAAGAGAATTGTCTAGACGTCTAGAGGAAACTTTCCTCAAATTATGAAAGTGGGGTACTTATTAAGGTCAAAGGTCAGCCGTAACAAAAACCGATTTTTAATCGGAAAACTAGCGCAAATGCGTTATAATGTCTTAGAGTAACTTTTACTGTTAACGTGTGTAGGTCAAAGATTAACAAAAACCAAACAGGGAGCCAGTTTTTAAAACAAAAAGTCTTATATATTCTAATTTATAATATTTTCAAACAAGCAGAGTTTTTGAAAACTCATTTTATACATTTTATTGGGGTGAGCTTGAGTTACATTTTAAATCAACAATTTATTCTTATTTACAATTAATTTTTATTTTATTTATATATATATTTATATTTATATTTTTCAGTTTTAATATTTCCGTTAAATATTTAAGTTCTGCGTAATCTAGCAAATTGATGAATTAAAGTTATTTTCATTAGTTGATTACTACTTCATAATTGATTTTCATTGAAATCTGTGAGATTGACCGATTTTAGTGATTGATTTCGCATGGAATGACCCCATATCTTTAGAAATGGTGCATTTTCGGATAATGTGCTTATTTGAACTATTTTCATTAGTTTGGTCAGTAAAATATGTTGATGAAGTTTCTGGAAAAAGAAGATGAATTCAGAAACTTTAGAAAGAACTTTACTAGGTAGATCTGGTAATGCTTGATTTAACACTGGCAAAATTACTGAGTCCCAATTGAATTTAAAAAATCTCTAGAATATTATTAAAGTTTTATTTTAAGACATCTGTAACCAAAATTGGTGAATGGCATATTTTGGCTAGTGATATCTCCAAAATGGTTCAACCTTAGGCAATAGAATCTTCACAGTATAATGATTTTCTACTAATCTACAAAACGCTACAGTTTTGTAGCAATGTGCGTTTTAGTGTTGTTGCTGAAATTGTCGAATTCTTCTAAAAATAGAAATAAATAAATAGGAAACTTATCTCCAATAATAAGAAAGGTAAAGGTGTGGTCAAAATATAATGAATAACCTTGTACATATTATCCAAGTAACAAAACTAGCAACAGAAAGCAAAGGGTAGACAAATTTGGAAAAAGCTGATGAAATCAACAAAAATGCACCTAGAACTTTAGTGAAGTAGAGAGGAATTGGGGGTGATCCATATCAAGAAATGGATTGAAAAGCTTGAAAGAATGTCATAAGTATTTCATAAGAATGGGCCAATGATGATGATGCTCTTAAATAAATTAAGTAATAAGAAAAACAAACATTAATATTATGCCTTCTGTCACCATGCGAGACAGACAATGAAAATTACTTACTGAGCTTATGGCTAATAAAAAATAGTTTAAATCTTGAATTATTTTTTTTAAAGAATGTAAGTAAAGTTTGAGTAAAAATATAAATTATATGTCTTTTTAGCTATGAGAAGTAATGAGAATAGCTATTTTGTTAAAGGAGGACACAAGCAAAATAGTCGAGGGGTCTCTCACTCCCAAAAATTATGTACACCTATTGCCGCTTTATGGCAATAACTGTCTTTATTTCTGTCTCCTCACTTGTTATTCCCGTATTGCCGTTTTATTCCTTAATTTTTGCCTGTATTGCTGTATTCCCGTCTCTATTTCCGTATTGCCGTATTTATTTCTGTATTGCTGCATTAACTTCCCTATTGCCGTGTTTATTTCCATATTCCATGCATGATCTTAGCAGTGGGTGTATTTGAATGATAGGTGTTTTATTGTTATTGGTTTTATTGATAATTTTGCAAAATGGTCGTAGCTCTACTAAGAAAAATGTAAACAAAATTCCTCACAAATAACAAATGATTTGTAAAAAATAGTTTTTTATTCAATCATAATATATGTACGAGGGTGGTCCCAGAAGTACCCGACCTGACCAAGAGGTGGTGGTAGTTGTTTGAAAATATCACTGTATTGGAAAGTACGCAGTCTATAAAGCATATGTTTCAAGTTTGAAAGTGCCATGTTCAGTATTTGTTTGGCAGCCATAAATAGTGAACGTTGTCAGTGAATTTGTGAAAATGGAGAAAATTGGTCATCGTTATGTGATTTTATTTGAAAGGCCTCAGCCCAACCAATATAAAAGCTGAACTGGATTCTACTCTGGGTGAGTCTGCTCCTTCGTTTACAACAGTTAAATTTTAGGTATCTGAGTTTAAACGAGGCCGTGCGAGCTGCCAAGACGAGCATCGCAGTGGTCGACCAAATGAGGTGACGACTCCAGAAATGGTGAAGAAAATCCACAAAGCGGTACTTGATGATCACACTTTGCTCACACTCGAGCAAAAACAGTGTCGTGAAAATGTTTCAATTGAGTGTTTAGCGAAGTTTCACAGCAACAAAGCAGAATTTTTGCGCCGTTTCGTAACAATGGATGAAACATGGGTCCATCATTTCACACCCGAGACAAAAGAACAATCGAAACAATGGACTCAAAAGGGAGAACCGGCTCTAAAGAAGGCGAAGACCGTTTCAATGGAAGATAAAGCTGGAATTAGAAAAGTTTTATGTAATATGACCGATGACGACACCCGATGGTACGTTGGACTTGTTTTGGATATTGATAAAAAAAATTCTTGAAAGATTTGTAAAATTTCATACAGCCGAAGGAAGAGGACATTCAGAAAGTAAGATTCGGAATTTATATTTTATGGTTCTGTAAATTTTACTGGAATTTACCCATTCAAAATCAGTCGTTCGAATGGGGCCTCAATTAACAGGTTATAAAAAGACATGAAAAAAATTTGAAGGAGTTTCTATTTTAATTAAAACATCAGTTTTTTTTAATTCTTTTATTTACTGCCTTGCATTGGGATTCTCACTTTTCAAATAAATATTTTGTTTCTTGCATGTTTCCTTCCTCTAAGTCTGATTTTTCTGATTCAAAAAATTCTGATTCTGATGCAAGTGAAATTACTTCAAGGGATTCGCTTGATTTTGCTGTAAGTGAGCAATCGGTCTCGAGCGTATAGAAATGCATCGATTACAAATAACGCTTTTAAAAATATAAATAATTAAAAACTCACAAAACTAGAAATACCTAGCAAATCTACATCATAAAACCTTTAACTTAGAATTGCGTAGATCGGCCTAGTAGAACTCTCAAACGAAGCGTAACAAAAATAAGTCTTGTGTTTTAAATAATAATAATAACTACTACAACCCATAATCTAAACCAAGGCCCCAGAAGCTAGAAGCTTGTGCGGGAGGGAGGGGGCGATTATTATTATGTAGGCCCAATGTGCGGCTGCAGCCGACTTACAGATGGAACAGGGCAAATCTCACATTTGTGTCACAGCTAAGGAAAACTGCAGAAAACCTTAACCAGATCTGCCGGAGCCGGGAGTCGATCGCGGGCCGCTTGGGTTAAAGTCCGGCACGCCAGACATTAGACTACCAAGGCTGTTAAGTATAATAATAAGTATAAAGTATTTTAAATTTATGGTATAAAAATCTAATGAAAATGTAATATCAAAGCGGTCTTGTAGAATTCGTAATGGAGAGCTAGGGCGGCATGCAAGGGTTTGTCTATACATCAGAACAATTTGAATATTAAACAATCAATGATGAATGATGGAAGGCTAGACTGCATGGGCTCTAGCCGCCGACATGCCCTAGCTATTTCTAGCATTTGATAAAACCTAGAGATCTTGTTTAACAAATTTCTTGAACACGTTTATTAGTATTTCAAAAACATGACTGATGAAAAATATGTCTTTAAAATCGGCAGTCAAATATTCCGTTACTGTAGTTTTTATGCAAGTTGAAACTGTTATTTCAAACCAAAATTGTTTAGTTACAAGAATTATTAATAAATAAATAGTATGTTTATAACATAAATTTAATGAATTTTGTTGCAAATAATATTTTATAGATACGTTTATTGCAGTTTTCATAGTTATTTACGTAGTGACCTAACCTAAAAATTAAATATTGTTGTTTTAAATTTTCTATAACTTCACAATTTCAGAAAATAATTATTCTCTTATCATTCTACCAATTATCATTTTACCTATTTTGAATTGATTTTTGTTTACTATTTTAAGATTTTTATATTTTTTTGAGGTATAATATACCACTGAAATATAAAAAGAGCTAGAAGCTTCAGCTCTATATCGGCGACTTCAACCCCTAGATGCTAGTGATTGGTAATGGTTTGTCTATTAAGCGCAATTCCAAAAGTTTACATGCTGGAACTAATAAGAGGGCGCTGCAAGTGGATGGCTCTTCTCGAACGTCTCTAAATATATTTTTTTTTATTTTTGGGTTTAATATAAAAATTCAAAAATATAAAAAATACTAATCCACACAGCGAAAGTTTTAATATAAAATAAAGATCACATAAATCGACCCAGTAGAACTCTCAAACGAACTGGAACAAAAACAGTTTAGCCATAGCCTTTCGTCATTGAGTGTTTAATATATTCGTATTGTTCTGATGTATAGACAAACCCTTGCATGCCACCATAGTTCTCCTATACGAGTTCTACAAGTCCGATTTGCTAATTGTTTTTTATAAGATTTGACACGAAAATTATAATACTAGTTGAAAGATTAATTATTATTTTCCTGAAGGTTGTCACATTTGGTCCTCCAAATTTCAAACTATACTATTTTTAAATACCACATATGGCGTATTGCTGAACTCGGAAAAAAATATACTTTTCATTTCTAGCAAGAAAATAAGGGAGTTCCATTTAAAAGTAGATGACGTCATAGGCTCCACAGTAGTAAACAAAAAAATTAAAATTGATGTCCATAAAATTCGCAGGAAATAAACAAAATTGACGTGTCCGAGCTTTTCTTCCAAACAGTGATAATACAAAAAATATGAATTTTATTCCTTATTTTATTTACACACTGTATAGTATAAGTAAATCCTTTAAACAATCACTTATTGACGGGGTAAGTGTCAAATCACGATTTGTAGAAACGGTGAATGATTTTCAATGTTCAAAAAAAAAAATTACTTGCCGTCATTATTTTTCCGTGCACACTGCAACATATACCCGCTTCTTCAGAAAAACACCTAGATTTTTAAACGCGTTCGAGAAAAAATGCGTAATGGAAATTGAGAAGAATGGACCATGTTATTCATATTGCCAAGTTTATTTTTCAGTATTGCCGCGTATTCCCCATTTATTGCCGCGTATTCTCTATTTATTGCCGCTTATTCCTGTGTATTCTTGTTTATTTCTGTCTATGGCCGCTTATTCCTTTGTATTCCCGTTTATTTCTGTTTATTTCTCATATTGTCGAGTATTGCTCAGTATTTCTGACTCATAGCAATTTATTCCCGAGAAACTGTACACCTATTGCCGAGAGTGAGAGACCCCTCGAAAATAGTATCCCTAAAAACTTACAAGGGAAGACCTTCAGGTGATTGCCAAATTAAATCGTACATAGGCACAATATGTATCTTGATGGGAAAATTTATCAACATAATTCATTTTTGTGTTCTAAAAGGAAAATTTCAGCCTAAAAAAAGAAAGCAGTATTAAACTTTTTAAAAACCACTACCACCTTTTACTTCACAGCAATCCAACATTCACACAATGAATTACTGTGATGAACTCATCAATATGTTTGATTTTGTTACAAAGCTTGTCATTCATTATCAGGCTTTTCTTTATCAGTATAAATCACTCTACTATTTCAAGGTCAATTTTACAAAGAAAAATAGGACAAGGATGTAGAAAATGCATGACAGTGATTGAAGATTATTAGCTGCAACTTCAGAGTTTAAGAAATCAAGCGAGATATGATTGGCATAAAACTGAGATATGAACTATTAACCAGAACACAGAATTCCAAAAATTTATTTACGTAGGGCACCTGTCATTAGACTTGATCCCCACGTTCCTTCCAAGAGGAAGTGATTGAGATATGCCCAATTAGTGGACATGTACAAAGCAAATGCTACCAGTAACTCACTGGTTGGAGCGATGATGCCTATCCACCTACTACTAACTCTCCAGGTTAGTACCAGAGCTATAAATGTGCTCACCCGTCGGGGTTCATCCCAAAGGATGAACCCCTTGTCCAGCTTTAGGACTACTCTCACTATATGGGACTTTACTGCTCGATCGAATCCAATCTCAGATGTGGCGGGACTTGGTTTTATATGGTTTTGCTCTCGATCTCCCAGTTATAGGCCTGGTGTGCCCCTGACAGAGCTTTGTTTTGAATCTATCAAAATAGAATCCCGGTATGTACCCATTCAGGTGAAGTTGTGTTGAACGTGAGAGTCCATATATTCGTATCAATGCCCCTTAAGCATAATGCTTTAGACAGTTTCTGAGGATCAGACGACTGGAACTGCTCAGCCAAAGCCTGACCTGATACTTTTATCTCAGAGTCAATCCATGGCTCAAATCTTCGCACACCGGTAGGTACCTCATGTTAGCAGAACTTTCTCCACAATCTTTATGAATCATCATTGAGAAACACTTGCGTGTAACTCTACCACACATTACTTTCTGACTATGTCATCCGTTGCTCAGATCAACTTGGGATTGGGTAGACAGCAGCCAGTTCTAAGGGTGAGCGCCGTGTGGTCTGCACCAAGGTGGTCTCGGATACTAATCATACCCGACACCTGAAACGACTGCCCAGTTCTCTGTCATACTGGGCTAGGCTCAGATATTAGTGAATCCGTGCCCGACACTTCAAACGACTGTCTGGCCGTTCAACCTGTAAATAGGAGACAAGCACCAAAACAGTCAGAAGAAGACTAAAAGAAACAAATTTGCTTCCTTGTTGTTCTGCTACAGTTATATATCACAGGATTTACTGCCCGGAATTCGATATACTTCACTTAATGTGGAGTAACAGGAAACTATTGTATCTGCAGACTTTCACAGGCAAAATGTCTTAATGATGTTTGTACTGAAAGATTACACTGGTCATGGAACAATTCAGATAGAAATTGCACTAAAAATATAGCACTTTTCAAGTATGAACTAAGATGATTTAAAAATGTTGAGTTGTTAACTTAAGGCAGGGGTTAGCAACCTCTTTTAAGAGAGCTAAGAAAATTTCAAATTCTAGCTTCAAATTAAAATAATCAATTACTGATTTCTTTTGAACTCGGGCATCAGCAAGAGCAAATGAAATTGCTCAACTTATTTGATTTGCCTGAAAATGCACCATCATATGCATGCAGCTTACAGATCGCAAGTTGCAAACCCCTGCCTCAAGGTAAGATTGAAATAAGAACAATTTTTAAGTTTTCATTAATAATGGAATAAATGATAAATTTTTTATTAAACTATTTAATTTAATAATTAATCAATAAATAATAATAATAATCAAGGTGTAAAGCAAGCAGAATTACTATCAAGTTGCCAAATATTCTTACAAATGAATTATTTTGTTTTCCTTAAGCTTCTTAAAATAATTTTGTTGATTGCATAATAGTATCTAATTTTATAACCTAGAGGTAAACAATGACTAAATCAAAATACGTACATAAAGAAAACTAGAAATTCTGGTTATCAATGAAACATTTAATAACTTCTTTAAATTGTTGTTTAACATGAAATTCTTGCCTAATACATCACTATGATAGATTATGTAGTTTTTGGTATTTTGAACCTTTTTTACTTCTGGTAAAATTAATTATCAATGATCTTAAAGTATTTTCATTATTGTTTTATATTGTGATAAAATAAAATAAATATGAATTAATAAGAAAAAAATCTGAGTTCTTACTTTATCTTTTTTTAGATTTATATGGGGTCTGCCAATTGGCACTGATGATTTTAATAAAGATTATTAAAAGTTTCACAGTTTTATTAAAATACAACCTGACAATATTGTTTCGACAGCTGCGCTGTCATTATCAAAGGTAATATAATTATAAACAAACACGTCGCTAAGGTAGATACAAAATAGGTAACTAGATAAAATAATAATAATAATCATAATTGAATATCTAATACTTCCAGTAATGGAGAATTACTGAGCTCAAGTTGTTCATTCATTAAAGGTACCCTGAGTTTGTGTTTGTATATCTCAAAGGCTTCTAAAATGTCTAATTTGCGTTTGTTATTACAAAAATGTAGGAATTTAATATTATTTTGAGGAGTCATTGTGTGATTTTGTTCTAAAAGGTGTTTGGCGTAATTCGATTTTTCAGGATGTTTATTTTTGTAATGACGTACGTGTTCTTTATATCTTATGTCAAAATTTCGAAGTGTTTGTCCAATATATACCGAACTACAAAAAGAACAATTTAAACGGTAAATGCCCGATTTCATGATATCATGTGTTCTGTCTTTAGCATTAAATAAAAATGAAAAAGTGTTAGTGTTGGTTTTAAATGTTATTTTATAATTGTTGGTTTTTCTTAGTATATGTGCAATTTTTTCTGATATTTTGCCAAAATATGGTATAGATATGTAATTTGTTGTCTTCTGTTTGATTGTCAATGGGATATATTCTTTTGATAGCTAACCTATAATCTTTTTGTTTAAATAAAGTGTCAATCATGTTCGGATTATAATGATTTGCATGTGCTAGTTGTTTAATGGTTGATATCTCTTTGCTAAAATCTGATTTTGTTAGTGGAATAGTTAAAGCTCTGTGTACTAATGATCTGTAGGCTGCTATTTTATGTGTATTATGGTGACAAGATTCATTTGGTATTGTTATGTCTGTTTGTGTTGGTTTTCTGTATATGGAAAATTCAAATAGATTGTCTGCGTTAATCTTGATATTTAAGTCTAGAAAGTTTATAGCCCTGTTTTGTTCTGTTTGTAGTGTAAATTTTATATTAGGGTGGATACTGTTTATAAGAATTAAAAATTCATTGATAACCTCAAAAGAACTGTCAAAACAAGCTAAAATGTCATCAACATAACGAAACCAGAAGATAATGTGTTTAGAGAGGTTTAATTCAAATATTCGATCTTCAAACTTGTCCATAAATATGTTAGCTAATAGAGGACTTAGAGAATTACCCATAGGTAAACCATCCTTTTGTAAATAAATTATGTTATTAAAAGTGAAATAATTTTGACTTATACAACTCTAACCTTTTAACTAATTCTATATTACTATTGATCAAGAAACTATCTAATAAAGGAATACATTCTTGTGGGGGTATTCTGGAGAACATGTTGCAAATATCAAAACGAACAAGTTTTGAATGTGGTGGAAGATGTATGTTTTGCAGCTTATCTACTAATTCTAATGAATTTCTAACAGAGTATTTCGATTTGTAACCTATCGTGTTAATAATCTGGTTCAGTTTTTTGGATAAAATGTGATTAGGTGCATTGATGTATGATACAACTGGTCTTATTGGCATATTCTGTTTGTGGGTTTTGACTAATCCATATAGTTTAGGTATTTGTGGGTTTTTATTAATGATTTGTTGCTTTTCTAATTCTGAAAAGCAGATATTGCAGTTTTCTAAACCTTGTTTTATTTCTTTTTGGAATTTTGCGGTTGGGTTTTTGTTTAAAGTTTCTAAATTTTCTTTATTAATAAATTCATTAACTTTTTGTATGTAAATATCTTTTGAAAGAATTACCAAAGTGTTACCCTTATCTGCTTTAACAGAAATTAGATTGTTCTCTGTGATTTTCTGTTTTATAGATTGAAGAAGTGATATGTTAGATGTGTTGTACATTTTGTCCTGTTTCAAAGACATCTCTTTTAACAAATTCGAAATTTGGAATTTTGCATAGTTATTATGATCTTTCTTAAGTATAGTTTCGCATTCAACGGCCAAAACTTCTTTAATTTTGTTGGGAAATTTTGGAAAAGGACAAAATTTGAAACCTTTGTTAAGAAATTGTGTTTCTCTGTCATTGAATGTTGTATTCGACAAGTTTATGAAACGAGGATAAAAGTTTGCAGTGTTCTTGACAATTAAGGTTATTTTGTAGTGTACGTTTTTGTTGTACAAGTCGATGAAGTTTATTTTTCTGTGTGGTGTATTTTTTGAATTTAATGTGACTGACGGTTTCTCTAATGTCAAAATCTAATATGTCAAATTGGATATTGTGTAATTTATGAGTAAGTTCTGTATGGAGTACCTTTATATAAACGTGCATATTGTCTCTTATACTAAACCATTTCTTCGATTCTTCTTTGAGCCATCTTCTTTTGGCGTTCCTAATCACTTTTTCAGTAATCGAATTCTTGGTTCTGGTAGTGATGTTTATGTAGTTAGGAATAACCTGACGTTTCAGACATTCTTGGTTAAACCAAACATTCTGACTTGATGATATTTTGTATCTACCTTAGCGATGTGTTTGTTTATAATTATATTACCTTTGATAATGACAGCATAGCTGTCGAAACAATATTGTCAGGTTGTATTATAATAAAACTGTGAAACTTTTAATAATCTTTATTTATTTCATGATTATGGAGTTCCACAAAATAAGGCTGGAAACAATAAACTGATGATTTTGATTAACTTGATTTCATGAATTAGTAGAGAAATTCTAGAAACATACTTAAGGAGCTTAAGAAATGTAAAACTTATCTTTTAAAAGTTATATCTGTTTGATAGCATCCACTAGATTCGTGTAGTTTTTCGTTAAAATTCTCTATCAGTAACTCTCTTAAGTAATTTTCTAGTCATGTAATAATCTGAAGTGACTGCAACAATTTAGTTGTGATCTTAAAAAATTATCTGTGTTGGAATAAATCATTCTTTTGTCGGTGTGGTGCCAATTGCTTCAGCATAGGCACCGGTGTGGCTCTGAGGAACATGCACCTCGGAATTCTTTCAAATATGTGTGAAGCCATGATGTGCACTTTGGAGTTGTATCAAATACAACCTCAGATCCTTCCAGGGGTACAAGAATCATTGTATGTTGTGCTTCACACACACTGCTGTGTAAACATATATTGAATAAAGAAACTGTGTGTATCACTGATGACAAAGAATTCATTATTTATAAAAAAATCTAATTCAGATGATCCAAGACTTTTTAGTAGAAAGAAAGTACAATTTTATTTCTGAACATGAGTGAACAATTTGTAACTCGATAGTTATATTAGTTATATCAGTCTATTCTCTACTTTATCGCTTCACTCCGATCACACTAAGATAGTGATTTGTATCAACTTTAGATGTTTGTAAACGAAGACAAAACCTATACTTAGATATCTCGCACCAGTTTGATCACTAGTTGACATTCTACACTAAACAACCTTCTTTGAGCTATGTAAAGGCTTTTTCTGTAATTGAACTGAATTCCCAGCTCAATATCTATAGTTTTGTGTAATCATGGATGAAAATGAGCCTCATTTGACATTAGTAATAAATTAAGTACTACAGATTTTTATTAAATATACCTAAGTTTTGTTGGAAAGATCAAACATGGACATTTTATTTTACCTTGCAGAAATGTATTGGAGACAGGGTTGGCAGATACTTTGATCACCCTTAGATACAACCGGTTAAAACCATGGTGAAAACCGGCCTCGACAAAACTTTTTTTTATATAAAACTGGCCAGTATTGGCTAAACCTCACTTTGATTCTCCTTCATTCGTCAAGGTCGGATAGCAGGAAACTAGCACCATATCAGACCCTGACGTCAGGTAAGAATAAAATCCACCCACATCGGTACTTCATGTTAGCAGAGCTTCCTCCGCAACATTTATAAGTCTTCGTCAAGAAACACTTGTGTGTAATATAAAAGAATTTTGCAATGGCAAAATCTATTTTCTTGTTTTGCTCAGCATTTGTACTGATCAAAAAAATTGTATTCACTAAGTCTTGACTGTTTCTGTGGCTTATTTACTACCTTTTTGTAGTAGTCATTTATCGTTTTCAAGACTTTGGGCCCTACTGCTGATAATATTAAAAGAACAATTGCATTTTTGTGTAACTGTTTTATTATTTTCACTAATTGCCAAAAAATTAGTCAACATAACATATTTTTGCCTTATTGTGTTGCCTTAGAAGTGGAAGACACTAATATCGGTTGCCTGTTACATACATTTTCAATTTCTGCATTCGATGATGATGACGAACTAATTCTTCCTATATTGAACTTCATGTCTTGTAAGAAATTCTCAATGAAGACAATAAAATATTCGATACCAACAGTAAACAAGTGTCGCAGTGCTTCCCACAGTTTGAATTCAGGGAACTACTTTTTACCAATTGATAGACCAATGAGAAATAACTCATCATTATTACAGAGAATGTTTATCTTCTTGTTTGGATGTTTTTCTGCCTTGAGGTAGACAATTAGAATTAAATTGCCGTATTAAAAAGAGGTCAATGAAACTGTTTACTAATTTTTTTAGTAAAATAAAAAAACGTTCTTAAAATAGATAAAAAACATTATAATCAACAAAGACCAGTTTTGTTCAGTTAAAACCAAATCAGTTTTATCCTGGTGGTCTGGTCAAAACCCTGATTGGAAGTGACCAAATTCATATTTGCATGTGTTGGACGGCAACTTTAAAGCCTTCAACATTGTTGGATGTCGGATCTAAAAAATAGCGTGCAAAAATCATGACTCAATATTATCAAAAATACAAAAATCATTTACCTATTTTTCAAATTGACATTAAATGGTATCATCTGAGTTATGGTATAATAGTTACACCCTTAAAGCTAACATTACCACATGGTCAAATCACAAAATGGAATATCCTAGAAATAAGGCTTAATAATGTCCTAATTAAGTACCCAGAATAATGGACACTGGAAACTGCTCAGACCATTTTCAGTTCTAAGATTGGGTCAGAGATATATTAATTCTTTAGTTTGGGCAAAGGTTATTGAACTCCTCCATTATTAATGTTTTGATTGACCTGAAAATTCACAATTACTTTTTCCCTAGCCTAACCAAGTGTAAAAAATTCCTAAAAAATTATAACTGACACGAAAGATCTACAAGACCTTACAAAGCAATTAGTATACTTTTACATCCCTTCAACATTGTCTGGTGCATTACTAAATCGATGTCACCCAGATCTACAAATTATTTGCACCAGTTAATTTTGCTTGTAAGCTTGTAATTAACCACGACTTGGAAACTCTATGTAACATTGCCGCTTTACATTCACTAAAGTTAAATTTAGTCAAGTCTAAAATTATTCTGGTTTGTAATAATTTATAATATTAAATTGGCGTTGTATGTTGGTGTTAGCGTTTTGATTCTTGACCGAGCAGATGCATAAATCTTTGGAGTAGCTTGATGCACTTATATGTTGACATACATATATAGTCATTATTATTTCTCGTTAATTCCTGTGTTGCATTGGAAAAAACTAGAATTTATTACATTAAGAACCTGAAAACGTTGTCTTTTGTTCATTGTCTGCTGTCCGGTCGTCACACCGGTTTGTAAGAGGCAGACTACACTTCATATATTTTCTTAAATTTGTTGCATGGATTGCTAGTGTTCATTAACTATTTAAAATTTATCAGAGGGGTTTTGAATTGCAATTGATGCAATTTCTAGGAGCCGCAATTCTAAGACGAAAGTTAACGATGAGAGTAAAAAAGTCAAGTGTGTACACACATTGCGGAATTATATTTTGTCTGAAAATATAAAACATAATAATACGAACAGGGTGTTTCCTTTAAAAAAATCTAAAGGTTTACCCCGAGAATCGGGAGGTGCAGATTATGCCAAGTACGAGTATGCAGAAATATGTTCCCCTCCATATGCTTTTTGTTTTTTCTTTGGGGATTTTTTTGGGAATTAATATACCAAAAGTCATTAGCGTGGATAGTTTTCACTGAAACGCTCTGTATGTGTAATTGCAGCTAATGACTAAGGAAATTTTAAATGAACTAAATCTTGAAAATTGCTTTGAATATTGTTTAATAACAGTGTTTCTGACCTGAGAATTTGAACTTAATTTTTGATTGTCTCAAATTACAGGAAGAATAACCCAAGACAATGTATTTAATTAAAATTCTTAAGGTAGTCAGTACAGGCCAGATTTAAATGCATTTTGTATTGTTTTGCTATATATCTTTACTAACTACGAGTTTTCTTTGCATTTCTTGTAGAAACAGTTAAGTCGTATGTATAGTTCATATGCACATAGAATATGCATTTATTGAAATTCTGAAATTAGAAATTTTTTCTTTGTGGAAATTTTAAAGAAAGTAGATGACAGTTAAAAAAGTAATCAATTGTAGTATATTATTAGAAATAATACCTAATAGAATATTGTGGGTGCAACACCAGGTACTTCTTTTAGTAAATAGCAAAGTGATTTACAGGAATGAATGTGTTTAGAATTTTGTTTATTTTGAAACTTCAAATCAATTATTGAAATCATCCTTGCTCAACTGAATCATCATATTCAGAAAAATATTTTTTGTAAAAGCTATGAATGACTTATAAACCTGTTGACAAACAATTAATACTAAAGTGGAAGATTTTGCATAAAAGAGTTATTTACAAAATAATCAGGAACAATATACATATTATTTCAGAAATCAGGAAATGGAAGCAAATTAATATACAGAAAAAATCTGAAGTTTCTTGAAATTAAAAAGTTAACTATTGGTGTGATGGTTAAAACATATGTAAATGAGTAAATGCATGTAGGTTTTCATGGAAAAAGGAATTTCTAACTTACTATAATAGTATTGATTGTACAATAAAAGACTGTACTGCAATGGTCTGCTTTATGTTGCTGAATACAATAATTTTGAAACTACTGCAAGATTTAGATTCTTTTCACGAGTTATTCTTATTGTTCTGTAAAACCTTTAAGTGGGACGCCTTTGCATATATTTAATAAATATAAGATAATTTTAAATTCATTACAAAATTTAACATGATTAAAGCAGATCTAGTCAAATAAAGCTTTTTACCTAGTTTAGATTTATTGATTTTGTATAAATATCTAATAAGGAATATCCAACTTATTGTTTTAACACAATCTCATTAAGTTAGAACTGAAGCTTTTGCTTTATTATTTTAAAATTTGAATTGTAAAATGGCTTGTTATAAGTCTGCTTTGAATAAAATTTTTGGGCAATAAAAGACTTGCACTAACATAAAAATATGCTCAATAATAATTAGATTTCTGACTAGTGAAGGGAAAGGGAAACTTTGAAGAAAAGTGTTATAGATTTTTAAGTAAATAAAACTAAATCTGTAAAAGATGCTAGTTGTGCTGGACATATAAATGTCCAGCTTCATCAGATGTGTTTCATGTGTGTCATCATCAAAGACGAGAATTAAAAGCTGATAAAAAAAATAAATGTGAAATAATGCAATGTGTGTCTAAAGCAGCAATTTATTTACAAATGGAATAAACACATGTGACTAATAATTTAAATGTGACATTTTATACACCCCTAAACTTGTTTTGTAAATAAAGCGGCAAATATCAAGAAATGATACATTTAAATAATTGTTCAAACACTTTTACATGTTCATGTTTATTTAATTTATAAAGAAACCATATGACTTACCAGGTGCTCCACTGTAGCACATGTTTGTTTTGAGTTTCTCATTATCAGCGAATAGCATATAAAATTAAGACAGTATTGTGGAGCTTTTATATAGCACTTTTTTTATTCCATCTAAATTACATAAAGAAACATCGCTAGGCAAGATTATTGGTACGCCAATAATCTGAAATATCAGCATTATATAGCAAGCAGAATAGCAAATTATCAGCAAATCTTTCTCGTCTCTGGTCATCATTGTTTAAGTAATAGGAAAGATAAAAATTACAAGTAAATGTAGTAGCTATGGTTTTGCATACAATGTTGTTGTTGAAATAAATATTTACATACATTGTGAGTTAAGGTATGTAAGCATTTTCTTGAGAATTAAAAATGATTGCATGTTCAAACTACATAAGGCAAGCCTGTGCCGTTCAGAAGCTACTGTTGAAATAAAAAACTACAATTTGTAGTAATCACTACAGTTGCGAAATGTGCCTCTGAGTAATTATCATTATTGAGACTATTCAAACAGCCGACAAAACACATACAAATTTTAGTAATCTATTATAAAATATATGTTTAGGTAGTTTTGAAAAAGGTTATAGCAAAGTTACCAATCTATAGTGTTGTAAGTGTCAACAAAAGTTTCCTTGTTCTAGAGCAGTATATAATAAATCCATCAATGTAAGATTATTAAGAAAAACTGGTTAAAAGCACAAAGAACCAGCTTTTGACCATTTTTGGAAAATATTGACACAACTAGAAACTCGCCTCTTTGCTCAAATAAAATTAACTTAAAACTATAGTCTGAAAATACAAAAGAAAACTTGAAAACTACTGAGATTTTGTGTGGAACAGGTTTTTTCATGAACATGTACTAACTGCAGCCTGTGTACAGGGTGTAAGGATTTGCTATGTGTTAAATTTAAGGGGTGATACAGACATCAAAAGGAACAAAAAAATTCTTGTACAACTTTGTTTTAGGACTTACCACTTTTTTAGAAAAAAAAAATAAAGTTGAAAACTGTAATATCATTTTGCTGCGTTAATGGTAGTAGTTTGATTATGAGGCTTTGTCAGGATATGCATTTCGTCACAACAAAAAACTTTTATAACATTTTTTCATATGATCAATCGTTTACACCTAAAATCAGATTCTTTGTACATTAAAAAATTTATTTTACTCGATTAAGAAATGTGGCAACCCTGCAACGTCTTTAATACAATACAGTGCTCCAAACAGTTTATACCTTCTTGTCACTTTTTATCTGTATTTCGGTTAGTAAGGTCTTTCAGTATCGGTGCATTTTTCTTGTGTGTTTTTCTATTTATCTTCATTTCTTTTGTTGTTTATTGTTACGGTTGTTATTGAAAGCTAATTAAGGTAGAAAACAAACAACTTTATTAAGAAGTTTTGTTTTTTCATGTCTTTTGTCACCCCTTAGAATTAACATGTAGTAACTCCTTACACCCTAAATAATGAATAATGATATAATCAATGCACATTGTTGGGGATGTAAATTAAAAGTAAACAGTAGTTCTTATATCAGTATATTTGACCCTGGATAAGAAAACGATACTTAGCGTCCAAAACCTGTTTTTACAGGAGAACAAAAAGAAACTTTAAAAGCATGTACCTTTGTATAAACAGTTGTTATGGGGATGATAGAGATAGTTGAAGAGCTGCATGGTGTAAGTATTATTCCAACAAAAGGAGAATGGATGTGTGCAATCAAACTAAAGAAAACTACCCTTCAAAATATCAATAATACCCTACCACAAGAAACATGTCTATGCAAACACTTAATTTGCTGGTGCACATTTCATTAATTATGTATCACCCTTCAGTGATTTTAGCTTTTTTTCAAAGCTCTGCTCTTTAGAAACCTATCTTACTACATAACAAACATATACAAATACCAATCACAATCATACAAAACTGGTACATAGATAAACTTTAAAGCATATTGCACTAATGCCAATTATGATAATTTTATGTGAAAGTACAGGTCCAAATTGTCCAAAATCAATCACAAACTGAAAAATCGATTTTAGGACGCTAAGTATTGTTTTCTTATCCAGGGTCACATGTAGATCCAAGTCAAGTGAGTTTCTATGATGTTTCATTATTTTTTAAACACTTCTAAAAATGGCTTTTTTGTCCTTTTAATACCATTCTTCTCGATAACCATATGTTATGGAGCATTTTCATTTCCACATTTGCATTTAATGGGAAAAATACTATAAAAATCACCTATTGATTTGTATAGAATCAAAAACAAAGTTTAGAAATACTGTTGTACAGTATAATTTACACTGTTTAAGACTGTTTTGACTTTAATGTTGTTGATAACACTTCATCATATTTAGGTCTTTGCAAAAGCAATTTTATTTTCTACAACTATATGTAAATGAATCAACTTTCAAATTAAAAAGAAAACATTAAAATTGAATCAAAAAGAAAAAAATAACGACAATATTTTACTGATAAAACCAACAAAATTTCAATATAAATCTGAATAGCTCCTGTGCTTTTTTTTAATTTTTGGACTAGAATGTTCAGTTAGTAACCCAGAATGATAATCTGAAGCGGTTTGGAATGGTGCCCAATTTTGGTCTCAAATTGTTTTCTGTCCTGGCATGTTAGCGCAGTTCTTAATTGTAGGAAGCAAATATTTACTTTTATATATGCTGTGTAATGGATAAATAGTCAATAGTAAAAGCTTGAAACTTCCATTTCTAAAATCGCATATGAAGCAAAAAAGGCAATCTATTAAATTGTGTTATGGTGCAGAGCCTGATCTAGATATTTGAGGCAACATTATATATCCCTCTTCCCACTGCACACACTCTCTCTTACACAGACACACACCCACACACTAGAGTTGAGCATCAGTAATATAGAAATAATGTTTTTTCTAAATTGAAATGCCTGACTGCAGAAAAGTTGTGTGACAGGAAAACTTTTCTAGTAGTATCTTTTTTGTTAATTTTAACTTTTTAACCCACTGTCACAATGACATCTTTAAATAAATGTTTCTTTCTATTAAAAAAAATTATTTTGGCTTTTTTAAGTGAAAAATTTGATTTTACCGACTGCAAATGTTGCAGTAGTAGTAAAAAATAGGAGTATAATTTAAAGATTTTTAAAAGTTTTTTACTACTACACTGTCTAGTCAAATTATCTCTTTTACATGTATTAAGAGTGCACTATGATGTATATTTTCATTACTAATATTTCTACTGTATGGTAACTTCACATCAAGTGATCCGATGAGTAGTAACTCACCTTTGATTTTTCTCAAATTTAGCACAACTCCTAAAGACAAGTAAAAATCTAAAATATAATTTTTACACAAGTGATTGTTGAGTTACACTCTCTAAAGTATACAAGTATAAAGGGATTTTGACCATGTTGCTATTTATATTTTCCTTTATAACTTATGATAGAAATAAAATAAGAGAATGAAAGAAAAAACTGTTTGATAGTATATTTTTTGGGTTTTAAAATGATGGGTCACATGGCATACATTAAGCTGGTTCCGTTTTGAACCTGAAATCTTGTTCTTTAAATTTAAATAAAAACTTAAAAAAAATTAGATATAGAGTTGCATATTTTTTAAATATGTAATCCAAATCTTAGCTTCAGAACTTAATAGGATCATTACTAATAAATTTTTTCAACACTTTATGATTGTTGGTGCTCTTGTATGTATGTATATTAGGGTGGTCCTTATTTGGGTCATGCTGGAATTTTGGTTTTGCAGGGTGCCCATTCGATTCCAAAAAGAAAAACTGAAGATTTTAAGACCAATATGAAATTCCTATCTCTATTCTAATCATTCGCTGTAACAAGGAGAAGTGTCCCATTTAAAATGCACGCTTTTTTCAATTCTTATATATACTATATTTGACCACTGGGATAAATTGTTGAGAACAAATTGAATTTGAAAATTGATTTTTTTTAATTAACGGTGTTCAATGTTACTTTCAGGTAAATCAATTCTAAAATTCAATTATAAAAATCAATTCAAAATAATGCACTGTTCAATTAGTGTTGAAGTGATGTAGAATGTCCCATATAATTCTTTTTTCACCTAAAAGTAGCATCGATGCCTGTTAATTTTATAAAATCAATTTTCTTTTTTTTTTAATTTGTCCCAGTGGTTAAATATATGCATAAGAATTGAAAAGAATCATGTATTTTAAATGGGAAACTTCTTCTTGTTACAGCCAATGATAGAATAGAGATACAAGGTTTGTATTGGTCTTAAAATTTTCAGTTCTTTTTTTGGAATCAAATGAGTACCCGACAAAACCGAAATTCCAACTTGACCCAAATAAGAACCACCCTAATGTACATCTGTGTGCACATGCTCCTTTATTAATTGACCGATTGACTTCAAACTGGTTCCAAAATATTTCATTTTTCGAATTTCCTCTAGCTATGTCACATTTTCGATATTACCCCGTCGACAATTACAATAATCGGTTATCTCCGGTTTTTCTCGGTTTTTTGATCTGAATCTGGGGATTGTTACTAAATTATTTTAACAAAATAACAATGTTCAACATTTTAACATAACTATTCTTTTCCATATTGGGAAAATTAGAGTTTTGTTTTATGAATCATCTTTCTCCAACTTAACGCCACCAACTTGACTTTCCTCAACTTATTATCCCCACCCCGATTTACCCACCACGACCCCCTGAACTTACCCTACCTCCGACTTACCCTCCGCTACTCACCCTCCCCCACTTGAATTACTCCCTCTTGGACTTACCAATCTACTCACTCACCCCTTACCCCATTTACTCTCAACTTCTGAATTCATGTTCCCCAGACTTACCTATACACCCATTCGACTTAGTTCTCTCCCCGATCTGAAAACCAGGTTTTTCCCGTCATACTATTGACCCTAGCTCAAAAGGCCACTGTACATTTTTTAGTTATCTTGACCTCCTCCATCTTTTTGTTAAAAATAATAGGAAAACATGTAGGTCAAAAAATCTAAAAAATTTGGAGAAAATCGATTATTGTAGCCCTCAACAGGATAGTATCTTAAATGTGAGATAGACAGGGGAAGGCCGGAAAATTATAAATATTTGGAATCAGTTTGAAGTAAAATTGGTCAATGAATAAAGGAGCATGATCATATATATATATACAGCATAATCCACATCCTTAAAATGTTTAGAAGATTTATTACTAATGATCCCATTGAGAACCCAAGTTGGAATTTGGTACACATTTAAAAGATATACAACTCTGTCTTAATTCTTTCAAATTCTTAATCATATGTTTTTTGAAAAATTTAATATCAAAAACTTCAAGGGCCGAAATAAACTTAAAAACAGTTTTTGTTTCATTCCTTTATTTATTTCTTTAAAAAGTTATAAAGGAAAATTAAATTAAATTTGCCAACATTGTCAAAATCCCTCATTTTTGTACACTTTAGAAGGATGCAACTCAAGAACCACTTTCATCAACATATAGTATTTTAGATTTTTACTTATCTTTAAGAGTATAACAGTTGTGCAAAATTTGAATCAAATCAAAGAGGGTCATGTTCAAAACCTCAGAAAAATTGGAACTTGAGATGGAATTACCCTTTACATTATTCTAAATCTAAATGGAAATCTAAAGGTATAGGGAAGAAATTAATAAAACCCTTGTTGTGGTGAAAAATATTTTTTTCAAAGATTTTAATGAAATATAATAACAATAAAAAGATTAATCAACAGTTTCACAAGTTTTAATAAAAACATTTAAAAAAAGCTTTAATAAAACTTGTGTAACTGTTAATTAATCTTTTTATAATTATTATTAATTGAAGGGTCGGCTGTAACAACGTTGCATGTAACATTTTGCTGTAGTGCGGTACTTCCGCAAAAGCAACATTAGTATATCCATATTGGCAGGTGTTGGCATCATAAAGATATAAAATATTCTTAAACAGATTCCGGGAATGCTAGTTTTTAAAGCGTGAATATGTAGTATGCCGTTTAACAATGCTGTACGACTGTTGACAGTTCGTGTTGCTGTTCAATCCAAAAGTTACATAAAACATTGTTACGGCCGACCCTTCAATTAATAAACATTTTAATAAAACGATACATAAACGTTAAAAAAGTTTTAATAAAACGTGTGAAACTGTTAGTTAATCTTATTATTGTTATGTATTATATTTCATGATTATGGAGTTCCACAAAGTAAGGCTGGAGACAGTAAACTCAAAGATTTTATTTTCAAAATTAACTTTTTAACTAAACACAACTTCCATGAGCACAGGAAAAAAATGTCGCTTTACCCTAACACACAAATACATGTGCAGGTACACATTTTATAAAATGTTAATTCGCCACTGGTACAAAGCAGTACAATCAAGCAGTGCTGCATTTACAAATACAGCTTGACACTACGGGCAACCTGGAAACAGCCTGACACTACTAACAGCACAAAGTATTGCCGTACTGCCAACACAAAAATAATTAAAAGCTTATGCGTGATAAATGGCATGATATTACAACTTATATCTGTTTGCTACACAAGTCACTACTTTTACGTAAGTTTGCAGTGTGTTACTAGCCACACCTTTTATCTAGAATTAAAAAATCTGATATTCAGGATGTTGTATTAAAAAATTAAGTTATCAGCAATTAAAAAAACTCAAAATTCTATTATTCGATGTCGATGTCGACGACTTCTGTGTTTATAATTTTGTTCGTACATTATTAAATATGCTGAAGATGTCATTTCGAGTTTCATCTAATACACAATCATGTTTTTCTAACAAAATCTACCTATTGCTTTTAAGTGAGATGCACCCATTTCTTACTGCCTAATAACATACATACATACATAATCCATTCCCCTTTTACCACATTTCGCAGTGTCGGGGTTCCACACAAACTCTTATGGGAGTGCAACGGAGGTAATGGAGCTATTGTAGCAAGTACATTACGCTCCCCCATACTTTATCATTCATACAACTTTCATATTTTAACCTAAGAAGCTCAACTGCCTAATAACAAATATCAAAAATTCTTGTTCAATTAAACATTTATTAACTAAAATAAATAAAAAAGAGTAATTATTTTGTAAAAATTAGGTTTGTTTTCTATCTAATAATCTTTTTTAAAAGAACTTTTACAGGGTATTCAAATGCCCCATTTTTCTCTATAAATGTATTTTATATTTGAAGCATCCACGGTGAAATAATGTAAATGCCAAAGTATTCTAAGAACAGGTATCACCAGAAAGCTGCCTTCCATATTACACAACTTACTTTAAAGTTATTTTAAACTTGTTTCGTTTGTACAGCAAAAATATTACAGACAAGAGAAAAAAACAGTTGCTATTACTGAAAAGGCTATCTCCTTACACACTTTTTTGTCTCTAAAGTTAAGATAATGGCATTTACGTCATTTTGCCATGGACACAAATTGACTCAATTTAATGTTTTATTTAAATTCATAAACTTCTAGGAGGACCAAGCCATGTTGATAAAGGAGATGGCACTCTTACTGATAAGGTAAATATTTTATATTCTAGTTTTTTTTTCTGCATAACTGATACATATTTTTTTAAATTAGTCTCCAGATTCAAAACTGACCCGTAAAGAATCTTACAAAGCACAGAGAAAAAATTACAGACGGGAGAAGAAAAGAGTTGCAAATGAATTGCTCAATTCATTAAAAGATCCTTCAGTTGTTGTATTAGCTGATTGGTTAAAGATTCGAGGAACACTCAAATCATGGACCAAACTGTGGTGTGTACTTAAACCAGGTTTATTGTTGCTTTATAAAAGCCCAAAATGCAAGGTATTAAATAAAGGCCACAGTAGATTCTTAATATTATTATCCATAATATTATTTTAGAGCAATCATTGGGTTGGAACAATTTTGTTAAATGCTTGCAAAGTTATAGAAAGGCCAAGTAAAAAAGATGGTTTTTGTTTTAAATTGTACAATCCATTGGACCAGTCTGTTTGGGCACCAAGAGGACCTGAAAATGAAACTATTGGTTGGTTAACTATCAAAACATTAGAACAGTATGTTACTTTATATTATGGTTTTTTAGGAGCTGTAGTACAACCTCTTCCAAATTCATATTCAATTTTTCGTGCTTCATCTCAAGCATCGGGTATGTGTTGGTTGGATGCTTTGGAAATTTCTTTAAGAAATGATTCAGCTCTGATTCGATCTATTAGTACAAAATCTACATGTGGTAGTGCTAGCCATGAAACTCAGTGGTCTGAAGCAGATTATGAGAGGCATTTTGTTCATGGTATGTAGAAATATTATAACTATCGCTTCAAGAGAATTATTTCGGTATTTAATATTTACATGTCTTATTAATAATCTGTTTGATATAATTTCAAAATGTGTAATACTTCATAGAGACATATTTTCTTAATAGATCGTTTCTTCTAGAAAATATTTACATTTTATTATGAAAAACAGTTCTAATTTTATATCACATATTTTGGCCAGTGTGCCAATAATAGTCAAAGTCGAATAATTTTTTAACAAAGAAAAAGGTAAAACAAGTCTTGTCAGAAATTAAACTTTCTTTTGATTTGTGAAAGAACGTACAGGGTGTTCCATTTAAAAATCACTAGTCTTTAAGTAACATTGTATAAGTAAATGCTATAAGCTATTCATTTACTGTCTATCATAATTTAAGTCTAAAACAGTAAAAAACAGTTAATTATTGATACAGTGTTCAGTTGACATTTGATTTTACCAACTGTTTTGTAATTTAAGTAATTGTGCAGCAAATAACAATATTTTATATTAACTGGTTATAATCTTGCAATTTCCAATTATGTTAGTTTGTTTCTGCTAGATTATATTGTAAAAATGTATTTTTTAGATATATAAATTGTCTCAGTTTTTCTAAAAATATACGAAACTCTCTAATTCTTTATTATTTTGTACGTTTTTAACTATTATTGACATACATGTCACAATTAGAGCTGTGCGATTATGGAAATCAATAATCCAAACTCGAGAAAGAAATTGATTAAATCGATTAATCAATTGATCGATTAAATTGACTATATGATTATTTAAACAACTCGATTATTTAGGACTATTTAAAAAATAATGGATAGGTCGATTAATCGATCAATCCATTTAACCGATTCATTGATTAATCACTTGGTTTGACAATTCGTATCTTCTTTGTTATGATATAAAGCCTTTTCTGGATTAATATAATTAATTAGTACCGTATTCTAAAATCTTGCTAAAGTATATTTTTAAAAATCCACTTTAATTTGTGCGCAATGTATGTTCTGTTTGATGTCAGTCCCGATTAATCGATTCTTATGCACAGCCTAGTTACAATTAATTGAATCTATCATGTTTAAATATATTAAATTTTTATAACAACCATGGGTACTTACATTCCCTGCATTTCCCTTAAATTGTTTATTTCTCTATTATAGCATGTCCTTGTGCAGTCATTATTATGTTTCCAAAAAATTGTATATAGAGGTATAAAATGATTATTTATGATTGATTGATCACATTTATCAGTTTAAGCTATTCGTACATAATATTATAATATAATATAATAATATTTACAAACCACCAATGATTCTTTGGCAAAATGTCAGTGACTGACTGAGCTATCAAATTACTTTTAAAGGTAACAAAGATTATTTTTGCATAATTAGTTAAAAATTCTTTGAAATACATCTACAGTAGAGTCTCGCTAATTCTAAGTCGAAATGAGTTAAAAAAAACTTCAAATTAAGGAATTTTGTGAAAATGAAGCAACAACACACTAATGTACATATATGTTAAAAACGCAATTTTCTATAATCTGCTTTATTTGTCGTTTGAATTTGAAAATCTCAAAAATTTTGAACGACTTTTTTTAGAAAAGTATGTCTGATAGATGCAGGTCAATGTTAAGTCTAATAGGATTAAATGCAAACTCTAGAAATTGACACTGTCAGTACAAAAAAGTTACATCTGTTGAATGAACACAAGAAGGATTAAGACCTAATGCAGATGCACGCATTCTATTTTGGATGTTGTTGAAACAACTTAAAACTCTCTTGGAATAGTGTAGTCAAAACAAAATTCCACAATCCAGGGGGGTTTTCCTGTATTCTAGTAGGGAACGCAGGCAGATTTCATTTTGATACTGACCCATTTAATTATCATTATAGTTTGATTTGTTATTCGTTAATAAATAGTTGATTAAGTAAAAACATGTTGAGATTATTTAATCTATCTATCAATAGGTATTGTAATTTCTAATTGGAATTCTAAATACAGCGGTACAAAATTCCTTTAGTAAAACCTTTATTTTTTTTGTTTTGATAGATCCACCCGTTTGGATTTTGTATGGTTTAGCAAATGCGTATGGACTGTAGATAATAAAGGAGTAAAGACTAAATTTTAAATTCCAAGAATTGTAACTGAAAGATTTGAAACATATCACAAAGAAGATTTGCAGCTGTATTTGTGTTCATTGAAATAATAATAATAACAAAATGGTACGTAGAGTATTTATTGCTGAATTATCTTTTATTACCTGCTACCATGCACATTTTAAAAACTAAACAGATTATCTCCTTGAAATTTAAAATATCTGTCAGGTACATTCTTACAGTAAATAAATGTTTATAATATAAAAATACACGTTTAAACACATATATGTATGTAAAAGTGTTTACGGAACATCAATAGAGCTATCTCATTACAGCTAAAAGGCAACAATTTGCTTTCTCTGTTGCTATTTGCCATTTAACGTTCAATACGGTACTTGCTTAGGGCACCCATTATCGTAGGTGATGAAAAGTAGCGACTTTAGTGTACGCAGAAATACTTCACATAAAACACAGTTTATTATATTTATTTTATTATTTTGTTGAATTTGCTAGTGCACAAACATAGACAGCAAAAGACATACTTGAAAAGAACACGTGGATAATGAGTGTAAGGGTTACCAAAGGTCTCCCGCACGGCATATATATGGCATGGTATCATTCCCAAACCAAAATGACAGTGAATTCCTTGAATTCTTTGAAAATTGGTGTGAACGAAATCTATAGAATAACACAGTGCGACAAATTTCAACTTTTGGTTCATGACATGGGATTTCTCTTCAGGAAAGGAAAGATTAGGTGCCAAATAGCAATTCCGCAACGGAATTTTGCTAGGTTAGTTAAAATAAGAGAGTTTTTTAATTTTAAAGTTTGAGAACTATCAGGGTATGGGATTGGCTTGAAAAATTCGGAATATTACCTAAAAATATAGTTTTCGAGGTGTTTTTGGGCTTGTTTGAAAGGAAATTGAAACTAGATACAAAAACGAACATATGTGAAATCCTTGAAATACCAGGGGTCGTTTTAAAATGCATTTAAAGCGCTAATTTGAAGGGGGAATGGGGTAGCGAGGTGGCATAGGCCGTTCCTTTTTCATAAAAGCTTTTCCCCAATTGTCCCCTATTATACCGCAAAATTCCGGACTGAGAGTAATGTTTCTTCATAGAAAAATGAGTTTTTGAATTAAATTCAGAAGTATGAATCCATGTTCTTTATTTTGTTTTAATTTTGTTCAACAAATACAATGTTAACTTTACCTCTACTGATCTATTTGCTTCCTTTTGGGCGCTGGTTTCTCATTTTCGCTCTCCTCCCTGATTTGTATGTCTGAGCTGGATGCGTGGACATCATCTTCGCTATCACTGTTTTCATTCTTGTCTTCGTTCCTTTCTTTTTCGCTATCCTCAGCGTCTCTCTTTAGCCACCAACACAAATACCCTAACATGGCATTCAATTTTTTGCCTCTGTACCGAATTTCCGCAGGCATTGCAACCTAATGGAATCGCTCTCCATGTTCATCAGACTCTGAAGCTAACTGCTTCTCAAAGTAGCCAAGGTGACTATTAAGGAAATGTATTTTGAGAGACATTGATATCTTCAATTTCTCAAATGCCTGTAACATATCAGCTATCAAGTCACGGTAATTTTCTGCCCGATGCTTCCCCAAGAAATAAAGAATCACGGCCTTAACGGCATTCCAAACAATCGACTGGTCCTCATTCAGATATTTGTCAAAATCCGAATTTTTCATAAGCTTGCGAATATCACGAAACTTGCATCTTTATAAGTATAAATTTATGCATTTTGAAACTGTAAGGTGAGTAATATCTTTCCGTACACCACTGTAAAATGTCAAATTCAAAACAGTGAAATTGATACCTTCTTGTGACATCATCATTTCTTGCATCGTTATCAAGAAATTGGGATTGGACAGTCAGTTTTATGCACCCTTTCATTTTAGTTAATAGTAGCGTAATGATTGTGTTGGGCAACCAGACGTTTATAATGCTTCGTACTTTTATCTTGTACATTTTTCACCATTTTTGACTTTCATGCTGTGTTCATCCTGCACATTACACAGACATGTTTGAGCTTGCAGTACGACATGCAATATAAAAAATAAAAAAACGTTGAAGATAAAAAATGAATTCTGAAATCTAAATAATAATTTGTTTGTTGTTAAGAGAAATTAAAACAAATCAAAAAATGAATTTATTCCCCTTCAATTCAAAAAATCATTTTGCTAAAGAAGAAATATTGCTATCAGGCTGAAATTTTGCACTATAATAGAAAACACTAAAAAAAGTTTCTGTGAACTAAAACGCCTTCTGCCCCTCTCTATCCCATCCCCTTTTCAAATTAGCGCTTTAAATGCTTTTTAAAACGACCCCTGGTGATGCAAGAATTTCACTCATGTTTGTTTTTGTCTATCTTTTTTATATATCTACTTTCAATTTCCTTTCAAACAAGCCCAAAAACACCTCGAAAACTATTTTTAGGTAATTTTCCAAATTTTTCAAGCCAATCCGATACCCTGATAGTTCTCAATCTTTAAAATTGAAAAACTCTCTTATTTTAACTAACCTAGCAAAATGCCGATGGGGAATTGCTATTTGGCACCTATCTTGCCATTCCTGAAGAGAAATCCCATGTCAAGAAAAGTGTGTCGCACAGTGTAATGAAAGACATGTAATAATTGGAGACTTTAATATTAATTGGTTTAAAGTAAGATCTAGTAGCAATAAGCTAAAAAATATTCTTACTATGAAGCAAACTGTAAAATCGACAACAAGAGAGGTTAAAGGCAGTAAACTTTAATAGATTATGTGATTTTCAATGACAATAATTTAGAAGCAAAGGTACCTCTATTCCCTAAAATTAGCGACCATTCTTTTGCTGGAGTTCATTTTCAAAATCAAAATTGTACCAGGTATTTTGAAACCAGAACAATCAGGTCAAAAAAAGCATACACAGAAATTAAAATGCAAACGTTGTTGAGATGGTGCAATTTTGCAAACACAACTAATGTTGATGTGATGTGCGTGAATTGCAAGAAAATTTACAAAACTTTGTCACTAGTTTAATGCCTTGTCAAACAATAACAATGAATAAGCAAAACAAATGCTATACAAAAAAACTCAAATTTCCTAAAAGTCAGTGAGATTATCTGTCAGATAGCTAGATTAACAGGTAATGAAATAAATTCGGAAAATTACAGAATAGCGAAAAATAGTTATAGTAAGCAGGTTAGAAATAGTAAATGTCAAGATTACGAACACAAGATCGATAAGCTTAAATATGATTCTGGCAGACTGTGGAAAATGTTAAAAGACTTATGAAGACTGTTAATGAAAAACTAATGGACGATCCACAAGAAATTTCGGAGAATGTTAATCATTATTTTATTAGTAGCATCGAACAAATTCATACGAGTATAAACAGAAATAGTTTAATTGATTTCAATAATATAGGAATAAACTGTGAGGCGGTTTTTAACTTTTCTCCAATTTCAGTTCAAGATCATCAAAAAGTCATTAGAGGTATAAAAAATAAAAATTCTACAGACTGGATCACAATAAATATAATTAAAAAAGCAATGCCTATTATAGGAGACGTGTTGGTAATCATAATCAATAGATCATTTGAAACTTCAAAATTTCCACAGACTTTGAAAATGGCTACAGTTATTCCAGTTCCGAAAATTGCAGGGACTAGTAAGTGCAATGAGTTTAGGCCCATAAATATGTTATCCACATAAGAAAAGATTATCGAGCAAATTGTTAAAATTCAATTCGTAAATTATCTTGAAAATAATAAATTGCTTTCAGAATACCAATCAGGTTTTAGAAAACATCACTCTAATGAAACATCATTAAATATGATTATAACAAAATGGTTGGAACAAATAGATAAAAATAAGAAAATAGTTACGGTCATTTTGGACTTGAAAAGAGCATTTGAAACAATTGATAGGGATATCTTATTAAGAAAAATAGAAAGATACGGGATTAAAGGTTAAACCAATAGGAAGTTATTTAACTAATAGACGCTTATCCCACATTAAGTGATCTTTACAAGATGCGTACTGCATCGCGGCTACTTCTACTAACGTCCATATACGAAACATTAGAAGGAAATAGACTGAGTTATATATATATATGTATATATATAATCAAAACCCCCTATACCTTTCGGTGTGGGGACTGAGTTATTTGTATTTTTATAAAACTGCAAATGTAGCAAAAAGAAAATGTTTATTAGAAAAAAAACTAAATCAATTAGATAGTTAAAGAGTTATAGAATGGAGGAAACACGTTAAACTGAACAAATTTGTAATATTTGTGTAAATAAATGGCATTAAAAACAACACTTGGTTACTATATGTATTAAAACATTTAATTTCTAGGCTAACTACATTTAATTGAACCGCATCAAGTACTTCCCTCTAATCTATAAACATATAGGTAACTACCCATAATTCTATTTTATGCAAATTTTGTTTAATTAAATAACAATATTAAGATTAAAGTAAAAAGCTGTATTTCCCATCTCATTTCCCCTCAAGTTATTAGGCTAATGCACTATCTTTGTCGTATATTGTCGAATTCTAAATGTGCATTTGACGTGTATTAAGGAATTACAATTGCCCATATAAGATACATATACTGACGTCGCTCATTTCTCATAATGAAATAGTTAGGCAACTGATTTATGTTATTCGTCTCTATTCGTGGCCGGTGTGCGGGCGTCGGATGCTATCGGCTCTCGGTAGCAGTCGAGTGCCCTTCTGTGTTCGATTAGGTAACGCACGGTAGGATAAACAAAGAGAAATTGATTGTTTATTACAGAAGTTTTTTGAGAAATAGAATAAGAATTACGTTAATATCAATTCGTTTGAAGCGTGGTCCCGTCCTATGCTCTTAATGTTTGTCATATAAACCTTTTTGCAGATGATACCTTAATAACAGTATCGGACACAGATTTTAACTTAGTGATACAAAAGATAAATTCAGACTTAATATAAAAAGATTAATAGAAAATATAACAAGTTGGTTAAAACTTAATACTTCAAAAACTAAAGCTATGATAATATCAAACAGGGTGTGCTCTAATTTAACGGATCGGGTAAGTATTGATGGAGGAAATATAGAAATTGTTGGTGATATGAAATATTTAGGAATTGTGATAGATAATAGGCTAAAATTAGATTAAGCAATAAATTAAACATATGGTCTAGAATATTGTAGCCTCGGACTGCTCTTGAGGGTGTGGGTATCGCTCAACAACAATATTGAGAATGCTATATACACAGGGCGCCACAATATTTATTGCGGAAAATATTGAAAACCGGTTTATTCTGAATGTTGAGGTAAATAGTTATCAATTGAACAATCAGTCATCAATAAAAGAACATTAGGGTTTATTAACAGTACTCAGTGTTTATTAAAAGATAAGATTCACAGTGTTATATTGCTGGTATATTTGAACTAGCATTAATTGGTTAAGCCAAACGAAATTAAGGTTAATATAAACATGTTGGTTACAAAGACTCGATGTTACTTTGAGTAGGTGTATAGAGGAGATCTCTATATGTACAAAAGAAAATACATCTATATACATTTATATAGCTTGATACTTTAAGAAAAAAATTAGGTAATTCACAGTTCTTATACTAGTAACATCAAAGTGAGCAAATTAGTTTTTATTATTGTCCAAAAATTCACTTATCTGTCTTTTATAATGGAACGATGTAACGATGTGTTTGGTTTCGTAATTCATAGGGTTGGGATGGCGGCAATGAATCTTGGGTGATACGGATATTATAGAAAGGCACTGTACTAATAGATACCATAAGATAAGCTAATACTCCAGTCAGAAACAGGTCTTCCACAAGTACATCAAAGGATTAGTAGGCCTAAACCACTAAATATTCCATACGAAAATCTTTCAGCAAATCTTATAATTAATGTTTCGTATCATCCCAATTGCAATCGGTAAATAAATCCCTCCGTAAATCCCTAGAAGAATGGACATGAATATAACCTAGTTTCAGTCAAAAAGGAAAATAATTACTTTAAATTTAAAAGGTATTGATTTTTTTAGAAAAAGTCAAAAAGCATTTGTTTTTTCAAAAACTCTGTGATTCTAAGTTTTTATTAGAGAAACCTAGGTAACTAGACAAACAGAATGTTACAATATTAATCTATAAGACTATTATTGCCCTACATTTTGAGTATTGTGCCTCCATTATATTTCTAATAAAGGAAACTGATATGCAAAGACTTCAAAAATTACAAAACAGAGCTATGAGGATTATTCTGGATTGTAACAGAAGAACTAGCATATCCATGCTGGATATGCTTCATCAACAATAACACTAGTCAACACTAATTTTATTATCAATTATACAATTTTTGAGGATTCAGATTTATTATTCAAGCAAGCTTAGGCTGTCGTGTGGTCGCCCAGAATTAGTATTAGAATTAGAATCCAAAAAATAAAAATATTACTGTAAAGCAAATTCATCGAGCTTTCAAATGGTGTCTTTTGTCACCCCATGCCATTTAAAAATTTTAGGGTGAACCTCGCACCTATTTTAAGGTTGGAAATGGCTGGAAGATTGCGGTTTAGTGCCTCAAAATGAGCTTGTTTCGTTATCAGTGGGCCACTATGTATAAGCTCTTTACTGTGTTAATCATTTTTAGGTTAACACCTCTCTGCTTTAAGATTTCCCAATATTTCTTTTCTTTTGAGCTTGTCAAATGCTTTTTTCAGGTCGATAAAGCAGATATGTAACTTGCCATTATAGCTTATTATTCTTTCACCCATTTGTCTCGTTGTATATATCAGGTCTTAAATGTTTGTTTCTTGAATCCACACTGTGCTTCATCCATAGTTTGTTCCATCTGTTCCAGAATCTTTGTGTAGAGCTTTCCTGGTATACTGCCCAATGTTATTCCTTTATAATTATTGCAATTACGGCTGTCTCCTTTTTTGTAGATTGGAACTATTATGCTCGTCTGCCAATCCTCTGGTACTTTACTTTCTTTCATTGCCTTATTATATATTTTCCATAATACCTCCATTCTCGCTTTCCCTGCATATTTAACTATTTCTGCTGTGATGTCATCTATACCCGCTGACTTTCCTATTTTCAGGCTCTTTATTGCTATCTCCACTTCTTCTAGTCTTATTGTTATGTCTTCTTCTTCCTCTCCTTTGTCTTCTGTTGTTATTAAATGTTCTTCGCCCTCATAATTTTGTGGTGCTTCCCTCGTGAGCAGTTCTTGAAAGTATTGTTTTCAACTCTGCCTGATCATCTTTCTGCATTAAAATTTTGCCTTTTTTGTTCATAGCTTCTTCAAAGATATGATTTTTTTGTTTCTTATCTTTTTCATAATGTTATAATTTTGAAATGCAATTTATTAAAATTATTTGGAAAATGTATATTTTCAAAAAGAAAATGGTCTAAATTTTTTTTAATATTATTGAATATGTCGAAAGTGCAATTATCTGACTTATATTATAAATGCATGCATATTTTGGTATTTTAAAGTGTGTAAATAAATAATACTTCTTAATAATTTTATTGTTATTACTAAAACTACTATTATTATGTAAAACTAAATTTATTGAATATATATTGCGGACCATAACATTTATATAAAAGTTAAATGTTTTTTTCATTATATTCTAGATCTTGATGATACCAGTCAACCAGATAATGGTGCTCAATTAAGTACAGGCGATGGAGAAATGAGCGATACAGATTCTGATATATCTGCAAAGGAAGAAGAAATAGTTGATGAAGATCCACCTGAAACACCTTATGTACCAAATGAAGAAGAAGAATTTGGAGATGTAAGTTACATTTCTCATTGCTTACAAATCTTCATTGAACTGAATTGTTTATTCCAGGCAGGAGAACAAGTAGAAGAGTTAGCAGATGAACATAAATCATTAATATGGTACTTGGTAAAGCAAGTTCGCCCAGGAATGGATTTGAGTAAAGTTGTCTTGCCAACGTTTATACTTGAACCTCGATCATTTTTAGATAAACTTGCTGATTCTTATTATCATGTGGATATAATTTCACAGTAAGCTATACAAATATGCTTAACTTTTCGATTAATTTTAAATGTGTGTTACAGTGCTGTTCTTGAAGATGATGCATTTACCAGAATGAAATGTGTAGTAAAATGGTATTTATCAGGTCTGTACAAAAAACCTAAGGGATTAAAGAAACCATACAATCCTATACTAGGAGAGACATTTCGATGTTACTGGATTCACCCTAATGGTTCAAAAACATTCTATATTGCAGAACAGGTCTCTCATCATCCTCCAGTAAGATGTTTGACACAATATTTTATTTGATTTTTAAGTAATTTCCGGTTTAGGTTTCAGCATTTTATGTAACAAATCGACAAGAAGGGTTTTCAATAAGTGCATCAATCCTGGCCAAATCTAAGTTTTATGGAAATTCTACATCAGCAATATTAGATGGAGTTGCAGTATTAACACTTCTACCACGAGGTGAAGATTACACACTCACAATACCTTATGCTCACTGTAAAGGGATACTTATGGGTACTTTATGTATGGAGCTTGGTGGAAAAGTTTATGTAGATTGTGAGAAAACGGGGTATCGAACTGAACTCGAATTTAAATTAAAGGTTTGTTAAGATCTGTAACTATTTTTTCTTTCAATAGAGTATGCTAATTTACTCTACTGTATAATAAAGCTAAGAAATGTATATACAGTCGAACCTCTTTAAGTTGAAATTATAAGGAAAAACAAAAAAAAACAACTTATGGAAAATTCGATTAACCGAATTTTTTTTGAAAAAGGGTAAAAAAATATCAAAACTCGTTCAAAATTTCTATTGCATGTTTAAAAAAATAGAAAAAGGTACATTTACAATACTAAATAATATACACGTAATTTTACTTAATTTTAAGAAAATAATTAGGTATTTTTTGTTGCTTTTTGTTTTTGTGTTGAATAGTTTCACAATATTTGATTTTCAATATTTCGTCTTGAACACATAAAATGCTGATAGCGTATCTATGACCTTACTGGCAATTACCACACTTTGAGAGTCACAATCTTTATTTTTACTATCATTGTGACTTTCTTTGTTTGGATTCATAACGTTTTGGATATTAAGTACCTCTTTGTCCACTTCCACGTAATCCTGAAAATTAATGTGCTCTATTCCTTGTTGATTTTGAAAACTCTTTCAAAATTAAAAAAAAAGAGGAAAGTCATCTTCTGAATCCCATGTTTCTAGTTCAACAACTTCAATTTCATTTTTCTTGAATGGCGCTTTTCTAAAGTAGTTCTCTATAGTCGTCGAATCTACCTCACACCAAGCTTTGTAAATATTCCATATATAATCCAACAAAATGATCTTGGAAATTTCCTTATTCTTATGAAATGCATTGATAATTTCTACTAGTATACGTTGTCCGTATGCCTGCTTTAGATTTTTTATTATGCCTTGATCCATCGATTGCTATTTAGGTGTCAAGTTTGGCAGGAAGTACACTGCTTTAGTAGCTGTTAATCTACACATTAACTGTTTTGGATGTGACGGGCAGTTGTCGGCAACAAGGAGAATCTTTTGTGTTTCTGCTTTAAATTTTCTATGCAACCTGTGCACCCATTCTTCAAATAAAACACCAGTAATCTATTTTTTGTTACATCTATAAGTTAAAGGTAAACTTTTTATTTTGGCAAAACATCTTGGTTTTTGTGATTTACTGATTAGAAGTAAACCTAGTCTTTCTGTTCCCGATGATGGCCAGCCTATGGTTGGGATTTGTGACGCTACCAACCCTGCACTTGTGTTCCGATAGAGGTAAGTAGGTGCCTATCATGTTGAAAAATTAAGTTTTCATGCTTATGATCCTACTAATAAGGAATTCACTTGCCATCCATGTTAAAGGAAATGCCATCCGAAACTTGTTTATTCCGTTAAACCCAGCCTAGATTATTAGGCAACAACCATCAAAGTTTCTACGTGAAAAGCTCAATGGTTTCTTTCATAAGTCATGCCAATAATCACGAAACCCGTCAGATCAGTCAAAATTAAATTTTTTCTATTCGCTCCAGATTATCTAAAACTATCTTTTCTTATTAATTTAAACAACAGGGAATATTAAATGTGTTATTACTTTCGTTCAATCAGGTTTTTAACTGAAATTGCAAACATCTTTCTTTTAACGGAATAAACAAGCTTCGGATAGCATTTCGTTTGACATGGATGGCAAGTGAATTCCTTATTATGAGGATCATGAACATGAAAACGAAATTTTTCAACAGGATAGTCATTTGCTTACCGCTGTCGGAACACACGAGCAAGGTTGGTAGCGTCACAAATCCCAACCTTAGACTGTCCATCATGTTCTCCAGACATTAACCCTATGGAAAACGTGTGGGGCATTATCATTTAAAAGATTTACAGTGGAAATGATCCTTTCCGCACTGTAAATGATCTTAGGAGAGCCATTTTGCAGACCTTGGTAATGTCACTATCAATCAGCTTAATCATCTCGTCTTAAGCATGAACAATCGAATTTTTCAAATCATTAACCATTATGGTGGTGCTTTTGATTATTAATTTAATGATCTTTTTTGGTTTTGATAAATTAATGTTTAATAAATGGTGAGTTTTAATTAGTGAACTTATTTCAATTTCTAATTTACAAACATTTAAAACTTTTCATTTTTATCTTCAAATGTTATTACTTTTTGTACCAAACATGCAGATGTTTTGAAAAGGTAGGAGAACACATAAAAATGTTTAGTAAATAAGCCTTTTAAGTGGTTTTACGGTAAGATACGTTCTAACAAAAATATTTCAAAAATTATATCAATATTCTAGGTGAACCTATATCAATTTCCAGGTCTGTAGATGCAAAAAGAAAGATGTAGCGTTAAAGTACAAAATATTAAAGTTTTTTAATCATAAATTAATTTCAAGTTTTAGGTACGTAAATTATGTATTAGGGCAATAAAACACTAATGCAGATAAAACTTCGTTTTAATTTGTTTTAATCTTAAAAACATCCCCGTTTTCCTTTGTATGAAATTTCTGTTTAACGAACTTTTTGGATTTAGCAACTTCGCTAAATAGAGGTTCCAATGTATATCAATATATAGAATAAGTAAATTTAATTTGTTTTATTTGAATTTTTGATTAAAATTGTTAGGAACACTACTGATCCTAGGTATGAATAATTCTGACAGTTCTTCCTTACATGAGTTTATCAGTGGTGGCTCGTGGTCTTTTGCGTTGGGTCGGCACGGCAGGTCGGCATTAAGATCATGCACTAATTTTTAGTTACAATATTTTTTGTCATGACATTGTGATATCTATAAGCTAAATAACCTCTAAGTCAGTCAGTGAATTTGTTTTTGTTTTTTTTTGTTATTAACAAATTACACCGATCAGCGAGAACCAACGGGAAGGTCTAGAGCATCTCTCGCCAGGGTGGGGGAGATAAAGGATTTTGGCGAGGTAAAATAAGGATATTAAAAATTAAAGTTAACTTCTTAAATAAAATTTAAAAAATTAATAAAAAAATAAACTACATATTCAAAAAACAATGAAAATTATAAATACACTCTACATAACGATAAAAAAATAAAAATGATTCTATAAAAAAGTAAGTGTCAACAACAAACAACACTTTTAATTCTGTTTCATGGGAATTAAAAAACAAATAAATTTTGCATGTATTATTAGATATGTTTATAAATTAGTTCAATTCTCCTGTTTTTCTGAAGTGCAAAATGATCTATTACTTTATCATAAAATTTAGAATCACGTTCATCTTGTAATGTTTTTACTAATTCTTTTTCAACTACTATTTTGGACAAACTATTTAATCGCGTTTGACTCATAGAATTTCGAACAAAATTTTTAATCCTCTTTAAAGTGGAAAAACTTCTTTCAACTGAAGAAGATGTAGACGGAAGTGATAATACTAAAGATAACAATGTATAAATTTCGGGAACATCACTCTGCAATGAATTAGAATAAATAAAATAAAGCATATTAGGTAAATCAGGGGATTCTCCAAAAATTTCGTGATCTGAATATAAAACTTGTAATTCTCGAGTTAATTTAATTTTGTCGAATAATTTTGGATAACTTGTAGTTACCAAATCAACTAAATTGTTGGGAAAATGTTTTTGAAATTTTGAAAAATTATTTTTATCGAGAAGTTCGAAAAATTTAATTTTATCTAAATTGCTAAACCTTGCTTTTATCTGAACAACTGCCATATCCAAAATTTCATTAAATAAACGTCTAAAATAACTTTTGCCATCATTGTCTAGTCCATCAAAATCAGTTTTCCGCTTTTTTTGGGGAGGGCCTAATTGACTGACTACATCGTCAAATATGTTATTGAAAAATTTTTCTTCATTTCTGAACCCGTTTAAAGTTGAAAGTAAAGATTCAATTCGCTTCTTACAGTAAGAAATGTCAGTAGATTTGCTTTGTAAAATAGAAAAAATTATGTCCGTTTGATCAAAAATTAAGTTGAAGGTATGCAACAAAAACAAAAAATTAAAGTTGTTCAACATTTTCTTAAAACCTACAGCTTCACGGATGGTGTCATGGTCAGTCTTAAAATCGTCATGACTTAAAATGGTATCAAAAACTTCGATTAACAGATTTTTGTATTTTATTACTGTTCCAACGATTCTAGATTTAAAATTCCAACGTGTTTCCACATTAGTTGGTAACCTTTTGTTACATATATCAGTTAAAATATTTGTCCGTTTAGTAGACTTTGAAAAAAACGCGGAAATACCAACAATATTTGCAAAAAAAATTCTACACTCTTTGATTTTACTACAGGTATCTTGTAAAATTAAATTTAATCGGTGGGCGAAACAATGAGTAAAAATTGCCTGAGGGGCAATTGTTTTTATTTTGGCTTGCAATCCGTTTAATTCCCCTGCCATGACTGAGGCTCCGTCATAAGTCTGTCCCACTAATTTTTCAGAAATATTAAATTTTGTAAATTCATTAATCAATAATTGATATAAATCATCTGCTCTACGGCCTGAACTTACATTATAAAACCCCATGAAACGTTCAATAATTTTACCTTTACTTGTGAAACGAAATATTACCGATAATTGTGAAAAACAGGAGATATCCGTAGTCTCATCAATTTGCCATGAAAAGCAAGGCGTATCTTTTAACTCGTTTTCAACCGTAATCGTTAACACATGATTGATACTTTGAATAATATCATTCTGAATTGTTTTAGATAGTCCGGTAAAAGTTGTAGATTCATCTAAAAAATTATTGAATTTATCATCATAACGACCTAATAATTTTACAAGTTCTCTAAAATTACCCTGATTAAATGATTGTTCAGTTTCGTCATGTCCCCTGAAAGCAAGTTCTTGGACTCCTAGGTATATGGTAATATCAATTAATCGTTTAAGGGCTTCGCGATTGTCGCAAACTTTACGATTATGATCTACGATACTCTGACGATGTGCATTATCCAAGGCCGTTGCAATATTTTGTTTCCCAAATAATTTTAATTTTAATGCGGAATGAGTATGGTCTTTCGAGGCACCATGCTTTTGAATTGCCCTACCGATTTCCTTAAGGTTGTTATAACCTGTGAAGTTCCACGGATTTTGATGCTGCTCCGAAAAAAGTAAACAAGGCCAACAAAACAATTTATTTCTAGTTTCGCTACCGGTAATCCACTGACATTTACCAAACCAAGAAACACAAAAAGCGCGATTAGAACTATTTTGTTTGTTAATTACTAAATTTTTCATGGCAGGGCATGGCCGCTTCAAGTTTTTTACTAATAATTTATCATCATACGAAAGTGATGAAAATTTATTTCTTAATAAAAAATCAACAATGTCTAAATTGTTACTCACCACTTCTCCAATATTTGTCATATTTATAAACTGTAAATACTTACAAACTACAAGTAGAAACCTGATCAAAACTAAAACACCACACGTTGGAAAATTAACCCTTACAATAACGAAAATAACGAAATAACTTTAATTTAACCTCTTAAACTGCAAAATTGCAAAAACAACCAGACTCTAGAGTCTAGACAGTCTAGACGAAGGATACCGATTAAGGGCGATTGGTAGATCGATTTTCTGAATACTTCGTACGGCTTGCCGTGCCGAGAACCGACCCTGGAGAGTGGGGAATCCGATCACCGCACTGCATTTACCATTTAGAGGAACAATATACTACTATTATTATTTTTGGTCATTAACTAATTATATCTTATATCTGCAATAGTTTTAAATCATAAAAATATAAATTACAAATGGTACATTAACAGATATTATTAACTCATTCATTCATCTATCGTCGATCAATATAAATAAACAAAATTTGTTTATAATTTAATTCTTATTTTTTTTCTACATCAGTTTTAAAAAACAAATAATAATTGCAATATGATAAGGATGAATAATAATAATTCCTTAAAGTCCTTTGTTTTCTAATTTCTAGCGTTTTATTTATGTGGTAATTTTATTAATTTAATAGTAACATTTAATTTTTTAAATACAACTAAAATAATGTGGAATAACATAAGAATATTCTATAAACAATTGTAAATTTTATTAATCTATCCATTACTTATTCGAAAACAAATAAAAGACCATCAGCTGTGTGGTATATGCGAGTCGAATACGGCAGGCCGTACCGAGGTGCCCTGTGTGTGATTCATACAAACCATTCCACGCATATGTTGTCTCTGTCAGACTCGCATGAATTCCTAACATAAAATCTCACACAGTTGTGCTCTCTTAATTCACCCACGTCCATTCTGCCGACCCTGGCGACTTGGAGCGTGGTGGCTTGCGCTCGCGTCCTATGCGTTGATGTTTGAAAGTTAAGGAGTTCGGACACACGCATTTTTTTTGATACTTTTTTAATAATTATGAGAATTTTCATTTAAAAATTTAGAAAACTAAAGAAAAGTAGAAAAACATATTTTTTTTATTTCTTTATTTGAAAAATATCTGGGTCGGCACTGCCGTACCTGCCGTCCCTGACAAGCCGCCACTGGAGTTTATTTGAAATATAATTTTAACTAACATGTTCCAATATAAATTTAATTAAAGCTTAATGTTTAAACTACATGATATTAAAAGCAGAGTAAATTTCGATAACGCACTAATAAAATATAATCTAATTTAGATACTCATGCATTCTATTTTACCAGTGAAAGCTAATTTCCTGTATGCTTTTTTCACTTCTGCTGGAACACTTAAAGGCACAACAATTCACCATATTGAATAATCAATGTTTTCTTGTTAAATAATTAATATATTTATTATAAAACACAAAATAACTTCCTCTCTGAAACTCAATGTTTGCCATCGAATCAATGGTGACTGGTAACATGAAACAAACATTGGGGGTATACGTCACGCGCTATCCTCTCTCCTACCTAATCTAAGTGTTGAACTTTATACTCAAGCTTTCAAATAAATTTGTTGAAGATGCGCGTCTTCATATCTCATCTCCAATCTAGACACTAACAATTGGTAATCATTTTCCTGTCCTGCTGGGATTGTTTGCAGGACGTTCAACGCGTCTCCACGCAACGCCACAGTTAAAGAAACGGCCTTTTCCTTGCCTGTCCATCCGTTGGCCCCAGCTGCCGCCTCAAATTGTTTGTAGTAGGTGGACCAAGGTATCTTTCCATCGAACGTGGGTGGTTTTACTTTTATCCCTACGGTAGAAAACTTCTCTTCTTTAAATTGTTTCTTTCCTTCATTAAACGGCCACTCAGACGTTGAGGGAAACCGTAGTTGATTCATTCTATCTTCCAACATTTCGTCGTCTTTCTTAGCTGTTGGTGGTAATTGCATTTGGGCTATTTTCTCTTCTACCATCTTTATTACCCTATATTGTTCCGCCAATCTACCTTCCAACAGTCCTAACGCGCTGGAATTTTCCAACAATTCTTCAAAAACTTTTTCTTCTAACGCTTTGACATTTTCCAGCAATTCTCCTTTAAGCCTTCTAGAACTTTCTTCGGATTTCCTGGAATTCTCCAGTATTTCTTCCTTTAGCATTCTAACATTTTCTTCGGCCTTTTCTAGTAATTCTTCTTTAAGCATTTTAGAATTTTCAAAAACTTTTTCTTCTAGCACTTTATTATTTTCCATTAACTTTCTGGAATTCTCTTCGGACTTTTCCAGTAGTTCTTCTTTTAACATTCTAGAATTCTCTTCGGACTTTCTAGAATTCTCTTCCATTTTACTTAATAACAAATTAGTATCAATTGCGGGTCCAGGTATTTCGAAGAGGAAACTTTCAGGGTCTTCTTGCTGTTCCAAAAGCCATTCTCTTAGCCGATTTATTAACACGTTTTTAAGGCCCGTTGTGTCTAAATCTCGTTCTTCAAGTTCGTGTTTTAAGTCTATTACCTTCAGATCTTTTAACAATTTCATTGCCATTTTAATTATTTAGTTGTTATTGTTTTTAATACTAACAGTTTATTCTCACAGCACTTTGTTTAATTATTACGCGATTTTATTTATTTTAAAACTCCACACCTGACAACACTGTAACGTTCTTTTTAAAATAATAACACAAGTGCTGTTTAAATCGTCTATTCACAAAGAAATATTTATTTACAAACACTAATGAATACACTATAAATTAACGCTAATTATAAACCATTAAAACTATTATTTACAGACTATGAATTTCTAATACAACATTTATCTTTACATTTACTATTTATTTCGTGATACCCATTTAATTACTCGCTGTTGACTGCCCCTCTTTTATCCGCGTAGTCGATTTTATACCCTCATATAATCGTACCAGAAGCCGCTGGAACCTACTATGTATTTCTGGAAGGCACTAGATAAACCGCGTCTGGTTTACATGCTTGGTGCGATGCGTCATTCTCTCGAATGCTGTAGAATATTCCATTTGTTGTGTGAAGAAGAGGTTCTTTCTTTTTCTCTCTTGTTACACTATCAAAGAAAGTGGAAATTATTTAACAATTAAATATGTTTTAATGATTGCTTTAGAATATTATGTTGGTAAATCGTCAGTCCGCGATATAAAGAAAAACTAAAATCCTAGCGTATGTCTCGTCTGCTGACAAATGTACAGGAAATAGAAAAAGAAGGAAGAAAAAGGAGAAAGAGAAAGCTTAATGAAAAAACAAATTACTGACTTTTTAATTAGAAGTAAAAGTTTGTAATAAAATTAGTAAATTACATAAGTTAAGTTCTTTATAATAAAGTACCATGGCATAAAGCAATACTTTTATTCGTACATCCAATAATCCAAAATCCTCTTTAATACTAATTAGCTTTGCATTTATAGGTTTGGATAAAAGAGTTTCTACTGTACTATCTTTTTATGTATATCTAAAGCAAGTTTCATTTAACTAAACTAATTGTTTGTTTAATCTTTATAGCCATTCCTTGGTGGTGCAGATCAAATAAACTGTGTCTCAGGACGCCTTAAATTAGGTAAAGAAACTTTAGCTACACTTGATGGTCATTGGGATGGTGTAATTAATATAAAAGATAGAAGAACGGGGGTAAGTTTTTTAGGTGCTTTTAGATTAGTACAAATTTAATAAAATTGTGCTTCATATTCAGGAAGAACAAGTTTTATGGAATCCCACTCCTTCTGAAAGAAAACAAAGATTAAAGCGTCATACTGTTTCTATTGAGCATCAGGGCGATTTTGAATCAGAACGATTATGGCAGCATGTCTCGGCAGCTATTATGCATGAGGATATGAATTCAGCTACAGAAGAAAAAACAGCTTTAGAGGAAGCACAAAGGGGTATGATGTTTTTGAGTTGTTGATAAGATTTTTTTTGTAATTAAAAAAGAAAATTCGGTATTCAACTCAGACACTTAAATATTTTACATCCTAGGCAATTTTTGCTAAGAATTATATCATGGTGGGAGATTTTTGAAACATTATAATAGGCAACCTCTATTCATTGAGTTACTGGTATTGACATAGTCTTACTAACACCTCTGCATAAGTAAATGGACAAAATTAAAAAATAATTTTTTAGTTTAGGAAAGTGTTTATTTATACTTCTGTTCTAGAATTAAATACATCTACATGTAACAAAAAAATATTATTTCCAATTGACAAACGGTTCTTCTTCTATTTTTCTTAACTTGTACAAGATCAGCTGCTTTATCATGATTTGGAGCACCTCAATGTCAAATTCCTTTATTCTTCTCTTAATCATGTGGGCTACTGCTTTTCATTTTTTGCCTCTCAGCTTTTAGACTTTCTGATACAAATTATCACAAAAGTTCTTGCTTGGACGAGCCTGGAGAATGTTGGGGAAATATAAAATACCTTTCATAATACAAAATGATCACTTTTTTGCCCTTGTAGCAATTGCATCATTTTTCTGCCACAAACTGATATATTTTTCTTTGCTCACACAGCTTTGATCGAGTTGGTATGATCAAAATGTTTACAATGACGACACACTTTTTTAAAACATAACCTCAAAATAATGAAGAAAAAAGAAACATACGTTATTGTTTGTTTTGCTTTTAAGTTTAAAGTATTAAGTTCTTGAATTAAAAGACAATTTATCAAAACATATCAATCAAGACCAGTGATGGGCACGGTAGGGGCTCCTTACGCGGCTGCTACCTCTATTCACTAGTTCACATAATTAGATTAGAAATATATCACAGATGCGAAATTAGAGGTTTTCATAAGCGCAAATTTCATATAATACTTCATTTTATAAATAGATAATTATTAAATTACATTTCCAAATAATTCCCAATGAAAACAATTTTATTTATATATAAACAATTTAAATTAATTTAAAACGCTTAAAAAGAGAATAAAAAAAACAGAACAATAGTTAGTATGTTTGAATTAAAGTACTAGCCGGGTAGTACATGCATGAAAGATTAATTTTGAATGCTTGCTCCCCAGGAGTTGAGACACTACTTAACTCCTTTTCTACAATTTATATTTTCGAAAACGATACTTCACTCTCACAGTTTGAGTTTTTTCTTCTAATATTGACGATTTAATATAAAGTCCAAGACTATGGAACTTGTCAATTATTATGAATTTGTACTACAACTATGTTAAAAGATTTGTGTGATAAGTATCTATCATGTGTTTAGTTTTTGCAATATTGATTACATACATGGTATCATGGTATGAGGGCTTCCACACACAATTTCAGTATTAAGTTTTACAAAACTGCCACATTTTAGCACATTTTAACTGCATACCAGATGTACAATAGCAAAATGTCTTTGATATGCAGTACCTGATGATGTAGTTTTTAACGGCTCTTTTTGTTTTGTTGTATTTTAATGGTGACTGTAATTTTTAAAGATATAAGTTTAATATTCATGTTAATATTTACGGTAATTTTAAGTAGAATATTAGATTTTATAATTTTTTAAATGTCAGTAAAATGAATTGTTTACACTTCTCGTGATTATACAACATAACATAACCCCCATTGAAAAATCAACGAACACATCTCTGGTCGTTTCAGCTATCAATACACTAAGAAAAGAGATCTATTTACAAAAGTTGAGCTGCTGGTAACTCCACCGCCGGCAATCTGCATGCGTACGACATACCCGGCATGATTTGTAGGTGCTCACACTCTTAAATAATTACAATTAACTTATGTCTCTATAAAAGTTGTTGAATTTCGAGAATCACCGAATAGATTTTGATACCTTTTTAACCATTTGGTAGCTTGTTTTTTGGAAAATATTTAGTTATATAAAGAGTAGCCAAAAAGTATTTCGAGAGTCGTATAATGAGCAAAATGTAACAGAAATAATAATAATAATATGTTTATTAACGCCAAATAGCAATTACAAAAATATATAAATATATAAATAAGTAACTTGAGAAGTTTGATTAAATTAAATAAATAAATAATGTAGTTATATTAATACCAACATAAACTAAAACAACAAGAACATCAGAAAGCTAAATATCACAATTATTGAATTACCTTTAGAAGTCCCCATATGCCACTCTCATCCCTACGCCATCCCAGCCTTCATCATAATAAATAATCAATAAAATTTGCAAAACAAATGCAAAATGCCTTACGCTGTGAAAATGGTAACAGATAAAGGCAAACTGTAAGTGAACGAATTGTAGCTCTCAAAAAGATCTACAAAAAAGTCCGCAATGGCATATACGTATTTCTTAAAGATTACTCACACTCAAGATTTTTTATAGTAGTTATTTTTGCGGAAAACTTTTCTCCCCCTGGAATGTTGCCTTACTCTGTCCCTGCTATACATATGCCGGTAATTTCTGTATTTTTTTATCTTCAGAATTGCTAAGTATGATTAGATTGCAGAAAGTATAATCTGTAACAATTTGAAGTTTGTAGCTTACGCCATTCAAGAGATATATAGTCATAATGATTTTTTAAGAAATGACTCCCCCTGTAGCCCCCCTGGGTTTTTTAGGATTAAAAATATACTCATGCACCCCTTTGGGGTAAGGCCCACCTGCCTGTAAAATTTCAGCATCGGAACTGGCTATTATTATATGTTTGCCACCACATTCTACCTTATTAATTCTTTTAACAAAATACCGCGAGAATGCAATATTAAATTCTCTTAATTCCCATGGCTTCATTTGTTAAGCAATGAAACGAACTATTATTTTTTTTTTTATTATTATGCCTACACTACAGGGGAACCAACCTAAGGTCATATGTGCATCATCTAACATGCAACACAATCACACACACCCATAGCTAAAAAAATTTAGAAAAATTCTACTGGCCTAAGTGGCCTAAGTCTAAATACGTTTAGAGCGCTAGCTATTATTATTATTACCACTTCACTTCTGTTTCAGTCTAATTAAGTTATGTTTTTAATTCATCTTAAAATTTTTATTTCTTAAGTTTGAATTTGGTTTTTTGAAATTTTGTTTAAAAATTTTTTCTATTGGTTATTAATATGTGCATTAAATAGCCAGGAAGCAGCATTTAGTTTGTTATTAATTTTGTTAATTCTTTCATCCTTCTTATGTATTATTATTGAAATCAGATATTTTAATGTATTTGTTTAGTAATTGTCTTCTAGTGCCAATAATTCTTCTCTATCTAATCTTACCTTATATTTTGATTAGTATCGCATCAACCAATAACTTTCTCTCCTATTTTGTACTTTGTAAGTAAATCTATGCACACTTTTATGTTCATACCATATCTTAACCATTAGTAAAAATCATTTAATACACAAAATTCAGTAATTTTTTTGGGTGCTGTCATCCACCATAGAACACAACTGCTTAAATCACCTATTATAATTAATTGACCTTTTTTATTATTCACTTGACTTTGTAAATTACACCAAAATTTTTGTTTAACTTTATTTCAATCACTTTTGATAAGCAATTTTGTATTATTGAGCACCAGTGGCGGCTGGAGAGAATTTATAAGGGAGCTGCTGCACTATACCGTGTGGAACGAAAGGACAAAAACGAGTAACTTAACATTAAGACTGCCGTCTGCCTATGCTAGTCAATGTAAACTTTGAGATCCAATTTATGGAGACTGATGTAACCTACAATGCTGTATTTTTTTATAGCAATACATAAGACCATTTTCTCGGGCTTGAAGTATTTTCAAGCCGTTAGTGCCTTCAGTTTTTAAGAAAAAAAAATAAAAAAGAAATTTTTTTCGAAAAGATGTCATGTGATGTCTGATAAAATAGTGATCCTGAAATTGCAAGAAAAATTTTTTTGAATTATATATCTTTCGAAATTTAGTTTTATCTGAATTTGGAGGCTCAAATCTAGGAGGCGGAGTCTTCGACTTCGGTAGAAAGCTATTAACGCTTAACGATCATAATGGCAGCGAATGGAACAGCCAAGAATAATTGTGCGATGTGTGACATCATCGAAACGTGATGACGGTTTTGAAAACCACTTTCTTATCCTTTCAGTATGAGATTTTCAAAAATATTATATCTTATAGTTATAAGAACTAATAAGGAGTGATATGTTGGAAAATGCATTAGAAAATGTAATGATGATAATCTATATAGAGAAGGTATAACTTTGTTTTTATCGTATACTAGGTACATTTCCAACTTTCAGGTACTTATAGAATCGAAAATATTCTTCTAATAGCTAAAGAAAGACTCGTAGGGAACTGGAAAGAAATATCAAAAATAATTTATTGTGTCTTCATGTGTCAGATTTTTAACCTCTATTAGCAAAGTTATTAAATTGTTTGTGTTTATTTGAGTTTGTTTTATTTTAATTTGAAGTCCTATAGTATAATCTATATAGTAATCGTAATTGTTTTCGTTTCCTTAATTTATCTGTAGGTACCTGCTGTTATTTCCAAGCAGCACGATAAGGAACAAAGGTATCAAATTTCAAAAATATTGTATTGTAATATATACTGCCGGTCAAAAGTTTGGAAACACCATGAAGTGAGATTTTTTACAAAAAATATTAAGTATTTATTTAAATAGTTATATATATATATATAAAGAAGAAAGAAAAGGAATTTTGAGAATAATAGATTAGAAAAACTAGAACAAGTATATAAGGGTAAGGAAATAAGAAATTTCTATAAAGAAGTAAGGCAAAGAAAAACAGGCTTTAAAACAAGTATAGTATTTTGCAAAAATAAGAAAGGGGAGATAATAGGGGATAAGGATAAAATGTTAGATAGATGGACTCAATATTTCTCAGAACTATTAAACAAAGATGATTATAATGAAAACCCACCCACTAGAAGAATGGAAATAAGAGAAGAGGAGAAAAATCAAGGTGAAGTAATGGAGAGACCAAAATTAGAAGAGATAAAGGAAATAATACAGCACATGAAAAATAATAGAAGCCCAGGACACGACCAAATAACTACGGAAATGTTAAAGTATGGAGGAGAGAAATTACTAAAGAAATTACACACATTCATAATCCAAATTTGGGAAAAAGAAGAAATGCCACACGATTGGAGAACTGCAATAATTAGTCCAATTTATAAAAAGGGGGATAAAATGAACTGCAATAATTACAGAGGAATTGCACTATTAAATACCGGATACAAAGTACTAACAAAACTCCTGGCAAGAAGAATAGGGAGCCTTACTGAACAAGTTGTAGGGGAATACCAATGTGGTTTCAGAAGAAATAGGTCAGTGACTGATCAGATATTTATTTTAAGGCAGTTACAAGAAAAGTGTAGGGAACAAGGAATTGAAATGCATGTGTTGTTTATTGATTTCCGTCAAGCGTATGACAGCGTCAACAGAGAAAAGTTATATACAGCAATGGAAGAAGCGGGAATTTCTCGTAAACTAATAAACCTAACAAGAATGACGCTTATACATACGGAATACCAAGTAAGAATACCTGAAGGAACATCAAAAGCTTTTACAGTAAACAGCGGATTAAAACAAGGTGATCCATTGTCGTCAATATTATTTAACCTAATATTGGATAGTGTAGTGAAAAAGTCTAACATTAACATCACAGGGACAATTATAAATAAAATGCACCAGTGCGTGGCTTTTGCAGACGATGTAGCGCTGATATCGAGAACTAGGAGGGAATTAGTAGAGATAACAACTTATTTAAAAAAGGCAGCAGAGCAAGTAGGACTACAGATTAACGATGAAAAGACCAAATACATGCTAATGGGAGAGGCAAGAAAGAGAATAGAAAACGCATTAACAATAGGGCAACAGAAATACGAAAAAGTACGAGAATTTAGGTATTTGGGAGCATTAATGACTTGGGATGGAGATCAGGCAAAAGAAATAGCAACAAGAATAGCGGCAGGAAACAAATGTAGTGGAGCTTTAATAGAAGTAATGAAATCAAAAGTAGTGTCGCGAAAGGCAAAAATTAAAATCTATAAAACAGTAATTAAACCAATAGTGATGTACGCGTGTGAAACATTAACTTTAACTAAAAGTGACGAAAAGGTATTAAACATCTGGGAGAGGAAAATATTAAGGCGAATTTATGGAGGAAAAGAAGTTAATGGAGAATGGGTGAGAAGAAGCAATCAAGAATTAATGCAGCTATACCAAGAACCAGATTTAGTCACAAGCATCAAAATACAGAGGCTGAAATGGATTGGGCACGTAACAAGAATGGAAGAGGGAAGAGCGCCAAAAGAGGTAATGAAGAGAGAAGTACAAGGAGAAAGAAGTAGAGGCAGGCCAAGGAAGAGATGGATAGAATCGATAGAAGAAGACCTTGAAACTCTAGGGATCAGAAATTGGCGTAGGAAAATAGAAAATCGGAACGAAGCACTAGTGGCCTTGAAGGCCCACGGCTTGGTTAATAACTTTTCTCCATTCGTTCCGATTTTCTATTTTCCTACGCCAATTTCTGATCCCTAGAGTTTCAAGGTCTTCTTCTATCGATTCTATCCATCTCTTCCTTGGCCTGCCTCTACTTCTTTCTCCTTGTACTTCTCTCTTCATTACCTCTTTTGGCGCTCTTCCCTCTTCCATTCTTGTTACGTGCCCAATCCATTTCAGCCTCTGTATTTTGATGCTTGTGACTAAATCTGGTTCTTGGTATAGCTGCATTAATTCTTGATTGCTTCTTCTCACCCATTCTCCATTAACTTCTTTTCCTCCATAAATTCGCCTTAATATTTTCCTCTCCCAGATGTTTAATACCTTTTCGTCACTTTTAGTTAAAGTTAATGTTTCACACGCGTACATCACTATTGGTTTAATTACTGTTTTATAGATTTTAATTTTTGCCTTTCGCGACACTACTTTTGATTTCATTACTTCTATTAAAGCTCCACTACATTTGTTTCCTGCCGCTATTCTTGTTGCTATTTCTTTTGCCTGATCTCCATCCCAAGTCATTAATGCTCCCAAATACCTAAATTCTCGTACTTTTTCGTATTTCTGTTGCCCTATTGTTAATGCGTTTTCTATTCTCTTTCTTGCCTCTCCCATTAGCATGTATTTGGTCTTTTCATCGTTAATCTGTAGTCCTACTTGCTCTGCTGCGTTTTTTAAATAAGTTGTTATCTCTACTAATTCCCTCCTAGTTCTCGATATCAGCGCTACATCGTCTGCAAAAGCCACGCACTGGTGCATTTTATTTATAATTGTCCCTGTGATGTTAATGTTAGACTTTTTCACTACACTATCCAATATTAGGTTAAATAATATTGACGACAATGGATCACCTTGTTTTAATCCGCTGTTTACTGTAAAAGCTTTTGATGTTCCTTCAGGTATTCTTACTTGGTATTCCGTATGTATAAGCGTCATTCTTGTTAGGTTTATTAGTTTACGAGAAATTCCCGCTTCTTCCATTGCTGTATATAACTTTTCTCTGTTGACGCTGTCATACGCTTGACGGAAATCAATAAACAACACATGCATTTCAATTCCTTGTTCCCTACACTTTTCTTGTAACTGCCTTAAAATAAATATCTGATCAGTCACTGACCTATTTCTTCTGAAACCACATTGGTATTCCCCTACAACTTGTTCAGTAAGGCTCCCTATTCTTCTTGCCAGGAGTTTTGTTAGTACTTTGTATCCGGTATTTAATAGTGCAATTCCTCTGTAATTATTGCAGTTCATTTTATCCCCCTTTTTATAAATTGGACTAATTATTGCAGTTCTCCAATCGTGTGGCATTTCTTCTTTTTCCCAAATTTGGATTATGAATGTGTGTAATTTCTTTAGTAATTTCTCTCCTCCATACTTTAACATTTCCGTAGTTATTTGGTCGTGTCCTGGGCTTCTATTATTTTTCATGTGCTGTATTATTTCCTTTATCTCTTCTAATTTTGGTCTCTCCATTACTTCACCTTGATTTTTCTCCTCTTCTCTTATTTCCATTCTTCTAGTGGGTGGGTTTTCATTATAATCATCTTTGTTTAATAGTTCTGAGAAATATTGAGTCCATCTATCTAACATTTTATCCTTATCCCCTATTATCTCCCCTTTCTTATTTTTGCAAAATACTATACTTGTTTTAAAGCCTGTTTTTCTTTGCCTTACTTCTTTATAGAAATTTCTTATTTCCTTACCCTTATATACTTGTTCTAGTTTTTCTAATCTATTATTCTCAAAATTCCTTTTCTTTCTTCTTATTATTTGCTTTGTTTGTTTATCTTTCTCTTTATAGTTTATCCTGTTCTGCTGTGTATCCTCTTGTATCATTAGTATCCTTGCTTTCTTTCTTCCTTGTATAGCTTTTTCACATTCTGAGTCGAACCATGGCTTACTCTTACTTCTTTTTTGTCCTTTTGGTATTTCATTGCTTGACTTCTATTATTCGTGTTATATTCATCCACATCTTTTCTACATCTTCTTCTTCATCTTCTTCGTCTTCTTGTATTCTTTCTTCTACTGCTTGCTTGTATGCTTGTTTATTTATTTCTTCTGTCAAAGAGATTTTTTTTATGATTCTTCTGTTTTGTCTGTTAATGATGCTAGGGATTTCTTGCTGGCATTCTATCCTTACCATGAAGTGATCTGAACCACTGTCTGCTCCTCTGCAGCTTCGTATGTCTGTTATTTTGTTGGAATCTTTTATTTCTATAATGACGTGGTCTATTTGATTCCTTGTTTTGCCATTTGGTGCTCTCCAAGTTTCTTTATGTATGGCTCTTAATTGGAAGCAAGTGCTTTTAATCACCATGTTTCTTCCGGCTGCAAAATCTACAAGTTTTCTTCCATTTTCATTGCTTATCACATGCTTGCTAAAACTTCCAATTGTTGGCTTGTATTCCTCTTCTCTTCCTACTTTTGCATTGAAGTCTCCTAATATCACTTTTATGTCATACTTTGGTTTTTTTTCATATTCTTCTTCTAACACTTCGTATACTTCATTCTTCAAGTCTTCATCTTTCTCTTCTGTATGTGCATGTACATTGATCAGGCTTATTTTCTGGTATTTTCCTCTAATTCTAAGGTAACTTATTGTATCATTAATTGGTTTAAACTGTATTATTGCGTGTTTTAATTCATTTCTTACCAAAAATCCTGTGCCTAATCTTCTCTTTTCTCCTCCACTATTAAATAATATATAGTCCTTAAAATCATATATATCCTTTCCTTTTTGATTGGTTTCTTGTACCGCCATAATATCTATTTTGTATCTTGTTGTCTCTTTTATTAAGGTTTTTATTGCTCCCCATTCATTTGTTCCTCTTAAATTCCATGTTGCTAGCACCACCTTTTCTTTTTTCATTTTATTTTGCTTTTTTGTTATTGTATTTCTCATTGTCCTCTTCATTGCCTTGTTCGTTATCATACTACATCCATCTTCATGTGCTTTTAGTTTTTTGGAGGCTGTTGTTCGTCTTCCAATTTCAATTTTCTTTCATGTCTGTTCCATCTTAGCAGCTGATTGTCTATCCATATTTTTTGATAGCCCACTTTAGTCTTTTTACCCTTTTCTTTTGCTTCTTTGGCTTTCTTTAGTAATTCTGCTTGGATTTCTCTTTCTTTCCAAGTCAAGTGGTTCTCAATATATATGTTTTTATCTCCTATCCTTTTTTTATTGTTCATAATTTTTTGTTTGTCTTCGAACGATTCCATTTTGAGTACTATTACTTTTCTTTCTTCTATTTTTCCCACTTGGTATAGTTCTATCCAGTTTACTTGAACACCCAAATCTTGCTCAAAGAGTTGATTAATTAAGCGTTCGGCTTCATTATCACTCCCATGTATTCCTTTGATAACAATATTGTTTTTTCTTTTCTTTCTCTCCTCGTATTCAAATTTGTTCTCCAGCACCTCGATTCTTGCCAGAAGCGTTTCTTTTTCTTTTTTCCATTGTTCTCTATCCTTCTCTAGTTCATCTCGTAGCTTTTTAACTTCCTCATTATTCTTCACCATTTCATCATTGTTCTTCCTTATTTCATTTGAGAGATCCAATTTCACCTGTTCGATAGTTGTAAGTAAGGTGTTTTGTAATTGAAGTATTAGGTCCTCCATGTCTGTATCTATTATACTACCTGCAACTTCATTAACTTGTTCTTCGGTTTTATTCCCTTGTTCACTCTGATCACTTGGTGTTTGTTGAAACGTGATATCTTTGTTTTGTTGTTGTTCCTTCTTAGTTGGTGTACGTTGGGTTACCTTACTTCTTTTGAACTACTATTTCCTCTTCCTTTAGTATTTCGGTTCTTTTCCTTTTGCAATATTCCTCAAAAGAGGATACACTAAACGCCCTGTTTCTATTCATGAAAAGAATACTACATTTAATTGCACGCAGCCTTTATTACCCGCGCGTTATTACTGAACGCACTCGCGTTGCTACCTTGTTTACGTAATTTCTCCGGCTCGGATATCGCTGATCACTTTTCACTATCTACTTCTGTTCTACTTTTGCACACAATTAACTCTTTTTTCACAATTATTTTACACATTTACTTTCACTTATTCACTTAAATGTGTAGCGAGGTCGCATTACCGATTACTCGCTGACACTCCTAACCTTGAATCTCAACGACTAGGAATTAAACAAATATGTACGAGGTAAGCGCCATAAATTTTCGGCCTGATACAGAAAAAATAAACTTGGTAAAATATAATTTTTATTTTTCAATATAATTTCCCCTAATGTCAATACACTTATTACAACGTGGAATTAATAATTCAATACCCTTGTAAAAATAATCTAAAGTTTTTCCTTCAAAATGTTCAATGCCGCTTGCAACTCGTTCTCGTCCTTAAAACGACGTCCCCTAAGGTCTTTCTTTAAATTGGAAAATAAATAATAGTCACTACGAGCCATATCCGGACTGATATTGCGTGACTGAAATGCCGTCACAATCTCAGAATATTGTTGCCATAACTTTCTTTGTCGATTGAACGACTTTCGCCTTTTTGGGACGAGGTTCATCGGGTCGCCGCCATTCCATCGATTTCCTTTTAGCCAGTGACAATGGACTCCAAAGTCGGCTTTGGGTCGTCTCCACACAAGTTTAAAAACAAGCGTGCACATTCGACGCGACGTTGACGTTGAACAGTAGAGAGAAGACGTGGTACCCATCTTGCACTAATTTTATTCATACCCAAATAGTCATGAAGAATTCGGCAAACACTTGTTTCCGAGATATCAGACATCACTGCTAACTCCTTAACTTTCAAATGGCGATCTTCTAATACCATTTCTTCAATAATTGCAACTTTTTGAGGCGTTACCGCTTCAATTGGCCGACCGGTGCGCTCATCATCTTCAAGAGATTCTTGCCCCAAACGGAAACATTTTGACCACTTTTGTACGGTGGAATATGAAGGAGATAAATCACCATCAAACGCCGTCTAAACGTTGTTTGATTTGATTAGGCGCGTGCCCTTCTCTTGTTAAAAATTTAATAACTGCGCGGTAACTCAATTTTCGTTAGCTGCTACATTTTCATGCACTCGTCACGATGCTTGAGTGGCTACTAAAACCTATTACGCTTCTAGCCGTAATATATATAGTGTAATCCTCTTACATGTTCAACTATGACGAAACTGAGTTTGAGCATGTTGGCATCTGTAGAAGCCTGCCGGGCCGAGAATTTACGGCGCTTACCTCATATATCTAATAAATTAAACTAATTAGAATGCTACATAAATTGTGCTCCTGTTGACAGCTGACTAACAAGTGATAGGTGAATCATTCATCTTCATTTATTTATTTTTTCCCACCACACATTAGGAGCTTGTTATCGACTATTCTTTTAAATTACAAGTCCATCTTTTTTCACTAGAATCAAAAAGTATTTGATATTGAGTTCCACAATATTTGATCATAATGGGAGTCTGAAATAAATGTTTACAAAATATAGAAGACTACATATATAAAAAAAAATCATTTTTAATTTCTTGTAACTGTTATATGCAGAATTCTAATCTGTGACTATTTTTGGATAAAACCATTAAAAAAACAAGATTACCAACATTCTGTATCAACAAGATGGTGCACCACCACATTTTCCAGTTCCAGTTGCGCAATGTCTGGAAAAGTATTTTCCAACAAATGGATTGGCAGACATTGACCTCTGGAATGACCAGTTTGCCCCCCCATAGCTTTATTATTGTTGGCATTATCATCCCTGTTGCATCTCATTTTGCCGTCTTGTTCTGAATCTTCTTATATGACACCACATACATGGCTGAATTGTCTAATCTACTGTGAGTTGATAAACCTTACAACATCTTCTCCGCATACTTCTTCTAGAATTTCATGATTTATTTTCTAATGGTATTGACCATTAATGCTTCACTAGGTGCCAACTGCTTACCCTAATGGGTAAGCTTTAGTAACTTGTTGCTTTTGTTGAAATACGAAAAAAGAATTCAAGCTCGGATCCTCACCTCTCTCTCTTACATCGCGTAGTTCAATAGGGTTTGGGTCATCCAGCGCTAGGTAGCGCTGGCTGTCTCCACAGAAAAAATGTACGGAGACACATGAATGAATTAATGAAAACACAGTGCATGTACTTCAAGAGTAAGAAATGATTGATCCGAGTATTCGAGTTTCGAGATGTTCCTCTTCAGTTTTTGTTAAGCACAAGCGATCCATCCATTGACGTGTCTGGTGTCTTCTTACTAGCAAAGTACATTCTATTTCCAGCTAGTATTCTTTCTTTACTCATTTTGCTTCTATCATTTGCGCTATTGATATGTTGATCTCTTCAAACTTGTAATTTGGTCAATCGTCATATACTCTGTTTGGTTATTCCTTTCCCTTCTGCATTTATACTTGGGTCGTATTTGCTTTACTAATCGAATGGTACCTGCTTCTTTCTCTATCTTTTGGAAAGTTTCTATTAATTTATTACGAGTTCTTTAGTCATAATCTCATAATTATTACATCATCTGCATATGCAATAACTTATACACTTTATACTTTCTAGTATTTCTTTCTTTTCTTTTTCAGTTTTATTTGCTTCATGTCTTTGTTACCTATATATTCATTGCATAGGTTGTCATCTGACCATCCAGCTCTGCTCTTATATTGTTTCATAATTTTCATCTTTTTGTAATGTATTTTTTCTTGCTTGTGTTTTTATTCAAAAAGACATCTATTGGCTTTATATAATATTTTGACTCTCTCATAACTCTTCATTGCAGTAAGTTTTGAAAAACCTTTTTGATCCTTTATCAATTTTCTGTAAGATTTTTTGTTTTTAACAAAACGACTTTTTGTTCACCGCTATAGGAAAATTTAAAGAAAAGATCATATCTACGTCTTGCAGTAGATCACAACAGTCAGGTTCATCACTTAGATATTATACATTTGGTAATTATCTGCAATTACCTTATTTGTACATTTGTGTAAAATTCTTTTAAGCAAAAAATAAATTGAGTTACCTTAGAAATAGACCATTTTCAATTATACCCAGTTTGAGAATTGGGACAGAACATCCTCACCTTTCTGCTTCTCAAGCTCTTGAAAGTAGAGTTCAAAAAGGTTCTGTAGAGTTAATGTCTAGCAATTGCGATGGCCAAGTCATGTTAATAAGTACGCCATCTGCTTCTTTCTTCTCTAAGTTACCCCCGTAAAAGACGGGAACTATGCTTCGGATCGTTATCCTGTTGTAACACGATACCACAGCCAATGATTCTAAGACAGATGGTATTGCGTGTTTAGCGAATATCTCTTTGTAACCCTCTTTCCTCATGTCTATTTTAGTAAAATATCCAGTATTTCTGTCAGAAGAACAACCCCACACCACAGCACACCACAGCTGATTCAGAAACACTTTAAAGTTTTTCAGTTAGTCCCGAAAATCGCACACATATCACTATCAGTTCGAGGCTTACCGATCGTCATCGTATGCTGCGGTAATAAAAGGAGCGAATATTACAGCATAACTGTTGCTGCGTAACCCGCTAACAATCAACATCGCACTCGGTCGGCTGAAAATATTTGCGAGAGTGCTTTTATTTTGCAGAGCACTATTCTTATGCTGAGCTCATACCATAATAGAACCAGCCCAGTCTTTTACTGTGGGTAGTATACACTGAGGAGCCATGTCAGCCATGTTTTGAAACGAACTGCGTTTTCTGACAGAAATACGTTGACGAGCTCCAAACACAGCCGCATCAGTCCAAAGTATATTCTTAACGTGTGTTATTTTTATTTATTGTCCGTAGTAAAGGTTTCGACGGCAACAAAAGTTTTTAAACCTGCATCTCATAAACTTCTTTCTCCTCACTGCCGTGAGTGATACCGGGTTTAAGCGCGTTTTGTTGATATGGGCACATAGTTTTGATAGAGTTAATCGTCTATCTCGTTTGCTTGTCACCACAATATGATTGTCCTGCTAAGCGCTAGTTACTTTTGATCTTACAATACGAGGACGATCATTATTATTAGTACCGATACTTCTGAATTCCGCAATAGTTGACTATTGCACCTTTTAGCGAAACGTTCACTCTTGTTGCAATTTTTCGACATGACAGACTTTCATTAAGTAGAGTGCTAATAGTACTTCGTTTTTCAATGCTTATTTCTGTTTTCCCATTTTTGCCTTGTCAAAAACAAACAAAACTATTACTCATTATCCACTCATTTTCTAGAAATTACCGATGTCTAGAAAATAAAAAGAAAGCAGAAGAAATTGCAGAAGGAAAAAAGAGCTTTTTTGTAATATTCCGAAGTTGGACTCGTTCTTCGCCTTTTCTAGACCTAGTACGCATCAGCCTTTGGTGATTGGAGTTACGACCGTCAATCGAAAAGGCAACTGTAACCAGCTACCTGAATATCCTCAAAGCTTAATTTCCGAAAACCCTGCAGCTATCATTGGAGAACATCTTGAATTTCACGCGAACATATGTTTTTGCGATTCCATCCTTTCGGATACTGATGATGCCGGTGCCACACTCCAACACTTCGTACAAAATGGCGTGAAACAAAATATGAATGCCGATTTATCTTCGAAGCGCCGCCAGTACGCAGATACAACCAGATATCCATCCTTTTCACTCTTTAGCCAAACATTGCCTAATGGCGAAAAACAACCTCGGCCTTGAATAGTATTTTTAAAGAGTAAAAATACTATTCATATACGTGTTCTGTGACCCTTGTAAGCTGTTTGTAAAATTGGGGTTGTTAGCTAATGATGAAATACAACGACTGCAAAAATGTAGGTCAGTTCAAACGATCACAGATCAGCATGTGCGACACTGGTCTGCTTAGCGAGGAAGAAGGTTGGCGGTAGAGTTGACAAGAGTCTTGTTCTTCAAACGAAAGAAGAAATAAAATACTAGCATGAGGTTTTGTGGTATATTTTGTCTGTTGTGAGGTCATTGTCTGCATGCTGATTGCCGTTTATAGGTCCACAGAAAAGATTTAGATCGAGAAACAGTGGGAACTAATATGTCATGTCCGTAGAACTTTTGGCGAAGTTCGATCCTTTTCTGGACACGCACATAAAACTAAGGAAACAAATGATGCGGGACAGTCATACCTTTCGTCTAGACTATGCGAAGAAATTATCAACATTATGGTAGAAAAGGCCATCAGCACGATCTGACTGAGATAAAGCATGCGAAGTATTTTTCCATCTCTGTCGACTCGACTCTGACATCTACCAGGTGAATCAACTTTCACTCATAGTACAATATGTGTCGGCTGAGGGATTTCCTATCGAACGATTTATAAGATTCATACCAAACAGTAGACAAGAAGCTGAAGACTTGGCTATCGTCGTTCTGCAGACCTAGAAAAATCACGTCTTGGACTCACTGAATCTTGTCGGATGTTGTGAGACTGCTATATCTTTCTTTGGTACTTTACAGGAATTGTGCAATTTTTCTAGGTTTCGTCACGCAGATGGCAAGTTTATTACCTGAACTGAAGCAAATTCAACAGTTGTAAAGCTTTCTCAGACAAGATGGTTTGCTGCGGGCGATGCCGAAAGAAGTCTCTGTTGCTCCTGGAGTAAGATCATGCAGCTTTTCAGATAACCGCCACTGAAACAAATAAAACCATCTATGCGTTCTGAGGCTCCACGTCTTTTTTAATTCAATCGACTCCCTGGAAATGTGCTTCCTGACCCTGTTGTGGGATGATATCCTGGAAAGATTTAACAAAGTGAGCAAATGTTTCCAATCTGTGAACATCCAAATGGGTACGTTTGCTGAACTTTATCAGTCCTTGGTAACATACCTAGAAGATATAAGGAAAGTCGCTACCTTTGATGGTTATTAGTCGAAAGCTGTGGAAAAAGCGAAGAACAGAACTACGCATACTATATGAAGAGGAAAAGTAAGCGAAAAGTCCAGTTTGACGAAGTAAAGGAAAAAGAGGTTAAACTCTCCAGCAGGGGCAGATTCGGAATCTTCAACGTCATTATAGACAGGTTGATTGCACAGAAACGTGGCTCTACTTACGAGAAGTTAAGTCAAAGATTTGACTTTCTCACGAAGCTACATAGTTTGGAATCTCAAGACGTCCGTAGCGGAGTACGGAACCGTAAGCCTTCTATCCGGGGGATTGGGATGGTACTTTGGAAAACCAGTGTCTACACTTGCGATCTCATTTGTTGTTCGCAGAGGTTACAGGGGAAAGGGTTATCGTAACTGTAGCTACATACAAAGTAGATCCTGGAAGAAGGCTTTTTGGACATTTATCCAAACGTGGGAATAGCGCTGCGGATAATGTTGTGTACACCAGAGTCAAACTGTTCGACAGAACAGTCGTTTTCAGCACTAAAAAGAGTAAAGATTTATTTATGATCTACTACAGAAGAAAATAGACTTAATTCCGTACAGTCAGAAATAATGCAGTCTGTAGACTATAGTGAGATCATCCGTTCCTTTGCAGAAAGGTTGTATTGTAGAAATGTAATCTTGTAATTGTATGAAAATGTAAAAAAGTATAGTTGGTACTTTCATTTCATTTCTATTTCGGATTGTCTATTCTATGTAAAAGTGAAGTTTTTTTAAAGAAAAGTTTTGCTTTTTTGCTAAATTACCAAAAAGGGGAGGGCCGTTAACTGCCTAGGGGCCCTGGGTCTCTATATCATCAGATCATCAACATTCAGAGATCCTAGTAAAAATCTTATTTATACTAATAGTAAGTGCATCCAAACTTTTGGACGGCAGTGTAGCAGAAATATTCCAAAGCTACCTTTTTGTTTCTGTAAAAATAATCTTATGATGACGTTCAAATTCCTTATAGTTTTTGCCTTTCAAGCTATAATAAGACGGACGTTTCTATCGTTTCTATTTTTTTTAAATTACTATCATTGTTTTGTCGGGAAGCGTATTTGTACACGTTTATGAAAAGTAAATTATATAATTACAGTTACATATATTATTTGCTATTATCACAGACATTCGTATGAGATATATTTGCTTACTTTCTAGTTTCACATAAGTAAAACAAAGAATGGATTAACTTTATTTTAATTATGTAATATAATATCACAGATAATATCAGAGTCTGATAAACACAAGGTTGTATTTTTATTTAGAAGGCGTTGCTTGTTTACCGAACTGCTCAAACCGAATATGACCGATCCAAAAAATTTAAAAATTTCTACCGTCGTGCCATCTCCAGCTACAGTTTGAAATTTACCAGGACAGACGCCAGCGTTAAGAGCTCTAAGTTTAAATCCAGTCTAACTAGCTTAGTATCATAGTTGTTCAAACTATACAGTATACTGCGTATTTGGAGGAATAGAAACATTAGATAGAATTACATTAGATCAATTCTTGATCTTACCGCTAACTGGCGGCAACTTGAAATTTATCAAAACATTTATGTATTTAGCTGCACAGTTATATTTCTGTTTTAACTAATTTTCTATATTGTTAATACAAGAAATGAGTTTTTAAACATTTTGAAACAAACATCTGTTGGCTGTTACACATGCAAACATTATTAAATACTGCTGTTTGCACATACGACAACGTAACTAACCAACAAGCGTAAACTTGTCTTGCAAGTAGCCAATCAGCAAGGAATTTGTGAAGTGGAAATTTTAATTTATTCCGTAAAATTTACGAAGGTCATACAGATACAGATCGGTTTAAAGTTATTAGATTCAGTTTACTGTCTGAAGCTTTACTTTGTGAAACTCAATAATCAAGAAATAAATTAGAAGTAAAATAATTATTTACAGTTTCACAAGATTTATTTTAATTGATATACCTAACAATTGTTTTGACATTTATGTTGATAATGCCATTTTATGTCGAAACAATTGTCAGGTATATAAATTACAATAAATCTTGTAAAACTGTTAATAATTATTTTATTTCATTAATTTATGTCACTATTAGATTCAGTTTAAAGTCACTTCAAACTGCAGGGAATCTACAGATCAGTAGTGTGCTGTCCGTGGAAGCAATTCTTCCCTTAAGAATTTATTAAAAATAGAAGATAATGTTAAGAAAAATATTTTTATAAAATTATGGTTATCGTTTATATAAATTTGTAATATTTAATCAACTTAAAGTTCAACATCAATTCCGTACAGCAAAAAGTATGATTAGAGTAGGTACTATTTTAAATTAGGATCATTAAATTTGTGCGTTGGACTTATCAGTTATCACTTTTGTTAGTGGGCGGATGCTTTGTGGTGCTACCGTTGACATCGTAAGGTCAAGTTATTTTTAGTGTGGTCCGTGCTCATATGATTTATTTATTATAATTTGGTTTTTTATTCGATTTGGTATTTGTTAAATGTTTTACGTAAGCAATGTATGCAGTCTGCGAATGAGACTGCATTTTGGAACATTTTATTATTTCAATTTATATAAGTTGGAGTTTTTTTTAAGACAAATAATTCTATTTGGCTTGCTCTGTTGTTCAGTTTGTGAATTATTAGATAAAGAATTTTCTGCTTTGCAGAAAATTCTTGCAGAACAAAAATTTGCAAGAAGAAAATTTGCATAACAACTTTGCAGGAAAATCACAAATTGTTAAGAAAGGCAGACCAAAACCAAAACTTCTAAATTTAACAAGAAAGGTTAAAATCTGGACCAGGTATTTTAAAATAGACGCTTACAAAAATAATGCAAGTTTTTTAAAAAACTTTTAAGCTTAATAATTATAACACTGTTTTTTATTGTACGTAGGTTAGTTATGGGACTTTTGCTGTAACTGTATAAAAACTAAACATGACCCCTCTATATAGCCTTCTTATGTTAAGTACACGTAAACAAACTCATTTCGAATAGACCAGAGCGCCCAACGCTACACCACGCCCACTCACTTTTTCTTAGAAATGCCCATAAGAAGAAACTTACGTTCTTAAATTAAGCAGCTATTTTAAAACTAACCATACACTTTAAGCATAAATTATCTTAGTCAATTATATAATGAATTTTGAAAATTCCTGTAGAACGGTTTTTTGAAATTTTTTGTTTTAAGGTGGTGGAACTGTGCCAAATGTGACACGTACAGCGCCAAACAAAATACTAACAATTCTTTTACATTTTAAACTAAAAAAGAATTATTAAACTTTAAAAACAGTCAAATTAAATTAAAATTAATTTAATGAAGTAAGAACTAGATTGCAAAAACTTGCAAACAGCTTTCAAACGGTTTAGAGTAAAAGTAATGACTTATTCAATCATTATCAATCAATTTTAGCGTGCCATCATATTCTACTAGAAACAGAAATCTTTTTGCCCAACTTTCTCCAGAACTAACTCTTTTCAAAATTCGCCACTCAATCAGGCTGTCCGAACTATAATGTCAGTTATTCACGGCTGGATCCTTTTTCTACTTCTCTAGTTTGATTCAAAAACAAGTTAAAAGTAACGTGTCATAACAGTTGAAATTTACGTTTTTTAATTACTTGTTACATTTTCTTTTTAGTTCTATATTTGTCTTGATAGTGTTGTTTATATTCATGTATGTACTATGTATATTATATATTAGTAAGTAGTACTGTCTTGTATTTTGTATTAATCTCAATTATTGCTATCTAATATGTATTGAAAATATGTGTTCTTATTATTTTGTTTTCTAAGGAAGTATTTGTTTTTGGGAACATTCCTGTAAATACTTTGTAATTATGAAATTATTACTAATGCAAAGAATTTTTTTAAAGCATAATAAATTTTTTTTTAGTTTAAAACGTAAAAGAATTGTTAGTATTTTGTTCGGCGCTGAACGCGTTACTTTAATAACCCATTCTGCTGTGGTGTCTGTGTCTCTTTTTTTTTCATGAATAATTCCATATCTTTGCAAAAGTTGTTCAAATTCCCTGCTGCAAATTTCTCCCCCACTATCAGATCTTAAACATTTCATTTTTGCATTCTTCTGATTCTCTACCATATTCATGAATTTATGAAAATAAGCAATTGCTTCAGATTTATTTTTCAGGAAGTAAACAAATACCATCCTACTGTAGTGGTCTTCGAAAAGTAGAAAAACTTTGAACCACTGATGTCATTTCCATTGGTCCACATATATTATGTACTACCTCCAGTACTTTTTCTGCTCGCATACCTTTATGGTTGAAGGGTAGCCTCGTTTGTTTACCTTTGCAGCAAATTTCATAATTATTGTTTATTACACTTGTATTTCTTTTACAGATCTTTTCTTCAACAATACCATTTTGCATCGTTCGCAGATCTTTATAATTTGATATGTTCAAGTATGCCAAGTAGAATCTGTGGCTATTACCGAAGACGTCAGAATAGATTTATTAGTTTCGTCAATATTTAATTTATACACATTATTGATTAAATCTCTAAACACAGTTGCAGATGGATTTTTCTGACCGAATTTATTACTTCTATTTATGCAAAAACTTCCAGGTTTGTTTGGACATTTATTTTTAATTTGTTTGCACTGATAATATTTTACGTCTTTCTTGATATTCTGATTAGCACTGCTGGTATTAGAAGTACTCCTTCTTGCACTAACAAAAGCGCCACCTATGTGATCTGTTTTATCGACTGGTTCTAAATCCATTAATTTGGTTTTTATGATGTCAGTTGTAATATTAATTCCCGAATGTTCAATTCCCAATTCCAATTTGTTATCGTTGAATACATATACCTTAATAACGAGTTATAATTAAAAATTTCAGAAACTTTTAAGTGTAATAGGGTAATGAAGATATTTAAAGAAAAGTAATTGCAAAAATTTCATTTTGTACGTATATTTGATTATAATGGAATTAAGCATCACATTGGCTCTTCTTAAATAAATTCAGTTTCTGACGCTACTGTGACCCAGATTCTTCATTTGTTTGTTGGACTCTTAAGTTAACATTTTTTTATTATTGAACAAAACTACAATCAATCCTTCCTAAATAATACTAATACCCTGCAACGTAAATGACTATACACATTTGTTGTATGTGCGGACCTGGCGGATGCATTATTTGCTGCAGCAGAGCACTGCTGACACTGGCAGAGATTAATAAAAGAATGCATAGCCCACGCAAACATTTGAGAATTTAATTACAGCATAATTAAACGTTGCACATAGCAAATTGTTTGGAAATTGTTATAATATTCTATGATACTTATTAAATTATAAATATATAATGTAAGGTAAGGTGGTCGAGTGGTAGAGATCCTACCTTTCGTTCAGAGGGACAGGTGTTCAAACCTCGGTTGCGACTGAATTTTAAAAATTTAGTACTATCGTGTTTGAGCTCCTTAGGTTAAGGTATGAATAAAGACTGGGGGAGTGTAATGTACTTGCTACAATAGCTCCAATACCTCTGTTGCACTCCCATAAGAGTTTGTGTGGAACCCCGACACTGCAAAATGTCTTAAAAGGGGAATGGATTATGTATATATGTATTGCTGTAATATTGGTTAATTAAAAATAATAAATTAATTGTTATAATATATTTAAAATTGTGAATAATTGCTGTTAGATCGTAGATAATTGATTTATAAATAAATCTATTTTTTTTAAATGACTGTGAACTTTGGAAATGCTTTTCAACTTCCCTCTTTTATAACTTCTAATATGATTAGAAAATACCTTTTAATAGTTTTAAATAATACAATAGTTATATAAAATTAATGTTACGTTAGTTCTTGACTAATTCAAGTTTACGTAAGAGAGTTGGGCGCCAGTTAAATAATTTAAAATAATAGAATTAAATTTAATAAAGACTCATCTCAGGGCGAATGTGGATTCTTGTGGTATTAAAAATATACAAATTGAAATTTGAAATCACTTTTAAAATTAAAATCTTAATCAAGTTTAACTATTACTAAATTGTTCAATTCACTTAAATGCACTTCACAAATGATAGTCTTATCTTCAGCAGATACCAAGACAGAAGGAAATAACTTCCTACCTTTATTATAAAGTTGGTCTTCTCCAATACCATTGGCAGCGTATGTCACTTTAAGATGTACCAATTCTAGATTCCAATTTCGGTTGACTTCCTTTGCATGAATTTCCCATATAACACCATCCACACACTTGATAATACACTTTTGTTTTATTAATAGCGGGTACTTTTTCCCTTTATCGAAGAATATTTTGTGGTATTTTTATGTGTTTAATTAAATAAAACACCAGTTTATGGTTTTAACGTAGATTTATTATCTTGCTTAACTTTAGCAAGTAATTTAACTTAAAGATGGTTCTTTATAATCTTATACACTTTTACAATTTATACTTTTTACACTTTTGCCGTATTCAATTCACCAACCAACTTAACTTGTCTATTTAAGACTAGACTATTTAAATTTTACAATATTATTTTTCACGACTTTACTCCGTCGCTTTCTATCAGTAAGTGTCCTAAAATTATGATTTTCTAAGCTTATATACTACTTACTATATACATAATCGCGTTACCTAATGTGACGTCACCTTACCACCTAATACAATGACTATTCTATTTACAAACATAATAGCAGATTAAAGGTGAAATGGTTTCGAAACAGCACAATGCGCAGAAACCGAAATACGTATGAGCGATCGAAATTGCATCGCACGCGCGTGTTTTACTTAATGCAGTAGCGTCGGTATATTTCCATTCTGTCTTGTTGAGTGTGCGTTTGGAGGTTATAGGTGTGTTTAGTTTGTTGTTGAAAGTTGAAATCAGTTCTTTTCAGAGCTTCTGCATATTTATTTGCGAATCGTAGGTAAGTTAATAACTGCTGATGCAGAAGATACGAATATCACATAAATATTTGTTGTAGTTGCCGCCACTGTACTCGCAGCTGACGTTCGCGAGTACATGATTACTGAGTACTGAGTCATTGTGATGTTTCGAAACCTCGCGCACTCTAAAATATAATCATAATAGTTGACTAATCTATTACAGTTTATTATACAACATTTGCAATAATAACGATCTATTTCCAGAAACAAAAAACCATAAGAGAATCACATAACCCGTCGATATTACTCCCTTGAAAATTAATCATAAATAAATTACATCATAACAATAACTTGCGCACAACTGGATGTTACGTATACTTAAGTAATTTGGTGATTAAACTGTTTGATAATAAATAAAGAAACATGTATTTATTTAACCTTATTAAAAAGTATAACTGGTTGTATAATTAATGACACACCAGTAACTAACTTAAATTTATTTTTAACTGGAAAAGTTGATATTTCAAAAGTGTTAGTATTTATCAAAGATTTTAGAATTTTCCAAAATCTTGAAACTACCATCCACAGCAGTATGTATATTAGGGTGACCGTTAAAAAAAATTTTTTTCGTGCACCCCCTAAAACGTTAGAGAATGATGCAAAAATAAATGGAATTTTTTTTTAATTTAAACTGTGCCTGTACATGCCTAAAACTGTTAGAAGTTTTAAAAAATAGGTATTTTTATTTAATTTTATTGTTTGGTGTCTTTAAAAAACCTTTATAATAAAATAATTTTCTTGAATCTATTTCTTTTTCATGCAATTGACAGTTATATTGACAGCTGTTAACTGTCCAAATTTTATCTTTACATCAAATTTGAACTCAGCGACTCGAAATACTCTTATAATGCTGTAAATTTCCTCGAAAATGCTCATCGTAGTTTGAAGAAAAGTGTCAAAAATTTTTTGGTATTCAGATTCATATTCAGCAACTCCAAAAACATAAAGATACGCATTTTAAAGCAAAAACATTGCAAAACAATAAAATTGTGAAAAACAAAAAATACCTATTTTTTTAAAACTTCTAACAGTTTTAGGCACGGTTTAAATTAAAAAAAAAAAATTTCCACTTATTTTTGCATCATTTTCTAACATTTTAGGGGGTGCTCGAAAAATGTCTTTTTTAACAGTCATCCTAACGTATATAGAATGTATTTAAATTTTATTTTAAAGGGAATAAAATGCATTTTTATTTTTTTATTCTTAGGGGTTCTTCAGAGCTTATGGAGCAGCCGCCGCTGTTGAGCACATATCTTTATCTGCAATTTCAATTTATGTATAACCTTTCTATTCATTCACCGGCTTATCTACAGAAGTACATTAAGGGCTGTACTTGTGTTAGTTTGTGTTTTCTATGTTAATGTCTTCCATAAATTATCTCATATCCAGGGAATGTTGCATCACTTATGCGTTTTCTATGTGCTTTTTTTGCTTTATGATTTTTAGAATCATCACATATCAGATTACAAGAGCAGATTTCTAGTAGCTTCTTGATCCTTTTGCAATGCTTAACTTATTTTCGACCAAAATGTAACATAGCAGTTTTCCGAGGTGCAATGATGATATGATGTTTAATAGTATCATAATATTTCAGTAAACAACTCAATTTCTGGAATTTCAATGGGAAATCCGATCTTTACTCATGCAATAAAACCTTATTATTAGTGCAACCATTGATTTGTTTGAATATCTTTCTGACAGTGTTAAAAGTATTCAATAATCACTTTCTCTAATTAAGATTATAAAAGAAATTCTATTAATTTTGCTAAATTAATCAATAAACTATAATAATAATCGGTCAATATGAGGCAAATAAAAATAAGAAGACCCTAAAACCTTATATGTATATATTTAATCATTGACTATCATTCCATTCTTTGTATTGTAAAAAAGTTGATTAGTTATTTTAATACTCTTTTTAATTATAAACAGCACGATCCAAAGAACGAAAAGCCAAATGTGAAGAGTGGTTTCCAAAACATTTTCAACAAGATCTTAAGACTGGTCAGTGGGTGTACAAACATTCAGACTTACGTCCGTGGGATCCACGTAATGATTTATATCAGTATGAATATGATTACATTATTCGAACCAAAACGAAACATCCTGCACCAATGATTAGAACTGCCAGTATTATCAGTGTAGAGCCACAAGCTGTAAGTATTTGTAGTTCTTTTAAAATTCTCCTAAAGTTTAATTAATGTGCCTATTAATGTTTCTAGAATGAAACTCGTTCAACAACTTTAAAGACAGGAAAAAGAAAAGTAACAACGAAGCAGATTTCATCAGATGCTGATGTAAATGACAGTGCCACAACATCAGAAGAATTTCATTCAGACTCAACTCATTCAGTTAAAAAAGCACCTCAATTAACTGCTACAAATTCAAGGTATGCTTTCATATACATAGAGTGGTTTACTGTAAATGATGCACTCTTAATATCTCATAAATGAAAGAATATATTAACATGCAAAACATTCATCAAAATATACAGGTGTTTATCATAGAAGGTACTACGAAGGGATCTAATAAATGTTAAAAGATTACCTACTTTTGAGAGCAATTTAATGAAGTTTTTATTTTTCAAAGAAAATTCGTAGCTCATTAGATATAGGAAACAAAAAATGCCAAAGTTGTAGATAATTAAACGTTAAATTAAAAAAGCCAATAAATTAAAATAAAACGGATCTCATAAATGTTAAAAGATTACCTACTTTTGAGAGCAATTTAATGAAGTTTTTATTTTTCAAAGAAAATTCGTAGCTCATTAGATGTAGGAAACAAAAAATGCCAAAGTTGTAGATAATTAAACGTTAAATTAAAAAAGCCAATTAAATAAAAATAAAGCCAATTAAATTAAAATAAAACGGATCTCATAAATGTTAAAAGATTACCTACTTTTGAGAGCAATTTAATGAAGTTTTTATTTTTCAAAGAAAACTCATAGCTCATTAGATGTAGGAAACAAAAAATGTCAAAGTTGTAGATAATTAAACGTTAAATTAAAAAAGCCAATAAATTAAAATAAAACAGTTTTTTCCCCAACCGCACGAATATGACACTATAATATGAAATTATTTTATATAAAAAGTTGATCGTTTAGGAACTGTTACTCGTTACAATAACAACTGTACAAAAAGTAATCATTTTTTGTACTAGAACAAAAAATAATCTAATGTTACACGTGTCATACTTTTCGAGGTGCTCTAAAACATTTTATTTTATACCAATAATGCGAAGTAAATAGAAATTTTCAATTAAATAATAATCATTTATCTGTTTTTTGATAATAATAATATAATTATTAAATGAATTTTTTAAGACATAAAAACAAAAAGAAATTCGATGTTTCTATTAAAATTTATATGCCGCTTACAATGACGTCACAAAAGCAAAAACCAATCCAAACCTCTTTTCATTTAACGCATATCTCTGTTCGTCGTCCGTCGAAAGTTCTTCGAATTCTCAGTAAAACGAGAGTGAAGATTACACATTTGTGAGTATTTCTTAATTATATTATATTAAAATTGCCCCTTTTTACCTGGAAACAGGAATTGCTTAAAAAGTTGCAGTAAATAAAAAGTAGCTTAACATAATGTTGTTCTTCAGTTCTCTCACAGAGTTTATTAGTTAAAAGTGGTTGGAGAAAAAGTAGTATGTTTAATTCATACAAAAAATGCGTTTTTGGGACTCATAAGATTGCCAGACTCCGCTAACGTGTTATCCGGCAACTTTCTTATTCGTCCCAAAAACATGCATTTTTTTGTACTAATTAAACAAATAACTATTGTTTTCTCTACAACAAAAATTGTATTAAAAGTAGCGCATAACAATGTATTCAAAGTCTACATATAAGTATATGTTTCGACCACATTAAATAATTAAGAATTAAATAGCCATCTTCAAGCTCAAAATTATTATGGGAAGTTGTTTTATTGAGTTTTAATATAACCTAAAACCAATATGTTAAAATAAATCCTATACATGAATATAACGAGGAATAAAAACATTTAAAATAACCTCATAATAAATTATAACAAATTATAATAAACTAATTCAATCTAAGTTGATACATTGAATAAAGGATCCTAATTTTAGCCATTTAATTAGTGTGTAGCGATTTTTCTTTACAGTCGCGTTATGCTCTTCACTGTGTAAGCAATATGCACTGTCTAACTTAGTCAAAATATTGACTTTTCTCAACATAGAAAATTCCATACAATTATTCATATGTTGTTCACTCACCCTGTGACGTTTTGTTTTCTCACCCAAGTGTTTCAAACGTGTAACACTTCTTAAAATCCAAGACTATCACATGAATTTATTATAAAAATTCATATTAAATTTACGAATAAAGGTTTTACAAGTTTTTTTTTAACTTTCACCTCGACTAATATTTAGCAATGGTTGTGTTGTAGCTATTGCTTTTAATATTATTTTTAATTCATAAGTTAAATAATTTTTATCAATCAATTGTTTAATATTATTGACAGAATTAATTGTGACAAAATGGAAAACGCCAAAATTCGAATTCAACAGTAAACACCCTGATGGTTGCAATGTACAACTGCAGTGGAAACACTGACACCTGAATGAAGAGCCCTTTCTGTAATGGAGACTGCCGTATATTCCGATGCTTTTCCCCTGCCGTCTTTGCAGTTCTGCAAGCCAATGAGTGCATTTGCCACATTGTCCTCTTTTGCTACTATCAAACATGAAAACAGAATTTCATTGCTACCTATTTACTATGTGGTATTTATCCCAAAAATAGTATATAAAAAAATAAGATAAATTATTTTATAATATATATTAGTCCTATACAAAAACTAATTATGTTAAATTAACTGCCCCATTGCCTTTCATGTAAAAGCCACCACTGATATCAACCCTATAGCTATATTAGAATTTATAATTGTTGTTTTTTATTTTCATGTCAGTTCTTATAGTATAATACATTTGGCTCTTTTTTATGCTCTGTTTTACATCTGATATAAGCATTAAAATAATCAGGATCTATAGTGTAATTAAACTTACATAACATATAACTTAAATAAAAATAACAATAATTTCTTTTCCGCGTAACATAAATGTCCTACTGTAAATGTAGCGGAATTTAATAGTTTTGAATTAACGATAATAATGGACTGTATTGATTTTATATTGACTTTCGAAAGTGCCCAAAAACATGGAAATTTGACGTACCTGCTGTTGCTGCTGTTCAGGTGTAAATCTTCTTTCACAACACTTAATTTTCCTGTAATCTTCAGCTTATTTGTTGGACGTAATTTAATAATTCTACTATGGTCGACTGACAGTCTTTTAAATTCTCGTATCTTGACAGAAGTCTATTTCTGTTGCTAGTCACGGCCACCTACCCTGAATCTGGGCACATATTGCACGAACAAATAAAATTCAAATAGTACATGCACTTTGAGAACATAGGAACAATAGCAACATTGGTTATAACAATGAAAAACACAACTAAATTATAAGAATTTAATTTAGTTTCTTGTGGACTGAACAGTACCTTTGAATCCATTTAATCAATATGGTTTTTTGTATAGCAACAGATTATTTTCCTTAAGTGGATATTCTACCAAGTTTGAGAGTACATGGGAGTTCTCTGTACAGTGACGTGTGCATTTTAAATTGCATGTATTGTAATGAGAGACATTCCACAGAGCACGTCAACAGTTTATAGCACAGCGATGTATGCATCATCAAATGTTATTACTCGAGCATCAGTTGCAATCCATCCAGCATGCTTGCCTCTCCTTCTGAAAAGTAATTGCTTTCCTCTGACAAAGAAGGAACCTTTTTGTGTTGAAAGCCTATACCGAAAAGTTTTGTGGCAAAAACAAATGGCAAAAATCGAGTCGCCCATGAATCACGCGCAAAAACGACTGATGTGGCATACACCTTATGATCTTGTCTTTCGAATAAATAATTCCAGTTTACTTGTTACTGTAATTGTAAGAAATGACTACAGAAAGAGAAAAGTTGAGGAAACATATTTTGCACCAGAAATGCCAATTAATGGATAGAGAATCAGCTGAATATTTCGAATACTCTAGTAATAAGTTGTTGGCTCGAATAAAATTTGTTCCTTGGTCTGAGAAGATATCCGAGACCCGGCCTCTCCTGTCGACAAATCTACAGAAAGCTGCAAGAAATGCTTCTGCAGATAGGTCAGAGGCAAGTTCAAAATGTACGGCTTTCGTGGCACAACAGACAAAGATAGCCACATAGGCCTTTGTCCTTTTGCAACCTCTGCATTTACCTGAGGAGATGAGAAACCAACCCACATAATCAAGGGCTACTTGAGAAAAGCATTTTAGTTGGGACACTAAAGCTCTGAAAGAGGGTAAGTCAGCCATTATTGGCGTATTAGATTTGGGGTTTGCTCGAAAGCAACCAATGCATTTTGATAGACAGTTATAAATTGCTTTTCGAGGGGATAAAATCCAAAATTCTTAGAGTATCAAATAATGAAGGGTTTTGACACCTGGATGTTAATTAGTTTTATGAACGGATTCTATCACTAGATCAGTGAATCTGTGTGATTTTGGAAGTAATAGGGGATGTTTTACATGGTATGATAATGTAGATCGTTTTAATCTATCCCCGACACGAAGCAGAGTCCACAAAGGGTGAGAGTTTTTGAAGGGGTTTAGGTAACAATTTATTACCTTTAATGAGATTAAATATCTCAGAAAATGCTTATAACTGTACCTGTTTCACGAGAGTTAAAAGAGCATTATGGATTTCTTGTGGTGTCAAAACGTTTAATGTAAGCGAGTGTACGCTGTATTTTTGTTAGAGATGAAAATCTCTGCAACAGATTATCTATAAAATCTGTTTCGATAGAAACATTAAGAGCAATAGTCTTCGCTTCTAGAACTGAATCTGGAAAAGATTTTAGATTAATGGATGGTTGTGGTGGCCATTCATCTGGTGGGCGTAAAAGCCAGGCAGGGCCTTGCCACCAAAGGGGATGATGAAGCAACTCTGATGGAGTGCAACCACGTGAGCCGACATCTGCGACGTTTTCTGCTGAAGATACATACCTCCAAGACTTTGGAGGTACTATCTCCTGGACATGGGTGACACAATTGGCGATAAAAGTTTTCCATCGATAGGCCGAAGAACACAGCCAGGTTAGAGCAACTTGGGAGTCACTCCAAGCATTGATAGAGTCTGTAGATAACTGACTTTGAGTACATAGACTTAATAAATAATATAAGATTTGCTAACCGGACGGCAGCACAAAGCTCGAGTCTAGGGAGACTTAAAACTTGCATTGGTGCTACACGACTCTTAGAGCAAACTAGAAAAGTTTGAATAATTCCATCCGAGAGTTCTATGCGAAAGAATATGACGCATGCGTATCCCTTTTGGGAAGCGTCGCAAAACCCGTGCAATTCTAACTTAGGTAATTGACAGGAAAAATATGTCTAGGAAGTTTTATGTTTGACAGCAGGTAAAGTTCAGATTTGAATGGAAGCCACTTATCTATAAAATCTTGGGGCGGATTTTGGTCCCAGTCGAGTCGAGAAGCGCACAATTGTTGCATAAAATGTTTTGCTAAAAACACTATAGGTGAAACAAATCCCAGAGGATCGAAAATTCGCGCAATTTCTGAGAGAACATTGCGCTTTGTACACTCTTTATCGAGAGTTGTACAAGAAAAACTAAAAGAGTCTGAAGCGGGTTTCCACTAAACTCCTAAGACCTTTATGAATGTCGGGCCTTCCTTATCGAAGGGACTGTAGATAATAGAGCAGGATGATTGCTTGCCCACTTGCGGAGCTCAAGGCAACGAAGTTGAATAAGCTCCTTTTGAAGTGATAAGGTAGATGTGACGTCATTTCCACTTCCTAAAGCATTGTCGACAAAAACGGTATGTTTGAGTACATGTGCTGCATTGGGATACTCATGTTCGTAAAGATTAGCTAACTCCTGAAGCGTGCAGAGCGCTAGATAGGGACTAGATGATACGCCTAATGAAACAGTGTTAAGTCTGTATTCCTGAATAGGATCTGTAGAGGAGAAACGCCAAAGAATGCGTTGAAAGTCGCGATGGTGAGGTTCTATAAGTATTTGTCGATACATTTGTTTTATATCGCAAATAAAAACAACAGGATGAAGCCTGAAAAGCAATAAAATGGATGAAATGTCCTTTTGAAGTTTAGGATCAATCAGTAGAGTGTCATTTAGACTCAAGCCCTTAGAAGCCTTGCAGGAGGCATCTAGAACCACCCTCAATTTTGTTGAGATTGATTCGGGCTTTATGACACAGTGATGTGGAATGTAGTAAGCCGTGGAGGATTTATACTCATTTGAAGGAAGGAGCTCCATGTGTTTGCTATCTAAATAATCTTTCATAGAATCTGAGTAAGATTTGTGAAGTTCCGGGTTTTTTGATAAGCGAGACTCAAGGTAGTTAAATCTGCGAAGCGCTTGTGAATATGAATCACCTAAATCAGGTTCACCATTCTTAAATGGAAGCGTTACAATGAAACGACCTGTGCAATCTCTGCGAGTAGTTTTCTGGTAGATTTCCTCACATTTTCTCTCCTCCAATGAAAACATGTTTGGCTTGGAGGGCACTTGCTCTGTGTTCCAAAAACTTTGTAGGATAAAATCCGAAGGAGGATCCATAGAAATATGACAACTGGTGATGGTTCGAATGGATGATGAAGAAAGATTAATCTTTCCTTGCAGTATCCAGCCGAAAATAGACTCAAGGGCTACCGGTTGTTCGGGTTGTCCAAAAATGCATCCCAATTTTAGAAAATATGGCACAAGTTCAGCTCCTGCTAGGAGGTCTATGGAGCCTGGTGTATCGTAGCTGTTGTCAGTTAAGGGTAGGTTTACAATGTGAGTCCATTCAGAAGGATTCACCTTGACTTTTGGTAAATCTGAACAGATTTTGGGTAAAATAACACCCTCAAAGGAAAATAAAGGCTTAGGTTGATCGCATGGCTTGATAGTGCAATGGGTGAGACCATGATTTGAGGAGATAGACATATTGTTTAATCCTTTGATTGGGATGGGAAAGCATTGTCTTTGCAGACCCAAACGAGAGATGCAAGATTCTGATATCAAATTAGCCATGCTGGCTGTGTCAAGCAGAATGCGGATTTTTTGATAATTACCAAAAGCATCTAAGATATATACGATGGATGTAGACAGTAATACAGTTGATTGGTTTGTAAAACTAGGATTTGTACAAGCTGCTAAAAATTGATTGTTTTGATTTAACATAGCTGTTGGCTGTGGAATCTCTTGAGTAGCTGTGGGAGCTGTTGTAGGAGTTGATTGCGTAATAGCGGCGATTGAGGAGTTCGTGGAACGGTGAACATGAACCGTGGTATGATGGGGATAGCCACAAACCCTGCAACAAGATTTTGAGAGGCAATTTCTCAAAGCATGTGGGGATCGAAGACAATTTTGACACAAATTATGTTGTTTTACAAAATTAAGTCTTTCTTGGGGTGTCTTCGCAAGAAATGCTGTACACCTATAAAGTGAATGTGACTTTTGACAGAAGGGACATTTTGATTGATCATTACTTCGAGGTGTATCTTGAGACGTACTAGCCACGAAAGTTGAAGGTGAATGAATTTTTCGAAAACTGGAAGCTGTACCCGAATTTCCTGAAAAGTTTGAGTTTTGATATGCCTTCTGAGAAACATTTGATTTAGGGTTTGTGCTAGATTGTTTAGAACAATTAACTGACTCTAAAGCTTTGCAGTGTTTCTCTAAAAAATTTACTAAGTCAGTGTAGGAGGGAATTTCGATTGAACTATGATAAACTTCAAATCTAGTTCTGGTTTAGTTATCTAATTTTTGTAACATCATGTTAAATAACTTAAAATCGTAATGTACTGTTGGAAATTTCAACACCTTGAGAGCCGCAACATTTTCAGAGAAAGTATCAATAAAACTTCTAAGATCGCGCGCAGTGGGTGCTTTTATTTGTGGAGCATTGTATATTTCATTATAGTAGCTGGTAGCCAGAATTCGCTTATTGTTGTATCTCTTAACCAACGTTTCATAAGCTATTTTATAGTTAACTTCTGTTATGGGTATACCTCTTACTGAATGCAAAGGTACACCCTTTAATGACGTAAGCAAGTATTGAAATTTTTCAATGTCTGAGATTTGTTTTATTGCTGGAGTATAGTTTTTCGTAAAATTCTATTACCACTTCAATAATTTCTTGTCTGTTCGTATACTTTTGGCCTTTTTCATCTGTTAAACCCAGTATCCATATTTTAGTCATCATATAGTTTCTCAGTGTTTCTGTACGAGCTAAAAAATATGATTCTTTCGATTTATCCGTTTGAACAGCTATTGAGTCATTGTAACATTCAAGAATGCTGTTTGTAATAGCTGTGCGTTTTATGCTTAGTTTATTTAATTTTTCTGTAGTTTTATCTGTCATTTTCGTAGCTTCGAAAGGCCGAAACAAGATAATTTAGTACCAAGTTATTAGATAGATAACTCTAAAATTATTATAATAAATTTGAGTAGCATTGGATTAGTAACTGAAAAGCTACAGACTGTTTTTATGCTGAAAAGCAATATTTTTATCTTATAAGCACTATGATTATTGGCATATACAAGGGGGTATTGATAAATAATTGGCCTTGAATAGTTCTAGCAGGCAAAAATAAATCGCGTTGCTATGAAAACAAGTTGAAACTTTGACAAGTGCACGTGCAAAGTGTCAGCCCAAAAGGTGATGTTATTTTGAAATTGTGATTAAGAAAAGTAAACAGTCAGATGAAGATTGGAACTTCAGGAAAATCGAGTATCGTTCGGTTATCAAGTACCTGTTTTTGAAGAGATTGTCTGGTAAAGAAATTTATGATATGTTAACAACGTTAGGAGATCAATGTCCATCCTATTCAACCATTAAAAACTGGGTTGCTGATTTTAAACGTGGAAGAAAAGATGTCACCGATGAGAAGAGGTCTGGGAGACCGATTTCTGTGTCAACGCAAGAAAACATTGATGCTGTCCATGATATGAGTTTGGATAATAGACGAATCGGCCTAAAACGCATATCAGAGACTTTGAATATCTCATACGAACGCGTTTTTCATATCGTTCATAATGAATTGGGAATGAAAAAGCTATCCGCAAAATGGATACCCAAATGTCTCAATGCTGATCAAAAGCGATTGAGGGTGACAACATCTCAGTGGATATGCAATCAATTTAACAATAGAAAATCAAACTTTTTGGATCGCCTTGTTACAATGGATGAAACTTGGATTCATTATTATGATCCAGAAACTAAAGAAATGTCTAAGGAGTGGAAACATTCTGGCTCTCCTCGGCCCAAAAAGTTTCATGTGCAGAAGTCTGCTGGAAAAGTTCTTGCCTCCATTTTCTGGGACAAAGATGGTATAATTTTCGTGGATTACTTGGAACATGGAAAGTCAATCACGGGAGAATATTACGCATCTCTATTAACCAAACTTCGAGCGAAAATTGTGGAATAACGGCGAGGAAAACTTACCAAAGGCGTCTTGTTTTTGCAGGATAATGCGCCCGCCCACAAATCACTTATTGCCCTACAAAAAAATCAATGAAATCGGCTTTGAAATTATCGACCATCCGCCATATTCTCCCGATTTGGCCCCATCGGATTATTATCTCTTTCCGAAACTCAAAAAATCATTGAAAGGACGAAAATTTACATCAAACGAGATGGTAATTGATGCTGTGGAGTCGTGGTTTGCAGAACAGGATAAAACTTTTTTTCTAAAGGATTAGAATTACTCTTTGATTGATGCATTAAAAGTATAGAGTTGAAAGGTGATTATGTTGAATAAAATACTATTACTTCGAAAACATGTAGTTTGTTTCTAGGCTAGGCCAACTATTTATCAATACCTCCTCGTATAATCTTGCTGAAGAGCAATGTTTATATTTGTATAAGACGCTAAACCTGTGTTAAGATTTGTCCTTTTGTATTTGCCGAAAGGCAAATGTGTGTATTTCTTTGAGCGTATGTTTCTTGTATGAAAACGTGGTTTTGAAAATTGGAACTTAAAGTTGCTGTATATGACAATTCAATAAAGGTAAAAGCTTTAAGAAATTTTATTTATTAAATTACTGGTCCTATCTAGGTTCGAAGTGACCAAAAGAATGTAGCAGAATTTAATAGTTTTGAATTAACGATAATAATGGATTGTATTGATTTTATATTGACTTTCGAAAGTGCCCAAAAACATGGAAATGTGACGTACCTGCTGTTGCTGCTGTTCAGGTGTAAATCTTCTTTCACAACACTTAATTTTCCTGTAATCTTCAGCTTATTTGTTGGACGTAATTTAATAATTCTACTATGGTCGACTGACCGTCTTTTAAATTCTTGTATCTTGACAGAAGTCTATTTCTGTTGCTAGTCACGGCCACCTACCCTGAATCTGGGCACATATTGCACGAACAAATAAAATTCAAATAGTACATGCACTTTGAGAATATAGGAACAATAGCAATATTGGTTATAACAATGAAAAACATAACTAAATTATAAGAATTTAATTTAGTTCCTTGTGGACTGAACAGTATCTTTGAATCCATTTAATCAATATGGTTTTTTGTATAGCAACAGATTATGTTCCTTAAGTGGATATTCTACCAAGTTTGGCAGTACATGGTAGTTCTCTGTACAGTGACATGTGCATTTTAAATTGCATGTATTGTAATGAGAGACATTCCACAGAGCACGTCAACAGTTTATAGCACAGCGATGTATGCATCATCAAATGTTATTACTCGAGCATCAGTTGCAATCCATCCAGCTTGCTTGCCTCTCCTTCTGAAAAGTAATTGCTTTCCTCTGACAAAGAAGGAACCTTTTTGTGTTTAAAGCCTATACCGAAAAGTTTTGTGGCAAAAACAAATGAATGAATCACTCGCGAAAACGACTGATGTGGCATACACCTTATGATCTTGTCTTTCGAATAAATAATTCCAGTTTACTTGTTACTGTAATTGTAAGAAATGACTACAGAAAGAGAAAAGTTGAGGAAACATATTTTGCACCACGTTTGGAGTGAAAATAAGTGTTTGTCTTATGCAAATACTGCGAGGGTTGTTAAATCAAACAGAAATATGGTAGAAAATGTAATTAAAAGGTTTGTAGAGGACCAAAAGTATTACTAACAAGCCAAGAGAACCTTTTCATTAAAAAAAAAAACTTAAAAAAAACCTTGTTAAAGGAATAACAAAAATCCAACAATTTCTGTATAGGATTGACAACATGGGATGGAAAGGAATGGAACTACAGCTTTAATGGTACAAAGAATGAAAGAATGGTTTAAGACTTATAAAAAGACTGCGATCACAAAGAAGACAAGAGAACAATTGAATAGCACAATTATTCAAAAACCCAGTTAACAAAACCACGTGCATCTTGATGATGGATGACGAAACTTATATAAAAACCGATTTTTCAACTTTAGCAGTTGACCAATTTTATACTGTGAAAGACAAAGATGGTTTAAATGATGAAGCAAGTACATATCCATTGAAAATGTAACAAACATTTTAAAATAGTATCTAAAGAAGTTGCACAAATTCTAATGAGAGGTAGTAAATGAAATCTTAGGGAGTTTAGTCAACACGAACTAAAAATTAAGAATTTGAATAATTTTTATACCACTAATGTCTTAAGAGTTTTTGTAAATGTTTCTAATATCAAATTTGTTGTTATTGTCAAATTAAGCGGTAAATGTTTATGTCACAAATGTTTTCGGTACAGGCTTTAAACGGCTACAACATTATTGGGTAACATATTCCAACATATTCGGTGCGATGTGAAAATCCTCTTGTTAATGTAAAGTAAAGTGGCAGACTTTGCTCTACAGCAACTTCCTCTGTATTCAATGGAATATTCATTTTATTCCTTTTAAAATGGTGTGTTTATCAGTAATAAAATACTACTTAAGCTATCAACTGAACTACTAAAGCAATAAAAGCTAAAAAGTATTAACTCTTCAGAATACACTTAATGAGGTAACTATGCATCCCTCTGCATACATAATTGTGTTTTTTTTTATTTATGAGATATTAAAGGTGGAATGTTTTGAGTTAATCACTCTGTTTATTTATTATAGTATTAGAAAAGGTCTAAAAATTACATTGTTTAGTATTATGCTGGCAATCCATGATTTGGAACAGAGTCTACAAGAACATGGTGAGAAAATTACACAACTTCAGCGTCACTTAACCAACATGATTGAGCAAGATCGAAACTTGAACCGAATGCATAATTATACTGAAATATTTGCTATCATCTTTGTGGTAGCAATTTTGCAAGCACTCTTTCTATATTATACATAATTACCAAATATGCACTTATGTATACAGCTTAACTTTTGTTTGCTATGTTATTAACATATTTAAAGTTATTGAGTTTGGTCCTTTAGCTTTTTACTTTTTTACCTAATATGTATTTTGAATTCGTTTTATGGATCTAAAGGTAAAACAAAAAATAATGTTAGCCGAAATATTATAAGCAAATGTAAGACTGATTAAATTTTGTCTTTATATCCATAAGATTTGATGTTTTACAATTATGAAAATTGTTGTAGTAGATAAATTGATGCCTCATTGATTGATGACGTCAATGATTACTAAAATGACTAGTCAGTCAAATATAATTAGTTTAGACTTTGAGAATTAAAATTTTCAAATACTTACAAAATCAATTCTGTGGTGTAACTTGTAAATTATGTAATTCGGATCATACAAAGCTTCTAAAAGAGATTAAAATATTCAAAGATGAGTTTTAGGGATTTGTTAGATACAACAAAATATAACTCCAATCTTACTTATTAATTATGGTATATTTGTAGACTTAACTTGATCTTTAAGCCTGTCTTAAGAATATCTATTGCTTATGCCTATAAAACATGGGCTTATGTCTTGCAGATTAGACCGATAGTTTGATATTGAAGTTACTACATGTTAAAGATATAAAGCTTTCATTACTGATACATAAATAAAGCAGTTGATACTGTTTATGTAAAAACAACAAACACTATATCTTTGTATATCTGATTGACAACTATCATCATCGTAATATCTTACCTACATACCTATTTATAGTAACAAAATATTTTTTGTTATGATTAATTTCAGTACTCTATTATTCTTAGCATATTAAATTTTAATTCGTTTTGGTCATTTGACCATTTGAAACTGTCAGTTGACTAAAAGTAAATGACTGACTAAATTTACAACTAATGGTCAGTTGCACTAAACTTTTAATCTCTGTATATATCTAAGTGCAGCATATTTGACATATACACAGTGTAAGTTATTTTTTAATTATTCTCTAATTATTTAAGTAAAGATCAAAATTGTAGTGCAACTTACCATAACACAAACCACTTTCTTTTTCTCTTGGTTAACTAAACAAATAGTTCATGGGCATACATTTGTTTTTCTTGATTAAGAGATTAAAAGAAAGTTGATTCTTTCATATAAATGTTCAGCACACAACAGCACTGTTCTTTCTAAGTGTAAACTTATATGGATGTGACAGTTAGTTGTATGCTTGGATGGTATGATTCAAGTTCAAGTGACATAAACTCTTATCATTTTGCCTTGGCACTAACTAGTTGTCTAATACAATGTGATCATTCAGCAATAACATGTTGTTACTCAGTAATTGTAGCAAATTAAACATCTCAATGTGAAGTTATGTCATAGATAATGGTACTCATCCTACATATTCTATGTTCTAGCATTTAACAGTTTATATTCATCAATTGTGTTCAACAAATTTCTTTTTCTCAACATACTAAAGTATGTGAGTATGCTAAACATACTTATTGGTTTCTTTGATTAAATAATGCTTTACATGATGTCAAATGCATGTAAGAATCTGTCCATTACATTTGAAGGGGTAAGAAGCAAAAATTTAAAAGTCCTAAAACAATAGTTTAGAGGAAATTGGTGTCACTTGGGGTTTCCTGTCTGAGTGTCGTAGTCAGAAGTAGAGATAGGAAGTAAACACAGGCCACAACTAATTATATACTAAACAACAAGTTACAATACATTGGGTTACAAACATAAGTATGAGGACGGTTAGGTCCTCCTAAAACTAACATTGAACATGATGGTGATCGGAACCACTCTGTACTAGCACTATGTCCTACAACTACGCCTTAGGAAATCAAGTAATTAGTGCCCCTGGACACCAGATTCTAGGCTCCTAAATTAATACAACTAAGCACATTAGGGATCAGGTAATCAGTATCTTTGGACACCAGATTCTAGATCCCCTACAATAAATAATAAAAAGGTTTCTTACCAGGTCTGCTTCAAGTTATTGATTGGTGTTGTTGGAACGACTGAATCTGAACTTGAAGCAACCGGGTTTATATACTGTATATTGTGGAAGACATTAACATATCAACGTGAATCTGTAGGCGCGGCTTTTCGCTGTTATTTCCATGCGCAGCAAGTAGCTGCATTCTAGTGTAGGCCGATTGCATGATGTGCTGAGTAGAGGTTCTTGGAATGAGAGCAGCTGGCTCGCGTGTTTCAATTGTTATTTTGATACAGTTGTCAGACTTGTACAATTTTCCATAATTTTGTGCAAGTTCTGAAATGAAATCAAGTCTGTTCTTGTCATATTTTCCACTTCGAAGTTCTTCGTTGTCTTTCTTATGGTGTCAACCCAATGATCAGGTATGAAGATTTACGGATTCTTCTTTTTATTTTTTCAAGAAGGGCAAATGACCTGTTGCATTCCATATAAGAATGTCCTGGTATGAAAAATTTATGTCATTTTTTTAGGTTTGTACACTGAACCAAAAAAATAACATTTTTGGTATGTTCTTGTTTTTATTTTGCCTTCCACAAGAATCAGAATAGCAGATGAACAGGGCTTGAATATACTACTTCCCTGTGGTGTAATTCAAGTTCTGTCTGACCTTTCCTAATGTCTTCATCGTCGCCAAAATTTCTAATTAAATTATTTAAATGGTCGCATATGTTGCAAGTGGTCGAATGTGGTTTATGAAATTTTAAGTAAAATTTCTTACAAAAAACCGTCTTGTAATATAACAGGAACTTTATCCAATTCCTTACTCCAGTCACAAAAGAGAGTGTACATGTTTTTAATGTTTAGATCTGTAGACCGATATTTAGTGCAACTATTCTGAGATCTAAAGTAATGACTCTTGTATCTAGGAAACTTTTTAATGTGTGAAATGACATTATGTCTGGTTGCATCAATTTTGTTTGAAAGTTTGTGTTTTGTGCGTTGATCAGTTTGCATAAATCTTTTTATGGAAATTTTATTGCTCACTGTTGTAAATGTTTGCCAAGAATAAAAGTTGCGAAAGCAAGAACTGCTTGGATACGCTTTCCTTGATCTAGCATCTGTTCTTATTCTTCTTGGAGCTTTTTTTTAATACATGAGGCAATAAAATTCGTCAATAACTCGTAAGTACCAAGTTATGAAAAATAGTTGCCGCACTTACTGCAACTGTTAAAAATGATGTTTTAAGTGTTATGAGTTGACGAATTACTTAGAAATGTCTCTTGTTTACAATGCGTAAGCTGACATCAAGGTGGCTATACTGTCAGCTTCTGTAGCCAACTTTAAAAAACTAAAATGGCATTAAAGGTCGCTGGTGTTATAAGCCTCTGTTACCCTACCATTAGTTTTTCTAAATTTACCACTTTTACTCATTCATTTCGATATTGTTGGACCACATTCGTTTTAAAAACACAACACAAATGAACACAACTTTATATTACAACACCAACTGTTTTCTGATGAAAGGGTATAAGTTGAGGGGTCAACCACTCTTACAAAAAATGTACATGTATTGCCGCAATCCAAGATTTCCTCGCAATCTCTATGATTTTCGAGGATTGCCTTTGCAATCTCTAATTTCCAAGGATTGCGTTCACAATCTCTACGATTTCCAAGGATTGCTTTTACAATGCCTGTGATTTCCGAGGATTGTGGGATGATTTCTAGAATGCGATTGCTTCTTATTAACATGCTAATGTTTGAAAAGCGATTTTCAATGTGATTGCTAAAGATTAGAACAAAATCGATAGTATTTGTACTCGTTGTTTTTTACAAGAACAGTACTATTAATTAAAATGTGTTTGTTAGGTAAATTCATTTTTAAAGATATTACGAAGGACATTACTTCATAAATAAAATGCTTCATTTAGGAACTATACACGATTATTAATTTTAACGTTACATAAGTATAAAAAGATTTTTAGAGTTTTAACTAGTTTTGACTTCTAAGACTTTTATACTCTTTTTCAATACCTATTTTGGCACGGCTTTTTAAACAAAATGGACTATTGCCTATTACTACATACATATAATTTCTCCAAAAATAAAACAATTTTGAAAAAAAACATTTTTTTCATTAAAAAATTTTCTATTGTTCTGTTAACCGTCTTTTCGATTATCCTTCAATGCTTGACCGATAATCGAGTCCTATTGTAATTCGATAGGCCTATAAAAGAAAAATATATTTTTACAATCTGCACATCCTCTTCTTTTGGCCAAATATTAATACTCGTCTAGTTTAGATTTTAAAAATTTTATTTTTAATGTTTGATCATCTAAAACTTGCACTATGCGCCCGATGTACCATGTGTCACATGCACTGTCTGCCATAAAGTTGGATCCATATGGGAAAGTTTTTAATATTCCGATTGGAAAAAGACATTGCGAGGCAATCACCGCTGCTTCCAAAAATACTTGCAATAAGCCATGTCACAGTTGACAGCTGACATTTTTATATTTAATCGATTTCTAATAATCTCGAAACAGATGGCACACGTTTTAAACAATCGTTTATTTAAACACTGTAGCACGAGTTGTTTGGGATACAACGAGAGAAGCGAGGAGTGTTCCAAAGGAATGAGTGCCTACAATACATCTATAAAACAAGCATAATATACTATTTTTTATACTTTGCGTCATTAGTTTGATAGAAATTGTAAATTCAAGCTATTAAAAACATTGCATTACAATCTAGCGATTTTTGTGTTTAACATGTGGTAAAGCTATAACATGACTTTTCACGTTTCTTGAGGTTAGAATGTGTCAAAATTAAATGTGTATTTATACGTAATATAAAACAAATGTTACCAATCTTACAAAACAAATAGACCCCAGAAACGATGTTATAATAGGTTCTATTATGAAGTCGTTTTCGGTGTCACAATGAGCCCATTGTGAACGCAAAGTACAAAAAATTAAAGATTTTGGGGTTACAAATTAGTCTTTAATTAGTACTGACAGCTTAGGAAATTTTCATTTCCTAAGTTTGCTCTGCCAGTCTTGATATGTGAATAGCGACTATAGAGTTGTAGTTACGAAGAAAGTTTTTGTGGTAAAAATTTGTCCTTAATTAGTAGTTAATTATGGCTTTATTATTTTTTTGTTTGAAGTGGGGGTGCTAGCTAGAGCTCAAGCTAGCACCCCCTATTTTGAAATGCGAATTGTGTCTAAATGATTTTAGCCACAAAAAAATTAGTTGTTTTTGGTACTTTGTCTTTAATTAGCACTAAATTATAGGCGGGTTCTTTCATTTTGCTTGAAGCTGGAGTGTTAGCTTTATTGACATATTCACTTACCGATTCTCAAAATGCCGCTTTTGGCAAAAATACTGATGATAAGTATGAATAACTATCGAATTTCCCGCAAATTAATGATGGCGCCACTTCTACTATATTCGATTTCGACGACTTTTCTATAATGTAGTATTTTCAATCTGACTCTAAAGTTGACAAATGCACTTGTAACTCTTTGCCACTAAACAGTTTGGATATTCAACTACCCGATTATGTACTTAACTCATTTTAAGAAAAAAGTGCACTTGTACCCTTTTGCTTCTTACCCCTTTATTTATAGAATGTTTATTAATAATAAAAACAAATAGAAATACTTGTTATGCAATGAATTCTTTCATCCTATTGCAGTAAATATCTAAGGAAGAGCAGCAACACCCAATGATTTTATGAAACAATAATGTTATCATTCTCATAGGTCTCATTATCTTACCTCATAGTGTGAATGTTTATATTTACCTATAAATGGGTGTATGGGGGCTCTACACCCATGAAGCAATCAAGGATTGTCGATCGTTGTCTTTTGATGAAAAGATCTAAACTAACAAGTCTATGAGAAGTAGGCAATGCTAATTTCAAGTCGGACTTCTTTGGTCATCAAATCAGTTTACTTTCATAAAATAAATGAAGAATAGTAAAACTCTTGTTAGCTAATTTTTTAATTTGAACTTCATTGAAAATTTGTTTAAAAGAAGAATTTTGGAACTATTATAATTAAAGATTTATTGTTATAATAGATCCATCTTTAGAAGATCTGACTTGGAGCATACAAAACAGAGCATCGTAGTATTTTGATATTTACACTGCTATATATTGCTATTGATGTTATAATTAAAGGGTTTGGTGCAACATTGGGTTAGATCTAAATTTGCATAAGTCAGATATTTTAAAGGTTCAGTAGATATTTCCTTAAAATTCTACACATAACTAGAAACATATATAAATGGCTGCTTACTCTTCCTCCGAGATCTCTTCTGCTTCAGAAATCAATATTTTATAATCAAGAAATCAAAGTTATGGTACATTCATAAATTATTGCACCCAGGCCAATTTATTTCTAAATTGAGGGCCTAATTTTAAAATTTGTTTATTACGTTTTATTTAAGGTACAGTTTACTTTCTATCAAAGTTGAAATGTGTAAAAATCAGGTTCCACTGTGAAATATTTTATATTTTACATAACTTAGCAGTTCCAGAAGGTCATTGTCCTGTCTGTTATGCTACTCTTTAGTGTGATAATTTCTAAATAATGCGTTATTGACATGTATTCTGTAAGCACCATAGGTTTTCGGTATTTTTCGGGAGTAATCTATTAATAATATTATTTATTTCTTTAATAATAAGGTATCCATATTATAAATAAAAAAACACAACTCAATAAAATAAATGAACACAACATACAAACTCACATTGATAAAGCCTGTTGTTAACTGAAATAATAGTTGATTCATTTAAATTTTAAAGTTCTTAAAGAAGTACCTACTGCATCTTTTTTATTAATTATTGTCATGGCTAATATCGCGCATACTATTCTGAACAATATATGTATCGTACAGTTGCGGCCGAAAAATTTTCAACAGCCTATGCGACTGCGTAATTTTGGCTTTTCAATTCTTATAAGAGACGTCATTTTTATTCTTCTGAAAGGGCATACAAGATTCATTTGATGTGTATATCCAAAAAATGTGCTAACTTGATAAATTACCGTTGAAAATTTTTGGCCGCAACTATACGCTCTTATTGCGTCATCGTCTAGGCAGTTTACGTAATTATTAACGTTTTTGTAAAAATAAAATGCAACAAAGCTTCGAAGTGAGTACATAGCAATTGATGTGGCTATTCAATTATTGATTATGACATAGCAATCAATTGAAATAGAAACAGCTTATGGGTCCTACACACGGACACACATGACTTAATGTATGTACGTGCATGTATCAACACCCAGACAATAACGTCAGTGTGTATGAAAACAACGTCGAGGTTTTGAATCCACAGTCCTAAAGTACACTGCGTCTGTATGAAAATTTTAATGCACATTATTACCTGTGCATTGATGTACACATGTACATGTATTAAGTTTATGTACATCCGTGTGTAGGGAATACCAATTTTGTTAAATCGCTTGTTATACTTGTTCCATAACAATCAATGGAAGTGTAACAATTGATATGGTTGCTTACAGAATACACCTGATTATTTGCTATCATGCATCCTATCAAAAGATCTTAATATCATTTTTATGTAAAACTTTTATGAAGAAATGCAATTACTGGGAAATTGAGGCATAAATTAACAATTAAATAAAAATAACTATCACTACACATAAGTAGGTGTTAGTGATCCAGCAATAATATAGTTATCAAATGCTGTTGTAGTAAAATTGTAGTTACAAGAAAGTGCCGTGAATTTTATAAACAAGCCAAAGCAGTAGTATTAACAAATAATTTGACTGTTATTGAAAATTTAAACGTATTAAATTATTTAAATAAAATAGATTAGCTCTATCAGCTTTTAGATCTGTTTTCTTAAATAAACAAAATCTTAAATTATATTTACATATTATTTTATTTGCTTGTTGCATTACAAATACATACAATGTCTGAATCCTGTTGTATATACATATTACGCCGAGATGTCAAGCCCCGCGTGACAAGACAAATCCATTTTTGTATGTATGTACTGAACTCAGAACCAGACTATTCCATTCCAATCCCATTCATTCAAACAAAAATCATAAAATTACAAAATACTACAATACTTATGTAATTTTAGATAGATGAATTGAGATTTCATATTAACTATTTCATTGATATTTGAATGTACTATCGTTAGATAACGAACCTGCATTAGTCTGAAGACTTATATATAGTCGTACAGGCTGAGAAGGGTGTCAATAATATGTCGCTATTATAAACAACATAATCTAATATTAGCATATGCTTATGGAAAAATATTTTAACTGAACTGTTTGCAAGTGTTAGGATCCCTTCTGTACTATTTAGATGACTTCTCTAAAACTGTCATGAACTTTGTTACATAAACTTTATGCATATCATATTTGCCAAATATGAATTATTTAATTGCATTCATCAAAAATTATTATCTGGTGAGCTACTTGCTAATATCCGATTATTAAAAATAGCTGGTTGAATATACAGGTAGTATCTGTTAAATTTCTAGTTTCATGGCATATGACAAAAGTATTTTGAAAACATCTATTTGCTTAAAAACATAAAAAATGTTTGTAATGACTACTACATAATATTTTGATTAATATGTGAATTTGATATACAGGGTGTCTCACTGAAAACTATTCACTCTAAATAACTTTGATATGTTGATTTCCAGGAAAAATGCAAAAACACCTCAAAAAGCATATGGAGGGAGGCATATTTCTGCATACTTATGCTTGGCATAACCTTCATCCCCTCCACTCCCAGAGTCAACCTGTAGAATTTTTATTTTTATATTCTCAATGAGTAAATTTAAAAAATGTACAATAGTACTTAAGTGTCTAAAATGAATAGTTTTCGAGTTACAGATTATTTGAGGTTTTTAGCAGCAACGATCAGTTACTATTAAGTGTTGTCGTATTTTTAACGTAAACGACTATTATTGTTCATTTATTAGAACTGTTTTACACATACGAGAATTTATGTGAAATTTTTAACCAAATTATTGCTGAAATCTTTGTAAAGAAACTGACGTGTAATGCAGTATTTTTATTATGAGATTTATTGTGTAAATATTCACAATAAAAGTTTGGAACATTTCTGCTCGTAGTTGATGTGTGCAACACATCGGTTTATTTTGTTTATAAAAATGGTTATATTGTAAAATATTATTAACGCAAGCATGTAATTATAGTAAAGCTAAAACCCAAGTAACATTTTATCGCTAGGTGCAAAAAATGTTTTTAGGTTTATTTTATTTATTGAAGTGGACAAAATATGAACAGTCGTATTGCTTTTATAGTGACAGGTCCGGAATTCATTAAATTTACTTTTGAATGTTATAAGTTAATATTATTTGTACTGTATCCTAAAATAAACATCAATTAACTATTTATAATTGTAGATAAAATATATTTAAAACTCTTAAAACAAATGTAAATATACCACATATTTATCAACGATATTTTTATTACAAGGTGAATACACCATGCATATGACCATAAATATGAAGATTGTTTGTGTTGTAATTGCTTGCTTGTGTAAAACGAGATGAAAGTGCACACCAAAATATTAATTGCAAATTTATTGTAAGAATTTTGTCGAAAGTTTTCAGCAAAATTTTAGTTAAAAATTTCGCTTAAATCCTCGTATGCGTAAAACAGCTCTTACAGTGAAACTGTAATTTCAAAATTATCTGTAGTTCGCAAACTATTCATTTTAGATATTAAGTATTATACATTTTTGGGATCTACTCGTCAAAGAAAATCCCAAAATTAAATAAACAGGGTGTTCCATTAAAGGGTTGATGGGAAATCCAAGGGTTGACTCTGGGAGTGAGTGATGGTTATGCCAAGTACGAGTATGCAGAAATATGTTTCCCTTCCATTTACTTTTTGATGTTTTTGCGTTTTTCCTAGAAATCAACATATCAAAAGTTATTTAAGGTGGATCGTTTTGGATGGGATACCCTGTATGATATTTGATTGAATGTGTACCAAGTGCAAAATAATATTTTTACATTCATGGTTATCAACACCAGATTAACCGTGGAGCAGCACTTGCTCTAAGGTCCAACTGTTACAGGATCCCAAAAATATGTAAAAGTACAAAAAATGTTCTTTTGTTGATATGTCGATGATTGATTTTTATTGATTTGCTTGATTTTATTATTATTTTTTAAGCATTATGTGTTTCCAATTGAAAACAAGATACTTTTTGTATGGACGAGGTATTTGGTTGTGAATTCTACTACTAAGATTATAATACCCATACTTGTTTTTACTGTTTACTCATGTCACTCAGAAGTTTGTTAAATATTATACAATCTACATTATTTGGCAAATTGACATGTATGAAGTTAGTTATCTTTAAACTTGCCTTGATTGTTAGTATTTTTCTGTCTATTTCACTAATAAAATCAATTCTTATAGGACAAACCGTCCATAATTTAAGAAAAACCAAAGATTATTTAAAAATGACCAAACTCTTTAACAAAAATTAATATTAATCACAAATCTAATATGATTTGGATGTAAGTTTCCACCAAATCTAATGAATAAATATCAGGTATAGTGAAGGTTGCTGTTAGAAAACTCACTAACTTGCTGGAATTTCTTATTACATTATAAAGTATATTTATATTATATGTAGCAAACCTTAAAGTTATAACTGATATTTTTTTATTCATATGTTGGAAATTTTAAAATATTATAACTGAAGCAATTATTGTTTTCCATGTTTAAAATTCATGTTTAATAACTACTACAACCATAGAAAATATCAAGGGATGTGCCTTTTAAATAAAAAATAACTTCTTGATTTATAGTTTATCCAGCCATTCAATCTATTAAAAAAAAAACTTATAATTTCAATTTATTTTAAACAAGGAAAACGAACAATGCTTTTTATGAATTTTCTTGTGATATATCAATTTGAATCTTCTTAATAAATAATGTGAGTTACAACATAGAATAATTGTGACTGAAGTTATATAGTAAATATACTATAAACTAGAGAGGTATAAAGTACAAGAAAACTGCTTACAATAAAAAGTTATTTTGTGATATGTTAACTCACTTTTAAAGTAAAAGATTTGTTGTTAGATTAATAATTTTATATTAGTAGTTTTTAGTGTATGAGATTGTGTTGTAGTAGTGGTGCATTGTATTAGTGTTAAATATAAGATGTTACTATATTTTTAATTATAAATTTTAGTTGGGAAAATTGCCAAGTTAGTTGCTATAGTTAGATAAATATAACAGATTATATTTTTATTTAATTTAAACGCTTTCCTTATAGGGAAAATAAAACTATAAAAATATGAATTTCAAAGTGAGAACTCTCTATTTAAATTGACATTGAGTTTTTTTAGTTTTAAAGGAAATTGCATTTAATGTTTTGAATATTATTTTGTTAATATTGAAAGTTCCAAAGAATAAAGATAGTATTGTAATGTATTATTGCCATTATTACTTAAATATATTTAAGTAATTTGCAGGATTTACATAATCTGAACTTTACATCCAATATTACACACAATTCAAATACAGTATTAAGACTTCATATTCTTAAATGCTAATGCGAATGATTTGAAGAAATAATTATGATGTGGCAAATGAAGAGAGACTTCTTGTGGGAAATCAAAATTTATTTATTAGTATCATACCTTGTAAACAAAATGTTCCAGTATAAGAATGAAATTTATACCTACCTATAGAGTTAAGGAGTTATGGTATTTTAAAGTTTATAATTGTAAAAACATAGGCCCTGCGTGGTCGAGTGGTAGAGATCCTACCTCTCGTTCAGAGGGACAGGGGTTGCGACTAAATTTAAAAAATTTAGTACTATCGTGTTTGAGCTCCTTAGGTTAAGGTATGAAAGTTGTATGAGTGATAAAGTATGGGGGAGCGTAATGTACTTGCTACAATAGCTCCATTACCTCCGTTGCACTCCCATAAGAGTTTGTGTGGAACCTCGACACTGCGAAATGCGGTAAAAGGGGAATGGATTATGTATGTATGTATAATTGTAAAAACATTAAAAATGAATATTTTATTGAGCTAATTATTATGCAGATATTGATGAGAAAGATCTAAGATAAAAACAATTTTTGTAATTAACTCGTCAACTTACCATCTACTGTAGATGGTTTCTAAAATTCTAATTGAAAAATCCCCATTTTAAATCAATGTCACTGCATAGTTCTGATATATTAATTTTTTTCAACAATAAGCTGTCATGTGGGTGTCGGCTAGATGCAAACCCTACTGAACCCATTTTTATACAAAAATGAACTGCATGTAGTATTTGCTATAGAATAATAACCCCTACTTGATGCTTAAGATACCAAACTGCAAACCATACTAAAATAGGAGTTATTTTGATTTTTTGAACAACCTAAAATGCATCATTTGCAATATGGCTTGCTGTTTCTCCCAGTGCGATAACAGATTGATGATACAGCCAATTTTGCATAAGCTAATAATATTAAGATACAAAACTTTGATATTCGCGTTACAACTGATGTATAGTATGTTTTTATACTGCAATTGTCATAAAATTAGAATATGCTACCAATACTTTCAACTCATATTTTGATCATTGTAATGCATACTATAAATAATTCTTGGATTATTTCGACATTTTTGCAATCGGTACATAGAATCCAAAGCTTTAGGGTGTCGGTAGATTTCTCTGCTGGTATCATTAGTATTATAATTTATATACGTATGTAAAATAATCGTATATAATCTGCCAATATTTAAAAATATGTGTTTAATATCAGTCGATGTTGCTGAATCAAAATATTGATTTCTACCTAGTATAACATTATCTTCACACATATTTTCCAGGTATATTCCCTTTATTTCTTTTTAGCAGAAACAAAATAACTATATTTTATATTGTAATAAGATGGGCAATATGGTGGCATCTCCACACTCTGGGTTTATGTTTTGAGCAAGAGAAAGTAATGAGGTGGATTTACTACTTTCTTCATCCAAAGAAAGAAAAAAAGGTTTTATTAATTCTTGAAAATCACCTAAAACAGTTTAAACAAATTTTAAAAATCTATATAAAAATCGCTCATTTATAAATTCCCAAATTTAAAACGAATGTTTACATTATCTTTAATTATTATTAATGAAAACTACTTCAACACACAACAGATACCTTATTTATTGTAAAGTCCTACTTAAGTAAGTGTTTCAGTAAAGTCCTACATAGTTTGCTTACAGACCAGATAGAACATAAGGATACATTCTCCTATAATTCACCCATCCCACGAAAAAATCAACCAGAGCACAAAATTGAAATTTTTTGTGTGGGTCAAACTTTATTTTATTTCGCCTTTAATATTGTTTTATGTTGGGTGACATAAATAATAATTTTCCAAATCTACTTTCAAAACATTATTTTTTAAGTAAAAAATAAAACTTATTATATAAAGAAAAATTTAAAGTGTTTTAAGCGGTATGAATTAATCTTTTTATATAAAATCGGGTTATTTTTAAATTTTGTACTTATTGATAGAGGAATTCGTATTTGTACCAATGATCTTGATTTTATATTTCGTAATATAAATTAACACGTTGAAGACACAAGCAAAACAAAAAAAATGCAAATGTTTGCAGTACGGTTTTTTTTATATTTTACACTTTAGGAGGGTCAGTTATATATGTTATTACTCAAAAACAAGCGAAAAAAAATTTTAAGTGGTTTTGAAGAATTTTTTATTTTTGACGCAGAGCGGCGTTCTGCCACAGCAGTAATGTTCATCACTCACATAATGGGCACAGTGATATGCGTCCAACACCGTGCAGCGTTGTGTCATATCTTAGACAAGGAATCGTAATAACCGTAGCACAACGCATATCAGCGTCAAAAATTTATTTTATTTATTTACAATAAAAAATACTTATAAAGATTTATAAAATAAAATATAAAAACTTTATTTATTTATTTATATCAAAAAACAAACAGGTTAATAAAACCTCATTACATGTTTCTTACATATACTAAAAATTAAAACAATTCGCTAATAAGTAAAACAGACATTTCAAAATAAACACTATAAAACAAAACACTTTTAATGAGATTACCAAAGTTGAATGAAAAATATTTTAAACATATTATTATAAAAATATATATAAAAATAAAAATGTACTTAGTTCTATTTCTATTAAGAAAAATTTAAAATGAAAATATTATCTGGTATATACTAAGTTTCATGGTTATAACAGATTAAGTTGTTTTAATTCATTACGTATAATGATGCTATTTACCCCAAAGATACCAAACTTTAACAGGTGGTGAAAGTCATTAAAAGCTCTAGAAAGAGAATAAATTGGCGAGTGCAATCTCATATTAGTTTTAAAAATTGATATATACAAAGTACATTTGAACCTCAGACCATGACACGGAATATTAAACTTAAATTTAGATAATATTTCAGGCGAGTCAATGCAATTAGTACAAATTTTATTTAAACATAATAATTTAAAAGATAACCTCCGATTTTCTAGTTTGGGTAAATGGAATAAATGTCTTATAGGATTATAAGATTCATACTCAGGATTATGTCCAAATCTCTTAAAATATAAAAATTTTAAAAACTTATTTTGGACTCTTTCAATCTTATGAACATTAGATTGTGTAGAAGGATTCCAAATTAGTGAAGCATATTCTAGTTTTGTCCGGACAAGAGACTTATAAAGGAGAAGTAGTGACTGCGTATTATTAAAACCTTGGCAATTTCTTATTAAAAAACCAAGATTGTGAAGACTTTTATTCACTATTTTTTTCCACATGATAATTAAAAGAGAGTACGCTATCAAAGTGTACTCCAAGGTCTCTAATACTAGCCACTTTGTTAAGAACAATGTTATCTATGTTATATGTTGTTATTAAGACCTGATTTTTTAATGAATACGTCATCGCTGAACATTTAGAGACATTGAACGATAATTTATTGTTTTTAGACCAACGAAGCAATTCATCAATATCTTTTTGCAGTAAGTTAGCATCATCAATAGTTTTAATGCTTCTGAAAATTTTCAGATCATCTGCATATAACAAACATTTAGAATTCTTAACGTAGTTAGGCAGATCATTAATAAAAAGCACAAAAAGCAATGGATCTAGATTTGACCCTTGAGGTACACCAGACATTGCAAGATATGATGCTGATTTAGAGCCTGAATAATGTACATATTGTTTTTTGCTGTTTAGATAAGATGCAAACCAGTTAATAAGAAACTCAGAAAATCCATAAACAGATGACAATTTCTTTAATAAGATTAAGTGATCAACTTTATCGAAGGCTTTTGATAAGTCTGTATAAATAACATCCATTTGACCTCCATCATCTAAAGTTTTACAAATTTCTTCACAAAAACACATTAGATTGGTATCAGTAGAACGACGTTTAACAAAACCATGCTGTTCATTACAAATAAAACTTTTTATATGCATATAGACTTTGTTGTATACTACAGACTCAAATATTTTTGCAGGTACTGATAGTATTGAAATGGGCCGATAGTTGGATACATTGATACGATTTCCAGATTTAAAAATAGGCACAACCTTATAAAATGTTTCTATGCTTTTTGTTTATCAGATTGTAAAATATGCCACCGCTCAAAGCAATCAGGGCATAGGGGTGGTTTTTCCAAACAACCTTTGCAACGGTAACTCGTCTCCTTACGGGTCTTCTTAGTACTGCATAATCTGCACTTCAAAAATACAGATTTCTTTCTGGAATTGGCACCAGGGACACCAGGATTTTTTTCAGGCCAGTGGCCTTCTGAATTTGTTTCAAGGGCGATGTTTTCTGGTTCAGGGTTCGCTACAAGTGTGGTCCGTTTAAAGCATCTGTTATTATTCTTTTGGTTTCATATCAGATGTTTCACTTCAAGGTTAGGCAGTATCTGTATTAGGGATCTTATTAGTTCATCCCTAAACTGAAGAAATCGGTAACTGGTAGAGTTGTTCTTGCAAAATTTTTGGTACAAGTAAAATGCATTCCATACAGTTACGTCGAGCAGGTGGAATATGACCTTTTTGTACCAGCGTATGGTTTTTCTTGGTGTTGAATAGGTAGCTGTGATCTGATCGCATCGGTCTATCCCTGACATGTGATTATTGTAGATGCTCACATCTTCAGGCTTCATTTTTTCTTTGGCATATCTGTTTGTCACTGAAATCATGCGTGGATGGTTACGGGTGGTTATAACCAACACATCCCGTTTATCTTTCCACTTTGAAACGTAGACTTGTTTCTGACGAACCCAAAAGTGTTCGCCCCTTTTTAATTTTTTTTAATCAATTGTTTTGGGTTGCTTTTTCGGTTTTTATTTAGGGTCCCATTGGTGTGTGATTTGTAAATAAGTACAGCGTACTGTAAAATTTTATTAATACCAGTGACGCCGCCGCACAGCGTTGCGCCACACTACTGTTTTCTAATATGACGCCGCACGGTGTTTGTGTCCGTCAACGTGTTAAGATAATTAAAAAAACAATAAATGCTGTAGTATTTCCCCGTCCCTAACGCTTGGGACAATTTTTAATTTATTTATTTGTGTTAAAATAATTAAATAAATGGATTTTATTAAATAAATTTGGATTTCTTGAAAATGATGGGAAAAATTTGTCCCATGTCCGTAATGCTGTTTTCCTTTTATAACTTTTCTATTTTTGAAGGAATTTAAATAATTTTAATGACAATTAATGGATATGGCAAAAACTGTCAACATGTATAAAAAAACTATTAAAAACTTTACTTTACTTAAAGACTTTACTGTTAAAAAATGCCCCTATCCGTAATATGAAATGGGTGATATACAACTTACAAGAATTAACTTTTTTACTGAACAAATGCAGGGCTTTAATAAATCCTTATTGTTCCATCATATAACTGTCTCCAAAAATATATGATACTAAGCCTTTTATGTTCGTTTTTGCCCATCAAGAGTTGCAATAATTTTTACTCAATCTTTGTATCTTTTGAGGGAATGGTTGCAAAGTGGCAGCATGTTACAATCAAATTTCTCTATAGTGGGTAGTAAATGAACTGAAAAAGGTTTCGCTTGTAGGCGATTTGGAATGTAATCCGAATCGTAACTTTTACTAACAATACTGTCATTAACAAATGAACTTTTTAATTTGCTAATTTATTTGTTTTCCAAAATGTTTAATATATTTTTTTAATTTTTTTTTTGTATAATAGTGATCTTAATTTAAACTGTTTATACAATAAAACTTTAATTTTTAGTATAAAACAAAAATGTTTTCAGTAATGTTACAAATGAGCTGTCTCTAAAAACACTTAATTTAAATATAAATAATATATTAAACAGATAAAGTAACTCACAACGGTTCTAAATAGCAATATTAAGACTCAGCATGATCTTCTTTCTTGAATCAAGAGGCGTCCAGATTTTCACTTTTGGTAGTCAAGAGTCGGGCAGAATGAAGTCAGAAATATTACTCCATTTTTGTCCAACACAACAGTTATGGATACTAACCGGAAGAACTTATTTGGCAACTTTCATGGAAGTAATCATGCTCTGTCAGGTCCACAAAATGAACTGTATAGTCATTTATTTTATACATTGACTACTTACTATCCCATGTGTATGTAATAGTAGCTACATAGCAAAAAGAGCTGTGTACTTCTGGCGATGATACAATCTAATTCTCTTGACAACTCTAACATACATAAAAGCCTTGTTAGACTATATCTGTGCACCAGAGGTAAACTATGCCAAGTCCAAAAGTCGAATTTTTCAGAAACGGTAATTGAATATTTAGAAAATCGATTTTTTCCTTTGTTAAACACTCCTACAGAAATTTTACGCTTCTGGAATACAGATATATACAATTAAAGTTATTTATAGCACTGCAAGAGCAAAATTATACAGTTTACTGTCAACATTTAATAATTTTTAATAAAAATCCTTTATAAAAATAACTTGCTGAATGTTCAGAGTTGTATCTACATATTTTTTAAATGACTTCACTAGTAGTAGTTGCATTATCTTTTATACTAAATTTTAAAGTTTATCTTACTCATTTTTATTTAAGGAATATTTAAAAAAAATAAATTTTGTTTATGCTTGAATACTCTTTGTTTCAAGTAAAATTCAAAATACTCTGAATTGTCAAATCGTTTTGCTTAGCACTGACTAGCACATTACACCTTTGTTACATATTACTGTACTCGTACAGAATTCACAAGTGATTACAAATTAAAAACAGATTATGTAGTGTCCTTGCAAAAATGAACTTTTGTTGCAATGTTAGCTGTATGTTATGTGTAAATTGTTATATATTTAATATTCTTGTTTTGTGAACTTAAAAATATCAATAACTAAATTTATAATGTAAGGATAACCTGTTTTGGTATTAAAACATTTCATCAGTTCTACAGTAAAAGCTTTAAATCTAATTAAAGCTTCTAAATCATTGTTACCACTAATCTTTTTTAATGTTTCTATGCTGTCTTTGTATTATAATATTTGCCATATTAGTGTAAATACTTGTGTATGTAAAGAAAGATGTTGAGTAAAAAATAACTAAAAAGGTGATATAAGTGTCTTCGAGTTTGTCTAACTGAAAATGTTTGGTATGAAATAATCTTAAAACAAAAAAGTAACATCGAGGAATTTTTGCATGCCAATTCTTAGACGAACACCTTTTCATGCATAAAGCACCAATATTCGGTAATACAGAAATAAATGTTTGTTTATTATTAGCATTTTATACTTTTATTATGCTATTGTTATTGATGTATTTGTCAGTGTCTCTTTTTATAGTCGCGTAATGTTGCATTTTGTTATAAATTATAAAACTGAAAAATTTAGCTTTTGTGTAAAAATTCCCTCGGCAATTATAAATAAGATTATTAAATCAAATACTGTCATTAGTTACTGATAATATTATCATTGAATTATACACAATTGTAATGTTTAGCCAAAAGAAAAACAAATTTGCATAGCATTAATAAAAGAATTGTATTCTGCCGCAATATGGTTTTTTATTTGTGTATAAAATAACCTTTCCTTAAAATTGACCAATAATAATAATAATAATGTCTTTAATTACAAAAATGAAATTCTATTTCATTTGAAATAGAATTTGAAAGTACTTCATCGAATTACTGGGCGAAGTAAGGTTCTAGAGAACCACAAGGTCTCTTGAGAGGAAGCTTTGGAAAATTAGTACTTAGAAACGTGTGATATGATATTTTTTACCTGCCTCCCAATATTGTGCATGTAAAGAATTTTTTTATTTCAGTACCATTAGTGAGAAAATGATTGAAGTTCAGTCTATCTATCAAAATTAGTAAAAATATTGTTTTTTTACAAATAAATGTGAATTTATTTGTAAAAACTTACTAAATTTCAGTGGCCTTCAAAGGCTTTGGCGTCTAGGTTCAGCGTAGGCGTTGGCATAGGTTAGTTTTATTATGATGTTTAAGATAATGCACCCAATCCTATATAAATAAATATATTACGTTTATATATTACAAAAGGGGAAAATTATAATATGCATTGTTAATGATTACAATTAAAACATTTTAAAAGGGGAAAAACAAATTAAAGCTAAGTTTGGTAATTGCATCGAAGGTATTTGATCGCTTGAGTAACCAGTCTTAGCAACTATTATTAAAACAATTGTCTTTCTCTCTCCAATTACTTGAGTAATCAGATCAATCATTAATATGAATATTAATTTTGCTGAAATCGACTTTAATAACATAATAGTAGTAGGTTAGCTCTATGATCAGCAACAGTACATTTAAATATTAGATTGTTATTAGATTTAGTCTTGTTTTGTTTGGATATAGAAAAAAAACTGTCAATCAGCTGATTTTTATATTTTACAAATTGTTATGTCTTAGCTTCGATGAAGATGCAAAAGATCTAAATGTTATTATAAGAATACAACTTTTATTTCACGTACTTTTTTAAGGAAATGTTTATTATAAGAACTTTCTTAAAATTGCGAAACAAATAAAACTAATTATTTAGTTAAAACTTTCACAAATTTATATAATCTATCTGACAATTGTTTCAACAGCTGAGCTGTCATTATCAAAGGTAATGTAAATATAAACAAACATGTCGCTAAGGTAAATGCAAAAAATAGATAACTAGATAAAAAATATATATTAAATATCTAACACTTCTAGTAACGGAGAATTACTGAGCTCAATCTGTTCATTCATTAAATGTACCCAGAGTTTGTGTTTGTATAATATCTCCAAAGTTCCTAAAATGTCTAATTTGCGTTTGTTATTAACAAAAAAGTAGAAATTTAATATTATTTTGGGAAGGCATTGTGTGATTTTGTTCTAAAAGGCGTTTGGCATAGATATTTTTTAGATGTTCACCTCTGTAACAACGTAAGAGCTCTTTATAGCGTATGTCCAAACTTCGAAGTGTTTGTCCAATAGGATATAATATAGCAGGTCTAAACAGTCGAAACAATTGTCAGGTAGATTATAATAAATATGTAAAAGTATTAACTAATCAGTTTTATTTAGTAATTGATTATGGAGGTTCACCAAATAAGGCTAGAAACAATAAATCAAGTCTTAAAATTGATTTGAACATGTCTTTTATCAGTTACAGAAGAAGTAGCATAAATATGTGTGATGATGTTGCCTTACATGTGTTTCTCCAAGCGTTATCTCCATTGTTCTCAACTTTTGCATAAGTTCGTACCAGAGAAATGCGCAGATACCTGCTTTACAAGTTGTTTCTGCTGGTTTATCACTCGCAAGTGAACTACAAGTCGGTACCTGAGCTGTATCGATACCTCAGTAATAAGAGCACTGCCTGTAACTGCAAGTACAAATAAGTAGGTACACTTGCTTACCTGTAGAATATATTCGCAGATAAAGCAGTAATAGACATACAAAAGAACTGTTAATGCGACTACAAGGAAAACTATAATTAAAGGACTCTTTCCCGTCCTTGTCCCTGTCCCGCTCGCTCACATTCTCTTACTCATTTTTACCATTTTGCACGGTTATGAGCCTTATTCATCTACTCCCATCTCTTTAGACTTTCTTTCATCTCTTTCCACCTTATCCTCACTCGCCTCATTCACCTTCATCCACCCTTTCGGCTCTCTTGAACCGTTTTCCATCTTTTCTACTCACTACCAAACTATCAGAGTCTCTACCCTCCTCTACTCTTTCTCACTATGTAACTTACTATCCCACCATTCAACACTCTCTACCTTCTCCTATCACTGTCTTACATTTTCTCACTCTATCACACTTTTTTACCCTTTTTCGCCTCTACGCCATTGGTAACCGCCAAAGTTTCACAAATACTACGTGACAGAGAAAGAGAATCGATTAGAATCTACGCACGCCTCATATCCTGGGGACCTCGACGTGATTGCTCTAGCATTTTGGATTGATGTTGATTAAATATTTTGGAGAAAACGAAAATGGACAGACGTCGGAAGAAGAGAGTGCCAGACCGTACCGCATGTACACCGACGGTAAATTTGATGTTGGATGGCGATGGTGTTGTAGCCATGTTATAACAAAATACCATTAACGCTTCCATGATGAAATTGGGAAGATTGGTCAAGGAGTTAAGCGATCTTGATGACGAACTTTGTGACACCTTATTGGATGCAGACATCCCAGATAAGGAGTACTGCGAAGAAAAATTGGTAATTGAAGAATACTATGATAAGATTGATCTGGTACATGCAAAAGTAGAAAGTCTATTAATCACACCGACAAGCGTTGTGAATGTCCACGCACATTCAAATGCTGGAAAGAATTGTAGGGTGTCTTCTAAATCAATTGTTCATGGATTCAGATTCCGGAAGATAGAATTGAAGACATTCAATGGAGATTTGAATGAGTGATTGAAGTTTTGGGCTCAATTTATTGGTGGAGGTTATGTAGGTGAACTACTCAAACTAGTTATTGAGAATTCGTCATCCTTCCGCGGTACTTGGAAATTGACGTCCATCTTTGATAAATTGCAATCTCGCCTCAGAGCACTTGAACCAATAGGAGTGACAAGTGATAACTACGCTGCCATATTGTTTCCACTTGTGGAATTACCTTACCTTAAGAATTGCCCAGGACCTGAAATAGAGCGAGAAATTCAAAACTGGGAGAGGATGGAGTGGTCAGTCAAAAGAATAGACTCAATCAATTTATGGAATTTTTGAGATATGAAGTTGAAGGTGAGAAAAGATTTCTTTGGTTCGTGATGGATTTGGCAATGGAATAAATTGTAGTGGAGAGAGGAAACAAGGAGTGTCAGTGTTAGTATTCCAATAGCTGCTGGACTTTTCTCGGGTGACGACGGTGGGGGTAAAAAATTGTATATGTTTTTGTGCGAAATCCCATCAAGTAATAATTACTTTCAAACTCAGAAAATGGATCCGAGTAAAAAAAAGAAAGTTTTGTTAAGTAAGAAGTGTTGTTTTCTTGTCTTAGAGTCGGCCATCAATCCAAATTATGTAAATCAAAGGTCATGTGTCTTGTATATAGAAAGAAGCATTTTAAAGTCATGCGTTCCGATCTACCAGCTCACAAAAATGCTGCTACCCATGGTCCAGTCAGTCAAGATAGAGTCCAGGAGTCAAGAAGTTCGGCCATGTTAAATCAATCTTGTGCCGGTGATCTACCAGCTCACAAAAATGCTGCCACCCATGGTCCAGTCAGTCAAGATAGAGTCCAAGAGTCAAGAAGTTCGGCCATGTTAAATCAATCTTGTGCCGGTGATGTCTTTCTTCAAACGTTAGTGATGACCGTGAACGGAAGGTAAGAGCAATCGTTGACATAGGATCTCAAAGGTCTTATATTTTGAAAAGTGCTGCTGAAGAGATGAAACTTCCGGTTGTATCCTCAGAGTCAATTGTTCATATGCTCTTTGGTGGGGTTCAGTCCGAGAAACAGCACATGAGATTTGATGTAACTCTGAGTACTGTAAATGAAAAATTTTCTACAAAATGTCATTCATGGAGGTCATTTGTGGAGAAGTTCCTCATGTGAAAAGAGGAACCTGGTGTAGAAAATTGAATAACAAGAAGATTCGGATTTTTGACGTCGGGAACGTATGTATGCAAATTGAAATTCTAATTGAATCAGATGTTTCTGGCAGTTTGTGGACAGGACGAGCTCATCAGTTGAAGAGTGTACTTTTTGCCATTGAGAATAAATTCGGCTGGACTCTCATGGGAAGAGTGCCTTTTGAACATTGCCAATCTAGCTGAATCTTTGATTGTGTCGTCGCTGTTGATCCAAGAATCGTCAATTACAAATCTTTGGACATTGAAAACAATTGAAATTACAGGTACTGGAGAGACGAACTCTAAACTGGATTTGAAAGTTGCTGCCAAAAAAACATTTCCAGGATACTGTGTTTGTTAATAAAAGCGCACTGGCTCAAATTGAATTAAGTGGACTGTATAAAATAGATTGTATGACAGGATATTTATTGTCAATTGATACATATTAAAATTGTAACATGATAACAAAAACTGTTTCTTATCACAGCACTATAGATGCTAAGAATAAACTTCCTAACAGTGTTTATTAATTCCTATGGTTCATAGTGAGTCTGCCTTGCATAGATGTTCATCCAGAATTAAAAGAAACCAAATTAATGACAAAAAAGTGACTTATTTCTACAAGAAAGCAATTGGATGTTTTTGGGAATTTTTTTGGAATTATAATGACGTATTCATGGAGTGGTTAGAAGAAGGAGTAGTTGAAGAAGTGCCAAATAATAAGTTTAATGACATTGGCTGGTACTTGCCTCATCGTCTGTCTTCAAGCCTTTTTGTGTCACGACAAAAGTTAGACCTGTTTTCGACGGCTCAGCGAGGCAGAAAAAATTGCCATCCTTGTACGATTGTCTGGAAAAAGGACCGAATTAGATTGAACTCGTTCCATCCATGTTGTTGAGATTTAGGGAAAAAAATTGGCATTATCTTAGATATTCGGAAGAGCTTTTTTTCAAATTGCGCTAAAGGAAAGCGATTGTGATTTTTTTGAAATTTCTCTAGTGAAGTAACAAGAAAGGTCGACAGGTAAGAATTTTTTTGTCATCGTTGTGTGGTAGTCCGCGTGAATTGTAATTCTTTCCTGTTGGGAGCAGTGATTGAGCTTCATGTTAAAAATTGCACCGCCAGAATTAAAATTAACTGGAGAGAAATTATCAAAAACCCTTCTACGTGGATAATTGTATCACTTCAGTTGACTCGGAAAGTGATTTGATTAGTTTCGTCAGAGATGTTACTGAGTTACTGTCCACCGCCAAATTCGATCTAAGGTTTGGGAATATTCTTTTCAGAGTGGATGCAACATTTCTCAAGTATTTGGTTTGCTTTAGGATAAGCAGGAGGATGTTTTGTTGTGTGATGTCAAGGACATTTAAGAACCATTTCCTATTCCTACCCGACGAAACATATTATCTGTAGTTCAAAAGGTTTTTTTTTGACCGCACTGGTTTCACATGTCACTGTTTTGGGTATAAAGATATTCTACTTCAATCTAGTTGGGGAATGAAAACTAGTTGGATTGAAGTATTACCTCGAGTTGGGAACAAAGTTTACAAAATTGGATGAGCGAATTGAAATTGCCGCCGTCAATCAGAATCCCTCGATGTTTGTCATCTTATGCATTTCCAAGGATGGATGGAAGCTATATACGTTTTGCGATGGTAGTGGTTTTGCATATTCGTCCGTTGTCTTCTTGAGATGCGACCTCAATTATCAAGTGGAATTGAAGTTCCTACAAGCAAAGACAAGAATTGCACCTTTGAAAAGGTTGCAATTATTGGCTGTCACAATTGGAAGTCACAATAGAAGAAATTATTTTTCGAAATGTTCAGGTATTGTCAAAATGGTGGTTCGGATGCTAAGATTTTTGAACAATTCCCGCAATGGAAAAGATAATCGTAAAACTGGCATGTTAAATGTCAGTGATTTAACTGCGAGCCGTGTAAGACAGTTACAGTTAACAGAGAGGCGTGTAATACTAGTAGTTCAGAAGCAGTGTTTTGAAGTAAACATAAATGAGATACCTGAACTAAGTGTCTTAAGAGATAATTCTGGACTTTTAAGAGTCAAAACAAAAACTGGAACGAAGGAAAGACACGGAGGATTTTTGGACTCCTATTGCCAATCGGTCATCCAGTGTTACTGGCCCTTGTGAGGGAGGAACATTTGAAGCAGTGTTATGGAGAAACACAGTTGCTACTTTTTCGTTTATGTCAAAGATATATAGGATTCTGAGGGGAAGGAAGTCAATTCGTGCCATTATTTCCAAATGTGAGAAGTGTAGAAGACTTGATGCAAAAAGACTAGTAGCAGTCATTTGGAATTAATAAGTTTGTTGTCTACTGATTCCATCTTGCAGAGTTTTAGGCGTCGTAACAAGAAGGGGAAGACCGTTGTAGTAGCGAAAACGCAATAAACTTTGTTGAATTGGACAAATTTGTTTAAAACTGTGGATTGGAAAGTCGTGGAATCCGTGTCAGCTGTCCAATAAATTCAATGGTGGTTTATTCCTCCGACTCCTGCTTGGTGGGAGGTGGTTGGTGAGAGCGTCTTATGAGAACTCTGAAACAACTGTTGCGACGAGTGTTGGGCAAAAATTATGAAGAACTTTACTAAATTATGAAGAACTAATAGCGATTTTATATGATTGTGAATCAGTTATCAATTCGAGACCATTGTCATTCATTTCTGAAAACTGAAGATTTGGTTCCTCTCACCCCAGCCATGTTCTTGCAAGATCTACGGCAGCAGGGAAGCCCAGGGTTAAATTATTTGGATTCTAATAGTGCCGAGAGGAAATTTGCCTATCACCAAAGAGTCAAGGAGGATTTGTGTCGAAACTTTTGCAGTTAATATTTGAGTCAATTAGTTGAGCGTAAACCGAAGAAAGATTCAAGAATGTTATTCTCGAATTATTGTTCTAGTTGGAAGTGGCAATTTAAAGCGATAGAATTCACCAATAGCGAGGATTGTAAAGGTTGTCCCTGTAAAAGATGGAAATGTTCGTGTAGCTCTTCTGAATACCGCGTATAAAGAATTCTTGAGGCCAATTCAACGTTTGTACTCTTTGGCGATCACATCAGGAGATCAAGATGTGTTTAAGAGCAAGTTAGAATCATTAAGGAAAGTTCAATACGAAGATCAATCTGAAGAATTGTATACATAGCATTGGTAAGATCGGTTTTTGCAATGTGGTTCTCCAGTATGGTCTCCAAATTACCCAAACTGCAAAATAATTCTTTACGATGTGTGGCAATTTTATGGATGGAAAATAGTTATTATAGACTTCGATGAAACTCGGTACAATTGTTCTGTAGAGGAAAAATCCTTCCAAGTTCATTTATGCGTTATTTCTACTCCCTGGGTAGGGTTGGATTCTGGGCGCGTAGGTTGGTAGACTTGAATAAAACGTGGTGTAACTAAGTAGTTTAAGATTTTAGCGCAGTCTAAGTTTTACAAACGTCGATCAAATGCTAGCTTAGAAGCTTAGTCCATCACAAGATCTTAAAATTAATCAAAATTTCATCAAACTCTAGTTCCACTTTAAATCGGTTTCGTCCGAACCCACTCAGGAAAGTTGGGGAAAGACTTATGCATAAATGAACTGTTACGCCACATCACCAGCTCTACATGAATGTGGGTTTTATCAAAATCCATCGGACAGCCATTTTCTACCAGTAAAAAAGAATTACTCCTTTATGAAGGGTGGTTCTAATCGAAAAGACAGGGACTGTGCGACCTTCACGAAATCAAGATCGAAAGCTAATTTAATTTTTCTGCTTTGAATATAAATGATGAGGTAGATTATCTAAAAGTTCCTCAAAAAACTACCTTTAGAATTCCAGTTATATCAACTAGAAACTCTGGTATTTTCAATATACCCTTTAATCCTTTCAACTACGATTATAATTTCTTTCTACCTAGAAGTACGTGACTTGGTAATGATTATAGTAGATTTGGTCTTAAATTTATTGGGGTTTTATTAAATAGATTTAAATCTTCTATTCAACAATTAACTTTAGGATGATTCTCATTGTTTGATAGGAATTAAAATATAAGCAAATGTAGATAGCAATGTGTTTATAATAAAATAATCTTTTCTTCTTTCAAATTATACATATTAAAATGTTATCGTGTCATAATTATAATACATAATAAACTCAAACAAGTCAGGATATATCTTCATAATGTATTTAAATCAGAGATTAGGGGAGAGATTGCTCACTGGCGAGTACCTTGAATTAAGATTCATGCGGAATTAGCGCCATCTAAACATCAACATACCGAACTAGGGGCACGCGATGAACGATTGTAAAATAAGATAAAACAAGAGCATTGGGTCGTATAATCAATTCCTGTAATATATGAATCGAATGTTCCGTTCAGTTTTATTTCTCACTTATAGATGCTTATATTGCTTATAGGTATTATCGGTATTATGTGTTCTTTGTATCTGTGATATCATGATGTGAAATATATAAACATAAACAAGTCCATTAAGTTACAATCGTTACTTTCAAAATAAATATAAACTTCAACTAATTTTCTATTGCTACATATTCTTGTGAAAAATAAAATCTTATATGTTATTTTATAGATATTTAAATGATAATGCCCATCCAGCGACTTCCATTCTTTATGGAACATCGTCCTTCACAACTCCATTAGCATAGTTAGTACATACATAAATAACTATTAAAACGTCAAACAATAATTATTACCTACTTATGTTAGAATTATCATATCATACATTTTATTTTAGTAACAATTTATCGAACATTTAACACATTACTTGTTTATTAGTTAGTATTAATAATTGTTTTAATAAAAAAAATATGTGGTTAATGATAAAATGATAATTAAACTTAAACTGAATATAAACAGAATGTGATTTATTTCAAACACGAATTTCTAAGATTACGTGCCGTTTAAAGACGGCGCGCGGCGTATTAAAAAAAGGAAAGATCGCTAAAAAGCAACAGGCAACAGGTACCATAAAGAATAAATAATAATCTTTATTTGGTCATTGAGTGACGATTAATCGATTAAAATATATTCCGCATAAAATTTCTTTTTTTTTGATAACGATTTTTGCGGATAAAACAGTTAAATACAATCGTTGAGTGATCAACGATACAATGTTGTTGACCAGATGACTTCAATATGTACATAAATGTTTATAGGTACAATCCAAGATTTCTACAAAGAAATAATCTATTTTATAGTTTCATAATTAATAATTCAGTAAATAAATGCTGTTTTCTTTTATATCCTCCTTTTATTCCGTTAAGAAGTATGTGTATTAGTTTTTTGTCTAGCTATAGCTTTAAATTACACAACTGTAGTAATGACTTGGAATAAAGACTATGGTTTCTTTCTTTATCTTGTCTTGTTTCTTTTAGCGGTCCTTCCTTTTCTATAATATACAAATACAAAATTATCTTCCTTATCTCAAAAACAACTTCCTCTCGTGAGATTTTTATGACTACACAAACAAATTTTACTTCACGAAACAAAAAATTACAGGTATTATAAGAACTAATATACTAACATAAACCTAATAAATACATATAGTATACCTGTATACCGGTTGGAAACGCGTGGGCTTGGTACGCGGATATAAAAGCGTCCATAAAAATAGCAAACGATGCGATAAAGAAGGGGAATATTATTTAAAATATAATATAACATACTGTATACTTTATCTATATATATAAAAGGGAAAGATTGTCTGTCTGTCTGTCTGTATATATGTATGTATGTATGCGATTTTCTCCGCAACCACTGGACCGATTTGGATGAAATTGGTATCATTGGAAAGGTCTTGGCCCAGAATAGAAAATAAGACCAAATTGGACTCTGATCGGCCATCGTGGTCCGAAATAACAGCGAAAACTCCATATATGGAAGTTAAAAATGGGTACTGAGATTGATGTGACAAGAAAATATATATAGATATGTTGTCAATTGTCAAATTTGGTAATTTTTGAAATTTTTGAAATCATTTCCAAATTTGGTAATTTTTAAAATCATAGCCATATATGGTTATGATAAAGCGCAGCAAAGCGCGCCGGGTATTTGCTAGTAATATATAATTATTAATTATTATCGCACCGTTTCACTATTTTTATGAACGCTTTTATATCTCTATACCAAGCCCATGCGTTTTCAACAGATACAGATAATACATACATTTGCAATAAGTCAGTTATTTTTCAAAATATTAAGTTTTCTTGATTGCATTCCTTTTTTTGCTGCAACATTATTTTTTCTAGTTGTAGCGTATATTTTAACTCTTATTAAAAATTTCAATGCTTCTTCACGATGCTGCTGACAATTTGAATTGCATTTCAACCATTCAGGGAAAGTATTACGCGTAACGTTAACGCAGTTTTTAAAGAGATCATCAGATAAAGTTTTAGATGTCCAAGACTCCTTCCATTGTTTACTAAATTCTGTTAATTGCAAACCCACAATCGTGGCAAAATGATCTGTAGGTCGTATTAGTTTTGTAATAGTTGGTGCATCTTCATCCTGATTTGGATACTCTCTCAAACTCAAATATAACTCATCATCTGTTAAACTATCCATTGGAATCTTCATCATTGCATTTTGGCAATCTTCACATTGCGTTTTGTCCACACATTGACGAGCTATATATCCAGCAAAAAATGCGATAGCATTTCTTTCATAGAGGGATGTGTCAGTGTTGATGTTATCTGTAACATTCATGTCATTAACTAAGTTTGCGCCAAATTCCAAACCTTCTTCTTTGTCTTCGTATTGTAATGTTATTTCACCTGAAGATAATTCATCTGCTTGGTGAAATTATTTAGAAACTATAGATTGCGATTGTAATAAAGATACTGCATTTTCACATTGAACATTTGCCTTATCACTAGCTTGTACATGTCCCGTTGATAAAATATGTCTTAGAGATAATCGTACCATTCTTGCAGTAGGGTTTGGATTATGTCCTCCGCGTTGACGCAATTTGGAAAACAGGTGTTCAACAGAATCTTGATTACATAACCCACAAGCTAATTCAAAATTTGGAATTATCTTCTTCATATCTTCATACGTTTTCAACAGAACTTGTACTGTTAATGATAATCCTTGAAAGCATGGTGGTCTTACCCGTTGCCCATTCTTCCCAATTGTGTTCCATTGTGAAGACCATTCCACAAAGTCTCTTAGGGTTTTTTCTATTTCGGGGTTCCTGGAAGATAGTGGCCTTTTCTGAGGATTGGAGCTCATTAAATAATAGCTGTTGCATGCATCAATTACATGATCTAATTTTTCTGCAAAGGTAGCACTTTGTTTCCAAGATATGCTACGAAGTCCTTTCGGGTCAGCTCCTGCCAATCTTATTGCTGCAGCGAAACGTTTGCTGAAAATTTGAAATGCTCTTTTTACATTCATGGCCTGGAATGCTGTTGGAAACATATGAGCTGAAGTTATATGGTTTAGTAGATTCGAAGTATTGCTACATTTGTCGTAGTCCCAAGTTTTTAAAAAATCGTCAAAAGACACAATAATCTCCCCATTTACATAAATATTTTTATGTGTTCTTAATTGATAGATTAATCTTTTTATGAGGTGGGGAAAATCAAATGCGCAATACAATGAATTTTCCATATTGTCAAATTTAACAGCTGGATTCGAAGGTGTAATACCCAAAATATTATATGCACCTTGATTTGGCCCCCCTTGATCACATGTTGTGATTCTTACATCAGCATTACATTCCTGCAATTTGCCTAAACATATTTTTAACAATTGAATAATATGCACGCTGTCTACTTTATCGGTGAAAAAGTAAGTTAATACTTGCCGCCATGGATTTTTAGCATTTATGCTGTCGACACAGAAAACGAGGACATTTTTTGCTTGTTTATTTTGTCGGCCAAGAGGTCCAAGATCAACTAATCCTTCAATCATATTTAATGATGCTGAAAACTCTTCATAAGATTTAATATGCATTTCGTCCCATTTCAATGCACAAACTCTTTCTTCTCGTGGTAATGCAGCTAATTTCTCTTTTATTTTGTTGAATATACTATTGCAAAATCCTGCATTCATTTCATACTCGGCGACCCATTTTCGCACTGTTGATGGTCCCGGTAAATTACCGCCTGCTTTTCTTAAATGCTTATAAGCTGAAGCTGAATGGTAATATAAATGTTTTGCGACGTCCATTTCTCCTGCTGTATATTTTGATCGGGCAGGGTGCAGTTGTAATTTAACCAAATTACGCGCTACTTCCGAAGTACATTGATTAAAATTCAAAAATTCGTCAACGTTTACCTTACACTTTTCGTTGTTAATTCGTTTAATTTCATTTTTACTTTTATTCAGTTTTGATTTTAATAACTTAATTTCTTTTCTTAAAAGTAAATTTTCTTTATGTAAAATTTTGTTTTGTTTTATTAGGGTAGAAGCACCGGTTGTGGCCACTTTAAGCGTTTTACACATTTCAAAAATACATATTTTGCAATCTACAAAAATTGTATTTATGGTATCGTAGCCAAAATAAAGAGCGCACTTTTAAGAATTGAGTTATAAGCAGGAGCCTAGTAACAATTATAGTTGATTCACGAAAAAAATTATAGTTTTCCAACTTGACAAAAAACACCATTTGTGGCCACTTCTGCACCGATTGTCGCCATTGAATGCACCGGTTGTGGCCACCTCAATAACAAAGAGTGTATAATAGGAAAAGGCTTTATTTTAATTATAAATATGAGTGTTTGAAACATTGTAAATAATTAAATATATCAATAGGAACAAAACAAAAATATAAAAACATAATATTAATTATTGAAAAATGAACTCAAATATAAATGTTTTGAAACAACAATAAACTTACATTTTAATAGGAACAAAAAAAGAATAACAAATAGATAAGTATACAAAAATAATAATGTTAATTAGAAACAAATTCATCTAGTTGCTTCATTTCAGGAACCGTGTATGCACCCCTCATATTGAAAACCTGGGGTTCTTCAATTACCATGATTATATCGTCTATTCTATACCAAAGGAGATCATTTTTTTCTGGCCATTTCCAGTGGTCTCTGCCACTTTTTGTCATAGCACAGCAGAAGTATTCATCATTTTGTATATTGACAACTTTAGCTGGATACAATTCCTTATTATATTTAATAATTACGTATGATCCAGAATTTATCGATCTACTAGTTTCACTATGGTCTGATTTATTTTTATTCTTACTTCCCTTATCACCTATACGTAATTGATCAGTCTTTGACTTGGATTTATCAGTCTTGGTTTCAGGTTCATCAGTATCAGTCTTTTCGGTTTCGTTGGTTCTAGGTTTTTTGATATTTCTATCAATTTCTTTAACGTTCCGTTTCCGTTTAGGCACATTTTTTGCGTTCTCTTTCGCTTCCATCAACTCTACCCACTTATCAGACGTAATAACAGATGGTAACTTCAGTTTTGATTGCTTTTTCTTTTCTTTTCCTCCTTCTGTTTTATCATTTATATTAGGCCACACATTTATGTCACTGAGCACTTCGCTAACAGTCTTCTTCTTTAAAAACCTTATTTCTTTATCATCTTCAAATTCAGCATTTTCTTCTGCTAATCGATGTCCGGTTTGCAGTACATTAATTTCCTTTTCTTCTTCACATTTCGATGTTAGCTCTTCAAACATGTTCTCTCCGCTTTCACTTAGCAATCTCTCGGGTGTAAGAGTGATATCTTCTAAAATGTTTACATCCAATGAAGGCGTATCTTGCCTGTTTTCAAATTCTGGAAAGTCAAAAATCATCAAATTTTCGTTATCATTGTCTAGATTTATTTCTAAGTCAGAAAAGACTTTTCCATCAACTTCGCTGTTTGTATGTTTAAAAGTTTTCCATAACTTAAAAAGCTCTAGATATTTTTCTTCTCCGCTCCACACACTCTGCGATGTATTAGTGGTGAGAAATTGTTTCAGAACAGACGGTTCGATTTTTTGTTCAATACATCGAAGTATCTCAGCATCAGAATCAGATTCTTTCGGTTCGGAATTTGGTTGAATTTCCTCAAAGCTTTTTTTAATGCATTTGCTATAATCAGGAGCATTTTCATCGAAAGGATATAGTCCGCAGCTACGAAAACCAGACACCACACTCTTCTGAAAATTTTCTGTACGCAGAAGTGTATTTAGTGCAGAAGGCACATCTTTTTTTTGAATTGACATTCCGTCGTGCTCAAGACGCCATTTACGTGTTACCTTCTTCCAAGCTTGTTTTAACGGGTAAAAAAAAGCCACATCTAAGGGCTGCAACATGTGAGTTGTATTTGGTGGGAGACAAATAAGAATTATACCATTCATTCGACAAAGTGTGCTTAGACTCAAAGATAAGTGCGATCCGTGGCCATCCATAAATACTACTACAGGTCTGGGAATTTTGTTTAAATCTAAATGCTTAATAAATATATTGGCAAAATATTCGTAAAATTGCTTGCTTTGCATCCAACCGGTGTCCGATATTCCTACCCCCCAACCAGAGGGAGCCGAACTGGGATATGATTTCGGTAATCTCTGAAACTTGAAGATTGTCATGGGAGAGATAATTTCCCCTTCGGCGGACACCGTAATAAGCGTAGTAACATTATCTTTTTCTGATGCACCTACATCGTAGACACCTTTACCTTTGGGCCCCAGAATGAGGGAACCTTTAGGTGAGAGAAAGATTGCTGTTTCATCCATATTGAATATACGGTCTGGATGATCCAGCACTTCGAGATCATTTTCCAAAAGAAATCTGGTTTGAGCAAACCAATTTCTAATAGACGTTTCTGTTACTAGTGCCCTTGCTTTTGATAAGAATTCAGCCTTTTTTTGTCGCACTTCTGGATGACGTTTCAAAAATCCGTCGAACCATTTCCTCCCTGGAGTTTTATTTTTAATACATTTTGCTTCTATATTGCAATCTTCAATTATTCTTTTTACGGAATATATAAGTCCATCCTTATTAACAGGAAAACCTCTTTGGGCCATGTCAAGGATCCAATTCATTAATTTATTTTCTGTTTCATTACCAAGAACACACGACGGACCGACTTGTCTGCAAGCATCCGCGGTTCTTCCAGATAATCTGTTTCTGAGAGAAGTTCTTGGGATTCGAAATTGACGGGCAGCTGTAGATACAGCTAGTTTTCCTTCCCTCACAGCTTGTAAGGCTTGTTGCATATTTTCCTCTTCATATGAAAATAATTTTCTTTCGCCCATGTTTCCTGAAAGCATTGAATATTCTAGGAGACTGTAGGACCGAGCAGAATGTATTGTAGCAGATACAAAATTTATTAGTAAAAGGTAGTGGCCACAACTAGTTTTTAATAGCACCAGATGTGGCCACCTTAGTGGCCACAATTGGAAAATCAATTATATATGTGTTCTGTTTGTGGCCACCCATGAAAAAATTAGTTTTGAGGTTACTGGACCTAAAATTTTATATACAATTGATTTTTTAAAGTATTTTCCATAGGAAAACATAATTTGAATAGTTTTGTTCTAACAGCAAACTCGGTAAAAAAAAGTTGATACATACCCTCTCCTTAAACTTTTCACTTAGAAACACGTAACTATGCGACTGTCTAACATGGTGGAAGATTTTACACTAACTTATGAAATACATAGACTAATGGGGTATACGGATATAATGTAAAAAACATGGCTGAACAGATACGTCTTGCTCCGGATTGGTTAATTTAGTCGAGAGACTTATTATATCGAAATAAGTACTGATATGGCCACAAATGGCCCAGTGGCCACAAACGGTGCTTCTACCCTACCTTTGTGTATTGACGTTGAGTATGAACCAATCTTGTTTTGTTCTTAGTTGTATTGTTCGAGTTAGAATTTAAGTTAATTGTTTTAGTAGATAAATCATTTTTAAGAAGAATATCTTCTTGTTTAGATAATGTCAGATTCAAATTACGTAACCAGCCCATGTCATCATCAGTTGAACCGAAAACCATTGTTCTTGCTGGGTATTGTCTAAGAGCTTTGCTTGATTCTACAAGAGCAGGAGTTTCTCTTTGCAAGGCATCATTTTTTGATCCACAGCTAACAGTGGTATCAATTAAGGGCACTTGATCAAAACTAGGATGTTGTGTTTTTGAAATATACTGCCGAAATATACCTTTTGGAGTGAAGTGTTCAGTTATTTCTGGGGTAGATTCTTCATGCTGTAATGCAGGTCCATAATCATTTGGTGTAGATGAAAGAAGGTTTGACTGACTATTTAACTGCTGTTCGTTATTTGTAATTATGTCAGCATGCATACAATTTGTCGAAGAGGTGGGAGAAGAAACGTATAATTTGGGAACAGCAAAACTTTGTAACTGCTGTCTTCCATTTTTATTAAAATTGTCGCTAATCATAGATCGGTCAAAATGTAATATACACAAACCTGCTTTTCGAATAGACGACTGAGACCAACTTCTTAAACGTGGATTTCCTGTCGAAACATTTACATAGTTGTATAATTTATATAACTAAATACTACAATTAGAATTACTACGCAGTATGCTAATAAAGTATGGAATTTCTTCAATATCGTCGAAAGCGGTTAGTAAGTTACTGCGACACTCACTAAATCCAAATACCTACTGTTATATTTACCAAGTCTGTGGCATTACTTATCAAAATACGACGTCGTCCATAAGAAAATATGATTTTAAGGGGATCATGTGTTCGAAAGGTCTTTTATCTACGACGACCATAGAAAGTTACACATCCCGCACAATCTAACCGTGAAAACGACCAATTGCAAACAATCTCTAAACTGAACGGTAAAGACCGTGAGGAATGATTTCTCAACAATCAGCAGTTCTATTAAAACATAATTGGAACCAGGTGTCACATGTGACATGGCCCTCCTAGAGTCACTGAATCTAGTTACCTAGGCCAGCTGGTCGACCAGAGTACCGCAAACCGACGCCATATTGGGGCAAATGAAGCACGAAATTGTTCATTATTTGTTCTTTATTGAATTTAATGAAATCCACGTTTACTTTAAAAGGTTTTTCTTATTCTGAAAGATGAAACCTCTAATATGTCAAACACGTAAAACGTGGTTTTAATTTGTCCATATTAAAAATCACCCTTCTCTGCCGCAATATGACGGCGGTTTGCGCTACTCTGATCGACCATCTGGCCTAGGTGACTAGATGCAGTGACTCTAGGCCCTCCTTAACATTTAAAACTTTTATCCATGACGTTATAATTTGACAATGAGTAACGTGACTGTGATAAGACATATGTCAAGCAGTAGGTATTTGGATTTAATAGTAACTTGACAGAGTCTATTTTTAAATAATATTTTCCTTATTTCTTTTATATTTTTTCAACTTTGGGTATTAGTTTTAAGAAAGATTATTGCGTAGTAAAAACCTTCTACGTGGAATAGTTTTAGAACCTGGCAACCTGAGAAAATATTAGTTTAGGTCAATATCAAATATGGTTTTATTTTTGAGAGGCAATTTATTTTCCGTGACAACTAAATGCTGTGTATAGTATTTAAATGGACTGAACTCGGGGGTTCCGTACCGTTTCTTTTTATAATATGATTGGGCTAGTTAATTTATGTTTGATCGCGCTATTTCTAGCATACTATGTGAGATATTGACATGAAACATTTTGTATGTTGTTACTGGTGATCTGTAGATGTACAGGAAACAAAAGAATCTTCGTGGTAGCGCATATCTAGCCCATTAGTTACTATTTAATATAACTGGTAGTTGAATAAAATGAGTATATGCAAACCTAAACTCCTATAAACAGAAAAGATGTGGAACTCGTCAGAAGGTTTTTTTACGAAATAGTGAACACGCCGCTAAACAAAAACTGCTTAGTTCGATTTATCACCTCCTCCCCTCAATTCAAGTCTTGTTATCTACTAACTACATTTCAATTTCAAAATTAATATGAAGAAAAATGCTGATTATAATGACGCAGATACCAGCAATTGAAAAAGGTTTTAATCTTAACAGTTTTAATTTTAAGAATATTTTATTATTTGTCTATTCATTATTTTTGAGTTCACTTTTAAATGGATTTTGGATTAATAATTTTGCCACATTAATTTTATCTAAAGAATATTTTACATAAGATATGCATGTTTCTTGATATTTTTATTTTAAAAAACATCCTTTACATTTTAGTATTGACATTATCAAAATTTAAAATTTGGTAAAATCCAATCTTCAATAAATTCATGTTAATTTAAAACCTTAATTCAAAATTATTAATTCAGAAAATAATTCAACGCAATTATCCACTAAAAAGCACTGTTATATTGTCATTAAAATCTTTTTGTGATAATTTCTTGACTTACCACAGTTTGTTAACCAAATATTTTGCCTCGAATCTTTGGTTGGAAATCTGTACAAGTGAAATCCATTATATAAGGGTCCATTATTACACCCCATAAACATACATCTATCAAAAACTGTTTCGATTTTTGGATTTTTTAATTCTAATTCCATTATGAACATAAAACTGCATAAATGGAATAAATAAAAAATAAAATTGAATTAAACTTAGATAGTGAAAACCTGTTAAAACAGATGCGGTCAGTGCATACCAAAAACCTGCAACACAATGCACCGTGTTTCTGTCATGCTTGTACGCAATTTAGAAAGAGTTACCAGGAGTTACATAGCGACTTGATTGTTTCGCCCGAGAGTTTTTCCGTATGCATGCGTTCCTAATAAAACCAATAAAACCTGATAAACTAAAACTAATTATAATAGATTATTAAGTGAAAGCATTTATTACTGAACAGAAATTTGTGAACACTCGCTCGTTATCGTTTCGCACAATATAATGAAATCTCTATATTTTCTGGAATTAATTAATAAAGAAATTAATGTAGAATTTCTGTTTAAATCAAATTATATTTTCATATATTTGTGGCAAAACATAGAAATCCCAACATTACCGACCTGGAAATAAAATAAATTAAGATCTTCTTTACCGTCTTTAATAGCAATTCATTTTATGCCCCTATTTCAAACAAATGCCACTGCACGGCGCATCTTTACAGGGGTGATCATATGCTTCTGTGAGCAATCTCTCCCCTAATCTCTGTTTAAATGATATTTTGTACTTAAATGTGGCTTTTCTGTATGTTGAATAAAATAGGGCCGCGCTGTCCCTATAAAATCACGGTAAACCAAACCGGCTTTATTTGAAGAATTGTATCGATCGACTTCACTCCCTCCTGTAACAGCTGCTGTTTCTATAAATAGCTCACGGATGCTCGTTAATGCATAGAAATGAATATGTAAACGGGGGAGGAGCTAAAGGTGGACGCTCAGTTGAACGCTGCAGGTATTATTTGTGTATATCATATACACTTCGACGCTCACCGCGCTTATATGCGGCAGAAGCCTGAACTAATTATAAACCTCTATCACACCAATGTATCACCCAACGTCCCCGAGATATTTATTGCAAAAGCATGTATGCAACCAACTGATCACATTGTGACATTTTCAGGGATTGCCAGTGAGCGTCCGTATATCGGACGCCCAATGACTATGGACGCTCACTGGTATTGGATTTTTACATAGGAGGACGCTCAATTGGGTAGAAGATATATATATATATATATATATATATATATATATATATATATATATATATATATATATATATATATATATATATATACATGCTTTTAGTACTTATACACCTCCGAACGCTATATATATATATATATATATATATATATATATATATATATATATATATATATATATATATATAATCAATAAACCTTTTCTACCAGTTGGTGTAAAGGTATACATAACTACAATAATTTACAAAGACTATTTGGGAACTTATATATCTCACTTAACATATCTCACTTATTCTAACTCAGTACACTTAATACACTGTATATTAAATGTAATGTTAATACACTCAGTACACTTAATTGTAGCTACAGCGCTACATTTCTTATTCATATACAAACTTTTTCCACTGGTTTTTGTCTTTTGCTAGTTTTGTTGCCGCACTCCATCTTATATTTCTCGCGGTCAATGCTTTCACTATCGAACTGTCCCATGTTTTCCTAGGTCTACCTCTATTCTTTTTCCCCTGCACTTTTGCTTCCCATATATTTTTCACTTGCCTATCATCGCTCATTCGAACTAGGTGCCCGAACCACCTGAGCTGTTGCTGTTCAATAACTTTTGAGATAGGTTCTATATTCAGTTCTTCGCGTATTTTTTCATTTCTTATTCTGTCTCTTCGTGTTACTCCTTTCACCTTACGCAAATATTTCATCTCCATGGCCTGGATGTTACTTGTCAAACTGTTGTTTAGTACCCAGCTTTCGCTTCCGTAAGTCAAAATCGGTCTATATATCGTTTTGTATATCGTCATTTTTGTTTTTGTGCTTATCTCCTTATTCCCTATAAACGTTTTGCTAAGGGCATGATACATGTTTGCAGCACTTCTAATTCTGTCTTTGATTTCTTCTTCCATTTTGCCATTTCTTTGTATTATGACACCCAAATATTTAAAACTTTCAACTTGTTCCAGCTTCTCTCCTTTAATTCTTATGTCGATGTTTCTGTTTTCTTTTCCTATTGTCATGACTTTTGTTTTTTCTGTGTTTATTTTCATTTTTCTTTTGGTTAATTCCTCTTCCCATAGCATTAAATTTTCTCTTAGCTGTCTTTCACCTTCCGCGCATATCATCAAATCATCTGCAAATGCACAATCTGCTAGTTTGACCTGCCTTAATTTTCTGTAACCCACGTTTACTTTGCTTACTTTAGTTTTTATTTCTTTCATTATGTCATCCATAATTATTATAAACAGTGTCGGACTTAGAACTCCTCCTTGTTTTAATCCTTCTTTCACCGGGAAATCTTCCGATTGCATATTGTTAGATCTGACGTAATTTTTGTTGTTTTTGTATAGACTTTCTATGCTTTTCCTCAGTTTTCTATCAACTCCTCTTTTGATTAGGCTCTCCCATATCATTTTTCTTGGTATTCTGTCGAATGCTTTTTCTAAATCTAGAAAAGCTAGACACACTTCTCTATTTGTATTGGTTTTTTCCATAAGTTGTTTAATGGTGAATATATGGTCTTGGGTACTACGGCCTTTCCTGAACCCACTCTGCGATTCTTCCAGTTGGTGTTCAATTTTTTCACTGAGTTTCTTTTCTAATATTCTCTCATAAACTTTGGCTACCACACTTATCAGAGTTATGCCCCTATAGTTACCGCACTCCTTCGAATCGCCTTTCTTGAATATTGGGATAATGACTCCCACTTTCCAATCATCGGGGACTTCTCCATTGTCCAGGGCCATATTAAATAGGTATGTCATCATCTTTAAACCCTTTTCTCCTAGATTTGTTATCATTTCCGGTGCAATTTGGTCAGTGCCTGCTGCTTTTCCTTTTTTCATTTTCCTTACGACCTCTAGGACTTCTTTTTCATGGATTGTGGTCTCTTGTTCTTCTGTAGGTTCTGCTTGCATTTCATTTTCATCGTCTATTTCTAATTCTTCTTCTATCTGCGGATTTAGTAACTCTTGGAAATATTCTCTCCAGCGGTTCATTATGTCCTCTCCTTCTACCAAAACTTTATTTTCTTTATTTCTTATGTGTTTCATTGTATATTTCTTTTGTTTCTTAAGGTTTTTTATGGCTTTATAGAAAAGCTTTTGATTTGCCTTGCTGTCTTCCTCCATTTTCCTACCAAATTCTTCCCACGATATTTTCTTTGCCTGAGTGACCATTTCCTTGACTTTTATTCTCTGGTTTTTATATATGTTATAGTTTTCATCAGATTTATTTCTAAGATAATTCTTCCATTTTTCTTTCTTCAGTTTCACCTGCTCTTTCAATTCTTTGGACCACCATCTAGTTTGTTTTCTATTTTTATTTATCATTATTGTTCCACATACCTCTTTAGCTGCATCTATGAGGATTGCCTTAAATTCTTGCCATATTTGTTCTATATTTTTATGATTTCTATACTCATCTAAATTAATTTTGGCTTCCACATATTCTCTGTATTTGTCTGATTTTGCTTTTTCCGCCAGTATAAATGTTTTTAGTGCTTCTTTCCTTTTCATACTTCCTTTGGGTGCCTTGTCTTCTTGTTTTTGTATGATTATTTTCATTTTTCCTATTAGTAAGTAATGGTCGCTCGCTAGTTCGTAGCCCCTTCTTACCCTCACGTCCATCAATTCGTGTTTATGTGCCCTATCTAGTACTACGTAATCTATTATTGATTTTTCATTCCTGCTCCTCATTTCTCTTGTATATTTGTGAATGTTTTTGTGTTTGTAAAATGTGTTCGCAACTATCAAGTTGTTTTCTGTGCAAAAGTTTATTAATCTCTTGCCGTTATTGTTTCTTGTCTCCTCTCCATACTGTCCAATTACTTCCGTTACCTCATCATCTTTCCTTCCTACTCGGCTGTTCAGGTCACCAATAATTATTAATCTTCCCTTCATGTTTTCTATAGTATCTGTAAGTTCGTCCCAGAATATATCCTTGTTTGCCGCTCTTTCGTTTTCGTCCAGCCCGTATACTATCACTATATTTGATTTACTGTCGTGCTCCAGTTGCATCTCTAGTCTCATTACCCTTTCTGATACGCACTCCCATTTTTGTATGTACTTTATGTTATCTTGTTTTATTAGACATGCTACCCCTTCCTTTGCTCTGTTTTCTTTCTGAACTCCACTATATATCAATAAATGACCCCCTTCTAGTTCCACTTCTCCCTTTCCCTTTTTCTTTGTTTCACAGATTGCCAAAATATCTAGTTTTGCGTTCTCAAACTCTTGTATTAGCTCTTGTTCTTTTCCCAATAATCCCCTTACGTTCCATGTTGCTATTTTCCAAATTCTTTCATTTATTTCTAGGTTAACTCCTTTGTTCATCGCCTTTTTCATTGCCATAGTCGTCATCGTATTTCCGGTTTTAATATTTCTTAGTTTTTTGATTCCTCTATAGCTTTATTTGTAGACTCTTCAGTCTGTTCTAGTTTATTTTTATCTACGTTCCACTTCAAACATTTTCCATCAATTATTAATTTTTGGTATCCCATCTTAACCTGTTTACCGTTCTTTTTCTCTTCTTTTGCTTTATTCAATATGATCTTTTCAATTTCTCTTTCTTGCTTAGTCCTGTCACAGTTTATAAAGATTCTTTCTGTAAAGTTTTTCAACTTGTGTTTATTTTTAAGTATTTCTATTTTATCTTGCAATTTTTCCATTTCTAAAACATATGTTTTTTGACCAATTTTATACGTCTCCTTAATTTTCACATTTATCTCTAAACTCTTATTAACAAATTTTTCCATTTCATCTTTCAGATTCTCTGCTCTATTTGGGTCAGTTGTTAGCCCTGTCATGACTAAATTGTTCTTTCTTTTGTTTTTATCCATCTCTTCCACCATATTACGTAACTGTTTGACTTCACTTTTGATTTCTTCATTCTCTTTCTTAATTTCTTTATTTTCTCTTTTCAGGGTTTCTATTTCTTGTGTGTATAGTTGTTGATCCTTTCTTATTTCCCTAACTTCTACAATTAGATCTGTCATCAACTTCATTAGTGTATCTATTTTTTGTTCGCCTACTGGTACCTGTTCTTTCCTTGGACTTCTCGGTACCTTTTTACTTTTCTTGAAAGGGTCTTCTTCACTTCCCGCACCCTCCGATTCTCTCTTCCTTTTTCCTTCATCGTTAGATGAGTCTTCTTGGCTTTCCATGCTTCTTGGGCTTCGCTAACGCTGGTTATGTCGTAATGCGATCAAATTATCACGTTACACGTTAAAGATCCCCTTTTAGGTAATTTTGTCTTATTGTTATTATACTGTTCAGTTTAGTTTCACTTACCCCTCTGAGTCCTGTTTATCAGAATAACCATAAACTTAATATCCGTTTACAGATTTATCACTGTTTTGTACACTACAAGAAGCTAAATATTATTAAAGATTTTACCGGTTACACTTTGTGTTCTTGAACTGATACCGGTGCCGTCAACGACCGCTTATCCGCACTGCACGACTTTATTTGCACTTTTATTGATATAACCTTATTTATTTCTTTGATACTATCTGTTTCCAAATAAACCACAATTAATAACTACTTCTGAATGGACGCTTCTATAAGCTCCCCTTAACACTTTTTCGAATTAATTGCACTTTAATTCCGCTGATAAACACTAATTCATTACTCTGCGTGACTGGATCGTGTTTACGATTTTAAAGCCGACGCCATTTTTTTTGTATTATATGTATATATGTATATATGTATATATGTTATATATATATATATATGTATATATATATGTATATATGTATGTATATATGTATATATGTATATATGTATATATGTATATATATATATATATATATATATATATATATATATATGTATATATATGTATATATATATGTATATATATATATATATATATATATATATATATATATATATATATATATATATATATCTATATATATATATATATATATATATATATATATATATATATATATATATATATATATCTATATATATATATATATATATTGTACTGTACAAGTAATATTTAACCTTGTGCCACGTTGGGCCTCATTAATTATGTAATGTAGTAATGTTATTTTGTTCAAATATTAGATAATTTATTTAAGTATAAAAGGTATATTTCTATTATGAAATTAACAAAATTTATTCTATGAAAAGCCGGGGTTCTACCTTTTCATGAATGAATGCAATTTCATTAGTTATTATGGGTTTGTGTATTACAATATTAGTTCCCTCTATTTTGACTAATAATCAATATCAACATTAAAATTTATCATCTAACCTCAATTTTTTTATATATCTGACAGGTAAGTCAAATTTTATATGACAGGTAAGTCAAATTTTATTCTTTATGAATTTTATTTAAATTATAATTTATTTTCAGAAAAGATTTTATATATGGAATTTGCAACTTGCCTTACAAGCTTTTATCCAAAGGTAAAAACTATCTACAGCTTCAAAAAAAACAAATCTATTGTAAGTAACATTGTTTTGGTAAATTTTACTATGTAGTCATGTGCTTTTTATTTTCTTTCTTTTAAAACTTAGTAAACACTTTTGCTCTGCTATTAACACTCACTAATATCACTGGAGATGTTATTTATACCTAAAACTCCTTTTCTTTACTTCTAACTTTTATATTCCAGGAACCTCTTCTTTATATTAATGGTACTCTTAATATCTCCTGTAGTAACGTTTGATGGACAAAACCACCTTTACTTCCCATATGCTATCACCACCATGCACTCTACAACAAATAAATAAAACGGGACCACTTTATGGGTAAGTTGGTTTATTTTTCTTCTCAATTCGGTTTATGGTAAATCTCTTAATCTTGTACACATGTCATAATTATTCTATATATATTCCACACGTTTTTTATCTATAGTACAATTGATAAATTAATTGATTATAATTTTTTCTATTAGAGGAAAAATTTTTCTCCTGTCCAAAAAAATAACACCACCTTCAATTATTTTATTTATTTTTTCTAGCTTGCTGCAAACTCAATGAAAACCATGAAACAACGTTCATAAAGAAAACATCTACATGACCCTTCATCAACAACGATTATGTCTGAATGTTTAATATTATAATTTATAATAACCTGTCTTATAAAATAATACCCCTTCTTTTTATTTTGTTAAATTTTAATGTATCCTTTAGTTTTTTATTATATTATACCCTTAATTCTTTTATTTTATTCAAAATATCATCACATAAAAGCCCCACTATTTAATAAATAAAAAAATTAAATCACATGAACAACTTTAATAACATTTTTAACAACTATCATAATATGAAATTTAATTTTTTTCTTTCATTAAATAATTTTATAACCAATCAAATTGATTTTGAATCAATTATATGTAACAGATCAACAATAAAATAAACTATCAACTAACAACATCAACAAATTAACATTTTATCCTTTGAATGAATTCTTCCATTCCTTTTATGAAAAATTATCATTATACTGACTCCCATTATAAATAAAAATTTTATCCTTGCATTAACATTTTATATTTCTTTCAAATGTCATATTAATTTAATAAATGTCATTATTGCTATTAGAGGTTATAAAAAAAATAGATTGTCAATATTTTATGAATATTCATCATACTCTAACAACTGATTATTTTCATCTTTGTATTTATATATTTGTGATATGTGAAATCTCCCTTTTATTTTACCCTCTTCATCCATTAACTCATAAGTATTCCCTTCTGCAAATATTTTAGAAATTGAAAAAGGTCCCTGAAATGGGAGATTTAACTTTTTACATTTTTTTCTTTGTCTATCTGCTACTTTTAAAGTTTTAACTATAACTAAATCATTTATCTTAAATTCTGTTTTCTTTTTAATTCTTTTATTCATTTTTTCTTGTATCCTTTTCTGGTTCTTCTTAATTCTTAATCTTACTTCTTGCAATAATTCAGTGACATCTATATTTTCTTCCCATTCCCTCCAAGGTCTTTCAGGAATAATACCTTTCATTAAAGTAATTGGGCATACTTGAGTTGTCACGTTTGGGATTGTGTTTAAATATTCTTCCACTTGACATAAATATTTCACCCATTGATTATGTTGACGATATGTTAATAATCTCAAATACTTTACCACTTCTTTTATGTATCTTTCTGATAAATTTCCTTGTGGATGTCTAATACTGGAATAAATTGTTTTTATTTCTTGTTTTTGCAATTCATCTCTAAATCTTAAATTGTTAAAATATGTAGCATTGTCTGCTAAGACAGTATCCATTTTTCCTACATGTTCAATAAATTGATTAATAAATCTTACTGCATGTACAGTGTTACAATTTTTTGCCGGAAACAGTTTCACAAATTTTGTAAATACATCTACCATTACTAAGATATGTTGATATCCAAATTGTCCTGGAATCAAGTTAGAAATATAGTCAATTGCAACTAGTTGTAAAGGATATTCTATTTTAAAACTCATATATTTGTTTTGGTTTTTATAATTTTTCTCTTTTCCAAATAAACAAATTTCACAATTCTTTATAATTTTCTTGATTAACGTTATATCATTCTTTATATAAAATAGTTCTCTAAAAACCAAAAATGTTTTTCTCACCCCAATGTGACCATAATTCAAATGAATCATAACAATGATTTCTTTAGCTATACCATTTGTGAGTACTACCATTTCTTTACTTCCAATCCGTTTCATCAATAACTCTTCCCTTATTACATAACCTTTCCATACTTCAACTCCCAACATTAATATTTCCCTCTTTATCCTTTGTATCTCTTCTTCTCGTTGAATCTCTTGAAATCTTTCTTTAGTAAAATCTCCACTCACCATAAACTTTTGTAATGCTATCATAACTTCATTTGACTTACCATACTCCGGAGAGTTATTTCTACTGAAGAAATCAGCCGTCACATTTTCAGTTCCCCTTTTATACCGAATGTCAAAGATATATTCTTGTAATATTAACGCCCATCGGTACAACCTATTGTTTAAGAATTTTTTATTTTTTAAGAATGATATTGCAGAATTATCTGTTTCTATTACAAACTTATTTCCAGTTAAATAAAACTTCAGTTTTTTCACAGCAAATACAATGGCTAACATTTCTTTCTCTGCAACGGTATATCTGGTTTCACAATCCTTCAATACCCTCGATATGAAGCATATTGGCACTTCTTCTCCCTGTTGCTCCTGAACTAATTCTGCAGCTATCGCAAAATCAGAGGCGTCTGTTCTTAATATGAAGATTTGATTAAAATCTGGATACCTAAGTAATAATTCTGTATAAAAGACCATTTTCAGTTTTTGAAATGCTTGTTCCTGTTTTTCAGTCCACTTCCATTTTATATTTTTTTTTAATAACTCTATTAAGGGTATACATAATTCTGAATAGTTTGGAATAAATTTCTTGTAATAATTTAATACTCCAAGAAAACCTCTTAATGTTTTAAGATTTTTAGGTCTAGTTAAATTTTTCAATTCTTCTAAACGTTGTTCGTTGATAAATACGCCTTTTCTGCTAATCACATAACCTAAATATTTTACCTCATCCTTAAAAAATTCACATTTGCTATTATTTAGCTTTAAACCATTTTCATCTAAATTTTCTAATATTTTCTTCACATGCTGGAGATGTTCTTCTTTACTTTTTGAAAAAATTAAAATATCATCAATATAATGCGCGCAGAATTCTTCATACTTATTTAATATTTTCTGCATAGCTCTAACTAATGCAGCTGAAGCAGTGGATAATCCAAATGGTACCACTTTGAATTGATATACTTCTCCTTCTATACTAAAACCAGTATATTTTCTACTTTCAGGATGTAAAGGAATAAGCCAAAATGAATTTTTCAAATCTAACTTACTAAAATAACTTTTACCACAGATTCTACTTAACAGGATGTCCAATGATGGTGGTTGTTCATATTGTGGTTTCGTTATGGCATTTAACTTTCTCGCATCTAGGCAAATTCTCATTTCCGTTTTATTTTGTTTGGGTACAATTACTATGGGATTGATAAAATGTGTTTTTGAAGTTTCAATAATTCCATTCTTTAACAATTTTATAATTTCTGCTTTAACAGCTCCTCTATAAGCAAATGGTATTGGATAAATTTTAGTGTTAAAACCTTCTTTATCATTAACTTCTAATTGATGTTGATAATTTTCAGCCACCCTTGGTTCATCATCTAATAAACTAATATGTTGTTGCAATATGTTACTTAATTCTCTTCTTGTCTCATCATCTATTAATCCAATCTGTCTTTCTTCAAATATCCTTTCAAACAAATTATACAAAACTATCTCATCTTCATATTCAACTTTACCATCCATTAACTCTTCTGCCTCTAAAACTTCTTCTTTCCCAATTGATACATCCATCTTACTTAATTCTGTTCCCAATCCAATCCATTTCTTCTTCCTATTCTTCAATATAATACACTTTTCTTCTCCATCAATTATTAATCCATATTTCTCTATCAAATCCATACCTAAAATAAAATCCAAACTCAATCCTTTCACAATTAACAAACTTGCATCTTCTAAACAATCTTCTCCAATCTTCATCTTAATTTGAACCATTTGATTTATTGTTGATATTTTTTTCTTCATAGCTGAAACAAGATTAATGTTTTTTATTTTATAAATTCTATTCTTCAACCCGTCCCAATTTCTTTTCACAATCTCTTCATTAATTAACGACATTTCCGAACCACTATCTACTAAAGCATAATATTTTTGATTCCTAAATTGTAAATTAATAATAGGTAAATTTCTTTTACTAACCAAACTTTCTTCTTCTAAATTTTTAAATGATTCTTCTATCAACCCCGTACCCATATTTAAAATTATTGTTATATTATTGGAGTTTTTTTTTGGCTATTCGAAGTTTCGTCATTGATTTCTACGACTTCGATAGCATGGAGTTTTCTATTTCTCTCTTCCTGTAATTTTGTATTTTCATTTTCATTGAATCTTCTGTAATTATATCCATTTTCTTGGTATTTTTTTCTTTCTTCCTGATTATGGTCATTGTATCTTCTAAAATCTTGATTTCTGTTGTAAGTGTTATACTGATTGTTACCATTATATGCTCTATATTTTGATTGTTCCATATTTCTGTAACCATTGTTTCCATATCCCCTATTAATTTGTCGACTTTGATCATACCCATAATTTCTTTGGTTTCCCCATGTCTTTTCATTTCTAAAATCTGGTATGAATTTTCTCTGCGTCTCTTTCTTCTGCTCTTCTTTTTGTTTTTCATAATTGGTGGCTATATCATAATTTCTGATTATTTCCAAAAGATCTTTTAACTTCTTTATATTTTGCACCGCAATAGCTCTTGCTATCTCCTTCTCCATGTGTCGAGATAAATGTTGCACAATTTCCTCTTCTGTCAGTCTTGGCATTAAATATTGTGCTTGGTTGTACTGATCTATAACGTAATTTTCTCTAGATCCTTTATAAGCTGCGTAACTTCCAGAAGTTAGATTTGTTCTAATTATAGCTTGTTGCGAACTTCCCCAGTATTGTTGTATAAATAATGTTCTAAATTCTTGATAAGTTTGATATTGATTTCGTATGATACTATGCCATTTTTCTGCATGTCCAATTAAAGAAATATTTATAATTTGAAATTTTATGTTTTCTGAACCTTCATTTTTCATCATCTCATCTAGTTTATTCAAAAATACCATAGGTTGTTCATAATTTCGTCCCTCAAATCTTGGAATCATTTCTGGACCACATCTAAAATTTCCATTAGCCCCACATAAATCCCTTCTATTTCGTTCTAAATTATTTACATTATTTTTACCCTGGTCAATAGATTTCCCTATCGTTTCTAAATTTTCACTCACTCCTTTACCAAAATGCTCCAATTTCTCATTAACTTCTGTTGTCTTCTGCATAACTTCTTCTGTTCGCTTTTGATGCTCTTCATTCTGCCTTTTTAAAACTGCCATAGTTATTTTCTGATTCTCCTCTCTCTTCTTCTCTCCTTCTTGTATTTTCTTGTTTACTGCTTCCATTCTTTCTTCTGTCTGTTTGTTTGCTACGTCCACCTTTTCTTGTATTTCTTTGCTCACCTCTTCTCTTGCCGTTTTTATCTTCTCTTCTACTAATTGACTGTTTTTTTCAGCAAACTCAATAAATGTCTTTTCAACCCTCTCCTCTAACTTCTTTATTACTTCTGCAGATTTTTCTATTTCCTCTTGAATTTTATCAATTTTCTCTGATGATTCTTCAAATTTTCTTTCCATCTTTTCCCTTGTCTCTTCATTTGACCTTTTCATTTCTTCTTTCAAATCTTCTTGATTTTTCTCCATCTTTTCTCTCATCTTTTCTTGGTTCTTTTCCATCTTTTCATTAGACTTTTTCATTTCTTCATTTGATTTTCTGATGTATTCAAACAATTTTTCAAATTGACTACTCTCCATTGATGTTCCTTGTTCAATTCTTGTCTCCACTAATTCTTCCTCCATCCGTATCATTCTTTCTGTTTCTTCGGGATTCTCTTCTTCTATGATTGTTTGTTGTTTTTCGTCGGATCCTGTTTCTCTTTCATCTCCCTTATTTTTATCGTCTTGTGACACATAATGTTTTCCGGATCTTCTAAGCATCCTGTCTCCTTTCTCCATTCTTGTTTTTCTACTTTAAATTACTAAAAAAAAATTATGTTATACACATAGACAAATAAAATAGTTATTATGAATTCTATTATATTTGCAGACAGTATCTAAAAAAATGTGATATTTTCAAACTTATTAATTCTCACTAGTATGCAAACACGTTGGTTTTTTTTTTTAAAATTAATCTCGTTTAACTCTGCAAAAACTTGCCAAACACGTTGGTTATTAAAGTTAATCTTATTTAACTCTGCAAAAACTTGCCAAACACGTTGGTTACTAAAGTTAATCTTATTTAACTCTGCAAAAACTTGCCAAACACGTTGGGCGCCATTTAATTTGTACTGTACAAGTAATATTTAACCTTGTGCCACGTTGGGCCTCATTAATTATGTAATGTAGTAATGTTATTTTGTTCAAATATTAGATAATTTATTTAAGTATAAAAGGTATATTTCTATTATGAAATTAACAAAATTTATTCTATGAAAAGCCGGGGTTCTACCTTTTCATGAATGAATGCAATTTCATTAGTTATTATGGGTTTGTGTATTACAATATTAGTTCCCTCTATTTTGACTAATAATCAATATCAACATTAAAATTTATCATCTAACCTCAATTTTTTTATATATCTGACAGGTAAGTCAAATTTTATATGACAGGTAAGTCAAATTTTATTCTTTATGAATTTTATTTAAATTATAATTTATTTTCAGAAAAGATTTTATATATGGAATTTGCAACTTGCCTTACAAGCTTTTATCCAAAGGTAAAAACTATCTACAGCTTCAAAAAAAACAAATCTATTGTAAGTAACATTGTTTTGGTAAATTTTACTATGTAGTCATGTGCTTTTTATTTTCTTTCTTTTAAAACTTAGTAAACACTTTTGCTCTGCTATTAACACTCACTAATATCACTGGAGATGTTATTTATACCTAAAACTCCTTTTCTTTACTTCTAACTTTTATATTCCAGGAACCTCTTCTTTATATTAATGGTACTCTTAATATCTCCTGTAGTAACGTTTGATGGACAAAACCACCTTTACTTCCCATATGCTATCACCACCATGCACTCTACAACAAATAAATAAAACGGGACCACTTTATGGGTAAGTTGGTTTATTTTTCTTCTCAATTCGGTTTATGGTAAATCTCTTAATCTTGTACACATGTCATAATTATTCTATATATATTCCACACGTTTTTTATCTATAGTACAATTGATAAATTAATTGATTATAATTTTTTCTATTAGAGGAAAAATTTTTCTCCTGTCCAAAAAAATAACACCACCTTCAATTATTTTATTTATTTTTTCTAGCTTGCTGC